>CM061531.1:13740984-14190277 GCA_030545055.2 Neoaliturus tenellus | reverse complement strand
AGGGTATATATGAGATGCTGTAGTTATATGTTATGCCATATAGGTTGGGGTGGAGATGGCGATAGTGTTGGCGTTAGGGTGAAGTAAATTTGCGCATAAATTAAAAGTTAGTTCAAAATTGAAATTCGTCGGTGTTAACGAAACTCTAACAGTTGAAGAAAAATTAAGAGTTAGTTCAAAATTGAAATTCAAACTTATAACTGAGATGTGGAAAATATGTCAAGGTCATCCAGAGTAAGTTTTAAAAAATTCTATCCAACTATCACCAGAAATAGTTTTAAGTTGAAGTAGTTGGTGATAGCGGGATAATTGATTCGTGCCATGGGAGAGGTGTTTCTCGTTTGAAAGTTGGCGATAGAATGAGAAGTGCCGCCTAGGGAGAGAGCTTATAAAACGGCAACCTTTCCCCCACTACCCCTTCCCCCACTCCTTTAGACCAATAACCGGCCGCCGACTCTATGTGGTGAAACTGAACCAGACATGGCGGCCGCCATGGATAATTCTAACCTCAAATCTTAGCTCAGCTGAAGAGAATAGAGGAGCATGAAGTAGGAATTGTGGTGACAGCACTTATATGAGGAATAGTAGGGGTAAAATAAAAAAAACTTGTTGAACACAGTCGATAGGTGTAACAAGTTCAAAGTTGTTGAATTGTAACATAGAATGCAAAATGTTGTAAATAACACTATCATCAACATTAACCTGCGAAGTCTTTGAAGAGTATAATAGGTTAAAACTGTACTTCTTCCTAACTCTATTTAAGTTAGTTCTACACTTTGAAATTGAAGGTTTAGAAGTATTCCGTAATATGTGTTGTGTTCGCAAAAGCTTTAACTTTAAACATTGTGCAACCATCATAACTGATGTGTTACATTTAGAAGTTAAAAGAAGACTGAGATATAAAATGAAGTGTAAAAGAAATTGAAACAGAACACTATAGTAGTAATATTTGAGGTTAGAATTAACTAGACTCATTTAATGAAGTGGCTAGGAAGCCACATGCTGATGAATGGTAAATTGCATGTTAGAAGTAACGAAGTAGTCATAAAGTAAAACTAATGAGAGGTGATGACTGTGTGGATGCAAGGCAATGAATGTTCGCGGCGCGATAAACTATCCCCCTTTTATAGAGGCAGTAATAACCCAAGCCACATGCCGGCAGATGCCGACCAACTACCTGGTTTTATAGCGGCAATTACTCCGGGCAGCTGCCGGACAAATGGTAAGAGAAGTAGGGGGTTTTGGGGCAATGACCGGAAAGGTCAATGACCCCCCCCCCGAAAAAATGGAGCACCCCCCCCTCCCCCCCTCCCCTCCCCCCTCCCCTCCCCACCCCCTCCCTCCCTCCCCCCGAAAAAATGGAGCACCCCCCCCCTTCCCCCACCACTCCTTCCCCCACTCCTTCAGGCCAATGACCGGTCACCCGGTCATCGTCGGTCGCCGACTCTATGTGGTAAAACTGAACTAAACATGGCAGCTGCCATGGATAATTCTAACCTCAAACCTGCTGCGCATGCAACGAGTTCTCCGGATCGGAATAGTGACTATGCTATTGCGCATGCGCCTAGTCCTGTATTACTCACTTTAGCGCTACTGCACATGGATAATTCTAACCTCAAACCTTGGTTTTGCGTTGCTGTGCATATGCTGCTCCCCACTCCTTCGCCTTCCTTTTACACTGCTGCGAACTGGACTGGATTGAACACTGTACTGGAGTGAAACAACTTCCCCCACTACTGGAGAATCCGAGGAGCGATACGAGCCTGATCTTAGCGTTAGTCGTCAACAAACTTTCATAGCGAAAGGTTGTTGGCGACTCAGCAAGAGGTTTCAAATATATAGTAGGCCTATATATATTTGAACTTCTTAAACTATGTTGCGTTTTTTAATGCAATGTAGTATGTGTGTGTGCGTTTTAGTTGTAAGTTGCATTTAATTTAAGAAATAATTTGCGCATTGCGATGTTAGTTTTAAGTTTGGTTTAGCATTAAGGTGTATTAATTTTTAAGAGGTTTTTAGCATTAAGGTGTATTAATTTTTAAGAGTTTTTAGCATTAAGGTGTATTAATTTTAAGAATAATGATGGTATTTGGTTGTGTTGAATTATTTGGTTTTTTAATAATGATGTGTTGTTAGTTTTAAGTGTTGCTAATACTAATTAATGTTGTTTTGCCTTACAGCTAGATGTTAGGGGGTAGATTAAATGTAAATTCAGAAGTTCGGTTGAACTTCACTTAGAAGGGGTGGGACATCCGCAAAATGCGGACTAGGTTTTTGCATTTTGTTTAGGAATATAATGGGTGGGATTAGTTTGGGTGGGGTTAGAGTTGCGTTTCTGCATTAACTGTTCCAGTTTCCCTGAAATTAATGGTTACGCTTTGATGCGGACGGGAAGTTACGCTTTGATGCGGACGGCCCAGGGACCTCCCTTGCAGAACGTAACTAGTGGGTTGGGAGTGGGAACCGTTAGGCAAACAGGGTGGTGGGAACAGTATTACTGTTCCCATCACCTTGAATCATTATAAATCTTGAATGACCTTGACCCACTTTTTGGAAGGGTCAATGACCCCCCTCCCCGAAAAAATGGAGTCGATCCCCCCCCTCCCCCCCCCCTCCCCCCCGAAAAATGGAGTCGATTCCCCCCCTCCCCCCCCTCCCCCCCGAAAAAATGGAGTCGATTCCCCCCCCCCCTTCTCCCACTCCTACCCCCACTCCTTCCCCCACTACTCCGGGTGAACGACCGGTCATGACCTGAAAAATTAAAATGGCTATAACTTGATAACGGATTGACGGATTTGGACAAGCGATACATCATTGAAAAAGTCTATGTAAGACAAACATTTTGGTAAAAGAAGAATTTGGTTATTTTATTTTAGTCAAAAGTTATGCGAATTATTTTAAATAAATACCTTCTCTTTCCCCTTTTCCCCACCTCCCAGGTCAATAATCAGTCTCGGCCAGCTGCTACCCCTCTCATTTGCATATTGTTATAAAAGACGCACCGACTGCGGCTAACATTTCATTCTGATTCCAGACGTTACGCTGCAAACTTGGAGCCACAACTATGTCATCTCTGCCAACTACAACTTCTACTTTAACTTCTACTTCTACTTCAACTTCTACCACGGCTGTTACTGCACCTAAGAAAACTCTTCGTCTGAAAAATCCTCCTGACTGGTACAAGAAGCAACTTGGATCCCAACCTTCAACTTCTGGAGCTATTCTTCCGCCAACCAACACTTCTAGACTTCGCAGTATTTTTTCACCACCTTCACCTTCGCCTTCAAACGACTCCGCACCACCATCAACTATGATGCCGCCACCGCAGAAGCCATTTCCCCGTCTTAATACCCCTTCAATTGAAACTATTGTTCATCGCCTTAGTACACCCATCATCCCACTATCACCATTGCCTCCTACCCCACCACTTACTATGCCTGAAGACCACACATATCATAAAACTAAATCCACTAAGCCTACTCCCAAACCTGCTCCTAAGCCTGCTCCTTCAGAGCAATTTCAATTATTACAAGAAGAGCGTCGTAGGGCATTTAGCCGTCCCACTACTTGCCCTGAAGTGCTCACTAGGGGAATTAAGAAAGGATCAGCTTGTGGTAGGAAATGTGTTAAAAACGAAAGTTTTTGCCATGTACATGTCGTAAAACACCTTTCTGAACCACAACTGACAGAAACCCCCACTATTGAATACCAATCCAAAATTATTGGTGTGAAAGGAAATAGGCTTAAGAGAGGTTGTGTTTATTTTTTTGAAAGTGTTATTGACAACGAACACATTTTGGCAAGTTGTAACGGCGAAAAATATAATATTAAAGTAATTGAATCCTTGCGCAAAGAGAAATCTGTTTATGAGTTAGACTCTAAAGACTATCTCCTCAGACACAAAGTGGATGGTATTACAAGGTGGGGGCGTAGAAAGTAAATTCACATAGTTTTTTTCCAAATTGTTGCTTAAAAATAATGGGGGAGAAACACAATGCGTTATAGCGTTGTGTTTCTCCCCCATTATTTTTTAATACTCTAAGTCTTGTGACCTACTAACCTACTTCCATCCGAGTAGTAAGAAAAATACTTCCCCCCACTCCTTTGGGTGGATGTCTGGTCACGGTCAGCTCTTACCCCTCATATGCATACTATTATAAAAGCGGAGCGAGCGTTGGTTACTCCTTCATTTTGCTTCTACACGCCGCTCCTGTCGTTTCGTCTCTGCTGTTTACAATATTTCTTGCTTCAAAATGCCTCCTCATCTGAATGAAAATTTTAATTCTTCTGAAATTTCTGATGTTTTTGAACAATCTGAAGACACTTTAAGTAACAACAGTGAAAGTGAAGATGATGAGGACGATGATGATTATACTGTTGAACTTAGTGAAGAACGTAAAGTTATAGCAATTGATCCACAATTTCCATTTGATACAATAGAAAAGTTTATGGCTGAAGCTAATAAATGGTTGGACTCAGGAGGTTATGTACGAATTGACTCTTTTATATTGTATGGTGATAGTCATTCTTTCCTTGTCACACCAAATGATAGAGACCGCATGTTGCAGTGGGCACAATCTATGATGGAGTGCTATGAACAAGGTGTGGACACTGGCGGCTATTTTCTTGCACAACTAGTGTAATAACAAAATTACCCTTCCCCCACCCTACACCCTATCCCTTTCAAATTCTATAAAGAAGGGGGAAAGGAGTGGGAATTATAAAATGGTGGGGGAATGTGTATAAATGCAGGTTGTTTGAAGAGACTTTTATTATTGTGGCTTTAGCAGAAACAACATGGAGTTTAAATCTTCAGCAAAAATAAGGAACAACATAATAAAGAGAGAAATTCGCAAGAAAGAAAAGATTGAACTTATAAAATTACAACTTATAATACCTTCTATTGAAATTGGATGTAGCAAAATAAAGACTTTGGTGAAAACTAACGAATATTTGTTACAATTGCTAAAAACAATCGAAGAATTTAAAAGCAAGAATGGACATTCTACATAGTAAAATTTGAACATTTTAATATAAATAAGTAAACCCAAAAAAGTAGATGTAGAATAGAGAGCGAGGAATAGATCACTTTGTGGTAATGGACTAACATGCCACTTAGTGCTCTATTCCTCGTTCTCGCGTTAAATTGGATTACCTTGACCTATTTGTTCGACTGTTAGAATTTGGTTAACACTGTTGAATTTCAGTTTTGAACTAACGTTTATTTTTGTTCAACTGTTAGAGTTTTTTTAATACTGTCGAATTTTAGTTTTGAACTAACTTTTAATTTATGCGAATTTTTAGTTCAACTTTAGTTAATTTATGTATAAATTTAGTTTAACCAAGTGTCTGTGCTGTAGCCATTTCCACCTAAAAGTAACTACAATTAGTTGGGTGGGGGAAAGTTCGTTAAAGCTTGAATATAAAGAAGTATATACTAAAATTCCAATGGGAATAAAGAACACGAATGAACAATTAGTTTGTAGAAGGTTAATATTTTTGTTCAAAATGTTTGATTTCCTTGGATAGTGAAGAAGATGAAATAGTGGTGGGAGAACCGTTATAAAAGGAGGAACATGAGAGCCCATTTCATTTCTTGGTGAAATTTCGGAGAGTAAACATCTCAACATGTATTGTTGCGATAAATGTTCGGAATCGTTTCACGATGAAATTCTATTAGACTGTCATAAAGAACTAATTCACAACAACCCAGAAGAAAAACAAGAACAAGAACAAGAACAAGAAGAAGAACAAGAACAACAAGAACAACAAGAACAACAAGAAGAACAAGAAGAACAAGATGAAATAACTGCAACATCTTCAACTACTTTACCGAATCTACAAGTATTTGCATTACCCGGTAAAGTAGTAATGCATCATAAGATTCAAAATGAAAACTTGAAGCTAGAAGAATTTATTAGAGAAGCAAAACCAATCGTAAGTAAAACTTTAAAAGAAGAATTGAAAAGATTGAACTTTCTTAAATTTGGTTTACTACTAGAAGCTATGTTTATAAATGTACAAGAAGAATTATCACCAAGAGGATTCATAACAAAAAACCGAACTATTATGGAAAGTTCAAACATTGATTCAATAGTAGAAAACTGTATAGAAGAAATATTAACAAAAATTCAGGAACACGAAGGAAGAGGATCCGGATGGAGTCTTACAAGTATTGAAGTATTAGATATAAGAGTTCATAAACATGGATATGGACTAATGGGATCTAGTTACATTCCTTTGCCCAAAAGAATTAAGGATACAAAATCATGTATTAATGTGAAAAATCAAGATAATGAATGTTTTAGATATGCGATGACATCTAAGTTTGTACGAAATCATTTCGATAAACCTAACCAACACTATGAAAATCAAAGACATAGGTACAATTTTCAAGGAATTACTTACCCTGTATCACTGAAAGATATATCAAAATTTGAGAAGAAAAATCCTGGTACATCTATCAATGTTTTTGCATTAGATAGTTCAAACAAAGTGTATCCTTTACGTGTTGTAAAAGAAGAGCTACCAGATCATACGGATTTACTACTACTAACGCGAGGAGATGTGTCTCACTATGTGTACATAAAAAAATTCGACTCTCTTGTTAACAAGCAACTTTCTAAAGATCGACACAGAAAGATAATTTGCAAGAGATGTTTTAATTTTCAACGAGAAGGAAGACAAGGAAGAGAATGGTTACAAGAGCACAAAAGGCTATGTAACAATAATTATGAAGCAAAGATTAATTTACCTTCGGAAAACAGAGCATTTGTTACATTTCAAAAGTTTCATCATCAATACCGTATCCCAATAGTTGTATATGCGGACTTTGAATCAACACTAATTCCTATAGAAGATGAAAATTGTGAAGCTAGAAAAAGTGTCAAATATCAAATGCACAAACCAAATAGTTTTTGTTTAATGGTTAAATCAACATTATCAGAAGAACATTTAAACAGATATGGATTAACTTCAGAACCTCTAGTATATCGTGGTGAAAATGTAGAAAAAATATTTCTTGATCACTTATATTCAATAGCTGGAAATGCACAAAGATTATATACAAATATTGTACCAATCAAACCGATGGAGGAAGAAGAAGAAATTCAACATGAAAATGCAACTCGATGTTTCTTATGCAAAAATGATTTTACTATTGAGAATTATAAAGTTAAAGATCACGATCACCTCACAGGTTATTACAGGGGTGCTGCTTGTAATAAATGCAACTTGAGCTATCGTTTACCACTATTTATTCCTGTGGTTCTGCATAACCTCAGTGGGTACGATGCTCATTTTATAATACCTGAACTAGGAAGAGACGACGGTAAAATCGATGTGTTAGCTGAAACTTCAGAGAAGTTCATAAGTTTTTCCAAAGAAGTTGGAAACATGAAACTAAGATTCTTGGACTCCTACAGATTTATGCCGTCGAGTTTGTCCAAACTTTCAGAAAATTTAAGGAAACAAGATTTCATCGAAACAAAGAAGATTGTAAATAACGACAAACTGGATTTGGTACTTCGGAAAGGTGTGTTTCCATATGATTACATAGACAGTTTAGAAAGATTTAATGAAACATCACTTCCGGCTAAAGAAGAATTCAAAAGTAAACTTTATGACATGGAAATATCTCAAGAGGACTATGATCATGCATGTAAAGTATGGAACGATTTAGGATTTAGAACATTGGGAGAATATTCAGATTTTTATGTTAAATTGGATGTAACTTTACTATGTGATATAATGGAAGAATTTAGAAATACATGTTTTGCGGCATATGGATTGGACCCTCTTCATTCGTACACTTCACCTGGATTAGCATGGCAAGCTATGTTGAAAGAAACAAATTGTAAAATACAACTTCTTACTGATATAGATATGGTTATGATGTTAGAGTCAGGAGTTCGAGGGGGATTGACGCAAAGCGTTACACGACATTTCAAGGCGAACAACAAGTATCTGCCCGATTATGATGCATCAAAACCAACAACATTCCTGGGTTATTTTGATGCAAATAACTTATACGGATGGGCAATGTCGAATCCCCTTCCATATGATAATTTTAAATGGATAGATCCAGAATCGATTGGAAACATAATGGATATACCGAAGCATGGTGAAACTGGTTACATTTTTGATGTTAATTTTGAATATCCTGAACATCTTCATGATCAACATTATGATTTACCACTTCTTCCGAAGACTGAAATTTCCCCTACTGGAAGATGGCCAAAATTAATGATGACTTTAACCGACAAGTCTCGATATGTTGGACACTACTGGATGATACAACAAGCTTTAGACTTAGGATTGAGAATTACAAAAATTAATCGAGTACTACAATTTTCTCAATCTTGTTGGTTAAAACCTTACATCGACAACAACACAAGAAGAAGAGCCACCGCTACATCAAGTTTTCAAAAAGATTTTTTCAAATTAATGAATAACGCAATATTTGGCAAGACTTTGGAAAACAAAAGGAAACATAAGGATATCAAATTGGTAACTGATTCAGTAAAATTACAGAAATTGGTGCAACAACCAAACTTTGGTTCATCTATAATTATTAATGAAAATCTAGTTGTTATTTCCATGAACAAGAAGTCAGTTACAATGGATCGTCCTTTGTATCTTGGAATGTCAATCTTGGATATTTCAAAAACACATATGTACGAGTTTCATTATAAGAAGATGGTTAACTATTATGGAAGAGAGAACATTGGTATTGCATATATGGACACGGATGCACTAATTTACTGGATTAAAACAAATGACATGTATGAAGATCTACGCACCTTTATATATAAAGATGATTTCGACTTTTCCGATTATCCTAAGGATCATCCAAATTACGACTATGACAGAAATAAGAAAGTATTGGGAAAATTTAAAGATGAAACAAATGGTGTGCCGATGATGGAAATTGTAGCATTAATGTCCAAACTGTATTCATTTCAACTGTACATAAACGAGAGGAACGAACATCAAGTCACGAAGAAGGCCAAAGGAATAAAAACTTCTTTCCTGAAGAAGAACGTACAGTTTGAACATTATAAAAGATGTTTGTTTGAAAATGTTGAAACAACTGCAACGTTCAACACTATTAGAAGTTATAATCATCAACTATTTAGTGTCAAACAAACAAAGTGGGCATTAAGCTACAAAGATGACAAGCGCCATATTTTAGAAGATAAAATTAATACTTTACCATTCGGCCACTACTCTCTAAACCCTATCGACCAGTAAACCTATTCTTCGTCCTCTACCTTCTTCCTTTTTCCTTTCCGTAAAGAAGAGGGGACATGGCAAGCCCAATGCCATGTTCCCTCTTTTTTACACTAATATGAAATGGCCTTGACCTATATTCAAACTATATAAATGAGAATAAACTATTCTATGGATCAGTATTTTTACATGCGGTGTACAAGCAACATCTGAAGATGGAAAGTGTGAAGGACAAGATTGTAAATGAACTACATAAACCAGCAAGAAGAAGATTTCCAAGAAGAAGTACAATCATTAAAGGGATGAATGATCTTTATCAAGCTGATCTCATTGAAATGATACCGCACAGTAAATTAAACAAAGGATTTAAATATATTTTAACAATTATAGACTGTTTTACTAAAATAGCTGACGCTTTACCATTGAAGGATAAGACTGGTAAAAGTGTTACAAAAGCTATGGAAACCACAATACAAAGAAATAAATTTAAAATTAAACATCTACAGACCGATGATGGAAAAGAATATTTTAATAAAGACTTTAGAGCTTTGATGAAGAAATATCAAATAAATCATTATTCTACAAATTCTGAAGTTAAAGCTTCAATAATTGAAAGATTCAATAGAACATTGAAAGGTGCGATGTATAAACAATTTTCAAAACGAGGATCATATGTGTGGTATGACATATTACCACAACTTATAAAACAGTATAACAACAAATATCATCGTACCATTGGAATGAAACCTATCCAGGTAAACAGTGCTAATGCGAAAATTGTATTACAACGCATTAAAAATAATACAACACCGAAATTGGAAAAATTGCAACCAAAGAAGTTCAAGGTCAACGATAAAGTTCGTATAAGCAAATACAAAGGTGTATTTAGTAAAAGATATCTACCAAATTGGACTAATGAAGTATTTACAATTTATAAAGTGCAACCAACTATACCTGAAACCTATTTATTAAAGGATAACAAGGGTGAATTACTTCAAGGTGGATTCTACGGACACGAATTGTTGAAATCAACAGTTGGTGATGTATATCTTGTCGAGAAGATTTTACAAAGGAAAAAGGATATGGTTAAAGTCCGGTGGTTAGGGTTTGATAAAAGTGAAGACTCTTGGATTCCTTCAAAAGACTTAGTATAGTTGTTTAATAGCTCATTGTGTGTTTAACCTTTATACAAGATGGAGATTGTGCAACAAAAAGACCGATTTAATATCAATAACATTGATGAATTGACAGTTGACAATGATAAGTTAAATCATGGAAAACATGGTGAATTACTACCAAATACGATAAGATGTCTAATAACTGGTCCTTCAAATTGTGGAAAAACTAATGTTGTTTTTAACCTTATAACTAATCCTTAAGGATTGCGTATTAATAATATATACATTTTTTCAAAATCATTGCAACAACCAAAATATCAATTATTGGATAAAATACTTGCAAGTGTACCTGAAGTGAATTTTTACAAGTTTAATGTCAGTGAAACAATTATGCAACCGAATGAAGCAAAACCATTTTCTATTTTTATATTTGACGATGTTTCTTGTGAAAATCATGACACAATAAGGAATTATTTTGCTATGGGAAGACATCATAATATTGATAGCATTTATATTGGTCAAACATACAGTAAAATTCCAAAACAACTTATAAGAGACAATGCAAATATGTTGATCATCTTCAAGCAAGATGAAACAAATTTAAAGCATATATATAATGATCATGTAAATGCGGATATGCCATTTGAAAAATTTAAAGAGATGTGTGGCAAAGCATGGAATGAGAAATATAACTTTCTCGTTATTATGAAGGAAGAAGATATTAAAAATGGTAGATATCGTATAGGGTTGGATAAATTTGTATTTATGCGTTGAACTACCAATGCTACATCTAGTTACATGTTGAACCTCACAGTGTAAACATGGTGAATCAAGAAAAATTATTGAAAGAAATAAAATCACTCAGTGATTCTATTAGGATGAAGAATCGTGCATTGAGGATGGGTTTAAGTGAAAGAGAAGAATTTCTAGAGACTACATTTAAACCTATTACGGAACCTTTAAAACAGATATCAGAAACTATTGGTAAACCTCGTTATGAAGGAGATGTTTTACTACCAGTTTCGAAACAAGAAGTACAAGCATTAAAAAAAGAAGAAGATGATGATTCATATACAAGTGCTAGTGAGCAAGAAGAAACAAAAGAAGAAGAACCAATTGTTGAAAAGGAAGAAGAACAGCCAATACCTGAAGCAGAACAATCTATTCCAAATTTAACTCAATTGAGTAGCGATATATTAGAACATGGACCTCTTGGAAGAAAATATATAATGAAAATGCTACATGACATGAAATCAAACCCGAATTTGAGTAGATCACACGTATATGGAGCAAGAATTGATGGGAATGAATTGAAGATTGGAAATTCAAAGCTTGAAATAACACAAGACGATTACATCATTATTGGTGAGCATAGGTATAAAGGAACAAAAGGACTATATGAATTAATTTTTAAAAACATACCACTAAGATATTCATCCAAAGATTTAAGTGTTTTTAAGGAGATTCTACAAAATACTAACGCTCATAAAAGAAACTACTTAAAGGATGCAATGATTAATCGTTCACGTGCAACAAAATATAACATCGTTATATAAAAGTTTCCTCCACGAAAATTGCCAACATTACGTACCGCACCAGCGGTGAGACAACCACTGAAAAGAAAATCTTTATCACTTATGGATTTATCACTTCTTGAACAACATGGTAAAAAGAGTAAAGGAGATACTTCAACATCTGGTAAAGGATTGATGAAAAATCTATACAATACAAATGTGATTTACTACAATGATATCAATAAATTGGTTGACAGAATGAGACTATTGCATGAAGCCATGGAAGCCGGTCATACAGGTTTAAATAATGAATGGGTAGCTCTGATTGACGAACTTAGGAATCGCGGCATAATCATATAATCGTCCACGGATATATAAGAGTTGCAGGCGTATAATGTGTCAGTTCTAACATGAGTGTCGACAAGTTCGGACGATACTCCACGTTAGGAGTGCAAGTTGGGGAAAACAGAAAAAGAAGTGGATTACCGCAAACACCCGAAGGTGACTATAACATAAATAATAAACGTTTAAAGTTTGTTAAAGATCCAGAAGAAGATGGAGATGCAACAAATTTAAAAACAGTAAAGGAGGAAATATCTACAAGTTTAAAACTCGACAACAACCAACTGTATGATGCAAAATCTCACAGGGTTATTAATGTTGCAAAACCAGTCAACAATGGAGATGTTGTTAATAAAGGCTATTTGCTATCTGCAATGGATTACGCTTTACTGTTGGAAAAGACTAAAAGTGGAAAAAAGTACAATGCTTTAAATTATAAAATAACTAATGTGGCAGATCCAACCGAGGATACAGATACAATCAATAAGCGTTATTTGCACTCTGTAATACCAGAAAAGAAAAAAGATGGATTTTCCTTCTATAAATATACTATAAACGATATTGGATATCCTAAAGAAGAAAGTGATGGTGTTAATATAAAATACATTCAAGATAATTGTATTTTATATAATGGTGCTGTTATTGATTGTCATGGAAAAGTGTTGTCCAATCTGAAAGATGGTTCAACTCCATCGGATGCTGCTACCGTGAGACAAATGAATGAAAGCTTGAAGAAAGGAACATCCACTTTTGTTAAACAAAATCAGGTAGTGTCAAAAAAAGGTGATGAGTTTATGCAAGGAAGTGAAAAGTTTACCTTACTACAACTACAAAATGACAAGTGGGATGGAAAAAATAAAAGATTGTCAAATATAAGTTTAGGCACGGAAGAACATGATGCTGTTATTTTAACACAAGTACCACAACTATCAGCTACTGGTGTTAATTTTTTATGTAAAGGTAGACGATTAACCGAAGTTAAATCTGGTAAAGATGATCAGGATTGTGTTGTTGTAAAACAAACTATAGTTAGAGATAAAATAAATAACGTATATGATGGAAAAAATAGAAGAATATCTAACATATCGGCAGGAATAGCTCCGAATGATGTTGCTACTATTAATCAAGTTATAGCAACCTCTAATGACGATCCATCTGTGTATACATGTAATGGTAAACGTATCACAGATCTTGAGAATCCTACAGATTACAAAGATGCTACTAATGTGGAGTATGTAATGAACCTTATGGGTAATGTAATTATAGACATGCACAATCATATGCTTAGTAAACCGAATCACGGTAAAATCCAAGATGATCAAAGAGAACAATGGATTCAAGATGCAATTATCAATAAGTATTAGTAAAACTCGCCAATATATAAGTATGGAATATATAAAAAGTGTTCATTATCATAAAGTATTTCATGGAGTGAAGACGCTCGTTATATAAAACGGCATAATGAAGACCTCATCGTTCAGTCGTCGTCAAGACGTTGGCAAGAAAGGACGTGGTATAACATCAGCTGCATTATCCCTGCTCAGACGGATTCCAGTTGGTGCTGTTGTAAATCGAGCAATAGATGCTCTACCATACGAATTACATCTGCCCGGAGGTTATCAATATTGTGGACCTGGAACTAAGTTGGCAAAGCGTTTAGCAAGAGGAGATCCTGGAATTAATAAATTAGATCAAGCTTGCAAACAACACGATATAGCATATTCAAAGTTTAAAGATTTAACAAATAGATCAATAGCGGATAAAATTCTAGCGGAAAAAGCTTGGCAAAGAGTAAAATCAAGTGACGCAAGTATTGCAGAAAAAGCAGCGGCTTGGGCAGTAACTACAGCCATGAAGACGAAAGCAAAGTTAGGTGGTGGAAGACGTCGCAGAGGAAGACCTGCAAAGAGACACGCTCCCAAAAGAGGTGGAAACATTAAAAAGGGACGTCGTAAAACTCATAAGGCAAATGTAAAGAAGACTTCTGTTTGGCAAATGGTAAAAAATGGAGCAGGTTTATACCTAAGACCATACCGTGTGTACTAAATAAGAAGAATCAATTGATAATTCCAAATAAAGCCTTAACAAATCATCAGTTAAATAATTATGTAAAATGTTTGAAAATACCATTCTTTCGAGGAGTTTTTATGAAAGATGCATTACCAACTAAAATATGGAAAAATGAAACTGGAATAGTAAATTTGGATTCCACCTATGGTCCAGGCACTCATTGGGTATGCTATAAAAAGATAGGACAAACCGTTTACTACTTTGACAGTTTTGGCAATCTACCACCACCAAAAGAACTTCAACATTATTTTCGAAACTCCAAAAACATTTGTTACAATTACAAAAGAGAACAACCTAACAATACTGAAATATGTGGGCATTTATGTTTGGAGTTTCTAGCGAAAAGTGTCAGTCAGCTTTAAGATGTCATCGTATACAGTGTCATTGAGTGGAAATTCATCCACATTGAAAAGTACGCTGTTCCCAGCATTGCGTCTATCCAAGGAACGATTATGGGAAGCGGCATTACTTGATTTGACTACCTACAACTCAATTCCCAATGTTACGGAAGGGAAGAACAATTTACTACATTATTATGAAACTAAGGATGCTGCAGGAAAATACTCAGAATTGAAAATAATTACATTTCCTACTGGAGCTTATGAAATCGATGATATAAACCAATTATTACAGAAACAACTTGGAGAAGACAATATCACCGTTAAAGGAAACAATAATACTTTAAAAGCAGAAATAACATCAAAATATTATATTGATGTCAGCTTGGAACAGTCGATTGGCAGTTTACTTGGATTTACAGATACAAAAAAGAAAATCTTAACTCCTGGAACTACTCATTCAGGTGATTCAACTGTAACAATATTGAAAGTAAATAGTATTGATGTTACGTGCAACATTATACACGGATCATATAGAGATGGAGTTAATCAACATATTTTACACACATTTTATCCAACAGTGGCTCCTGGTTTTAAAATTGTTGAGAAGCCACAAAACTTGATATACCTACCGTTAAACACCAGTTTCATTTCAGACATCGTACTGAACATATTGGATCAAGACGGTCATAGTGTTGACTTTAGAGGAGAAACAATTACTATACGGATACACATCAGAGCAGCAACATAAAAGTCAACATGGGATTATCATTTAAACCGCAACGGAAGAGTCGGGAGCTCAGTAGCTCCTCGACATTGGAAGAGTTAACATCGGACAACATTCGTTTTCTACAGAAGATTGGATTGAAACTTAACAGCGATGGATATCCTGGATATATCTCAAGGACCAACGTTCGACGAAACACTATGGGAGAAGGAATATCACACACACAACCCTTACACTTCATCAAAATTAAACAATAACGATGAAATAAGGATTCCCATTCAACAACAAGATATTTACACTTTACCGTGTGAAAGTTACTTGTACATCGAAGGACGGGTATTAAAATTGGATGGAAAAACTGCTTCAACAGTTCCTTTTATAAATAACCCAATGGCATATCTTTTTGATGAAATAAGATATGAAATATCAGGGGTGACGGTTGATTCAACAAAAAAGGTTGGTTTAACAACGACATTGAAAGGATTAACATCATTAACACCGCATGAGAAGAATTCAATAGTCACCGCCGGATGGGTTGCCCCCGATAAAGACACTATAACACCAGCTTCCAACGGTCACTTTGATTTTCATGTACCTTTACGATTGCTTTTGGGATTCGCTGAAGATTACAAACGGGTAATAATAAATGTCAAACAAGAATTAGTATTACTTAGATCTTCAACTAATAAGGACTTGATACTTGCAGACCCCGCAACTACGGAAGATAAACTGGAATGGCAATTACAGTTGGATAAAGTTGTGTGGAGAGTACCTCATGTAAGATTGGCCGATGAGCACAGAATCACATTGTTAAGAAAGTTAAAATCTGACCGTGATATTGTGATGCCATTCCGAAGCTGGGAATTTCATGAATACCCTACACTACCTCAGACAGAACGACAAACATGGACCGTCAAGACATCAACTTACTTGGAACGAGCAAGGTACATAATACTCGGTTTTCAAACTAAGCGAAAAGATGTTATCACTGCAAATGCTGGTCAATTTGATCACTGTAAAATAAAGAATTGTAAAGTTTTCCTAAACTCTCAATTCTTTCCCTATGACAATTTGAATGTCATGTTCAGCAAAAAACGTTTTTCCATTTTATATGATATGTATGCAAGATTTCAATCGTCATATTATGGAAAGACTAATACACCACTATTATCACCTGACCAGTACTATTCCAAGGCTCCAATAATTGTAATCGATTGTTCAAAACAAAATGAATCGGTAAAATCATCAAGTGTGGATATAAAAATTGAAATGGAATTTGAAGAACCAGTAGCGGATGGAACTTCGGCATACTGTCTAATTCTACATGATAAAATAGTTACTTACACACCGCTGACCGGAATTGTGAAGAATGTACTTTAAGAAGAATTGTACAACAACTGCAAATTTTTGAGGTTAGAATTATCTGCTTTAATTTTTGAGGTTAGAATTTCATTTGTGAAAGACAAGTTGAAAACAAACAATTATGTAATTGTATAAATTTCAAGGATTTTACGAAAAATATAAAAGCGAGAAAATAATTAGTAGAAACTTCATTCTATCTTCAACCGTCGTATGGGAAACATCATTCGCAAGATGAATTCTACTAACGGAGAAGAAAATACACCTCTAATGGATGATAATAGTTCAGATATAGAAAAACAAGTTGAACGAGAAATGGACGAGTTCCTAAAATTCAACAAACATAAGAAGAGAGAAGAAGAAAAAGCTGAAAAAAAGTAAAAAGGAAGAAGGTTGAAGTTAACATTACAACCAATATTTTAACAGAAGTATTTCTTCGGATTATCTACCCAATTTCTTCATGCATGACAAAAAGTATATCAGTTGGAATTTTAAAATCAATGGATTATTCACCAATTGTTATTTTAAATCATGGAAACAAAATGGTTACTTTCAGTGAAACTACTTGGGAATCTCTCATGAAACATTTACATCTTTTGGAGTGCTATTTAAGTAACAACACATTTGGAAGAAGAACAAGATTAAGTTTATTGGAATCAAATATTGAAGTTGATATAGTAAAACATCGTGGAGGACAAATTGTTCGCTTCAGAGATTTAACTACACATAATGTTAAATTATATTTCACTAAAGAAGAATTTTACACTTTAAGTTGTACTACCGGTCCCGTCACCAGATATTTGAAACAACTAATATTTTCAAGTGCAATAATTAAAGACTATCTAATTGATACATTGGACAAAAAACCTTTTGTTCCAATTTTATACGGTCCCGTGGATACTTCAATCTTTAATAGAATACCCCAAGAAGTTGAAATGTGGAGACAATTAAACAACTATCACACCAATTTTAATATTGATGAAGTGGCACAAGAAGTGAAAGAAGAAGAACAATCCTGTCTGTTATAAACATCGGCTCATTCAATTTTTAAGTCAGTTGTTAGTAAGACTTCATCATGAATAAACGGGTTTCGTTTTCTAATGCGCCACATATAATGGAAGTTAAAAGAGGTATAATTGAATTTCAAGCTTTCCGAGGAAATGATGGTAATTTTATTATTAAAGAATTAGTAATCTTGGACATGAACACATCAGTAGTTTATCATTATTTGTTCAAACCTCCAGTACCATTTAATAGACTAACAACTAAAGCGAAAGTTACAAACAAATGGTTGAACAAACATTTTCACAACTTAAGATGGGATGAAGGTTTCATTAATTATAACATGATGCCGCACATTATGAATCATTATTGCAAAGAGTTTAAAATTATCTACACAAGGGGATTAGAAAAAGCAAATTGGATACAATCATTTACAAGCAACGAAGTGATTAATGCAATAATTGATAAAGATTTCCAATGCTACTTCAACGAACTTTGTATTTCATCAAAAAGTTTTAAACATCGAAGGTCGCAATGCGCTTTAAAGAATGCCTACCGCTTGAACAATTTCCTTCAACAAAGTGGTGGGTGTAGTGTCAGTAGTGGGGGTAGTGTCGATTATAAAAGCGAGAGCGCTACCATGACGCAGCATGAGTATTACTCTAACCTCCGAAGAGACAACATCTCCGACGGACATTCTTATTAAGAAGAAGATTAAAAACAACATCAAGATGGCATCACAGAACTTACTTCAAAGTTTAGTTGATCAGTTCAACGCTCATTCTAAATCATCAATTCTACCTACAAAGAAATGTTCTGAACTAAAAGAAGAAAAACACTACATCATTCATACGATTAAGAAAATGGAAACTTCAGTAGGTGATGCTATTAATTGCACATTGAGCGAGGCTCCATATACAGTTGGTGATGAACCAAAATTTCAGATCTTCCTACCAAGACGCTTTGTACAACTTCTTCAAAATGAAGATCTTCGTGTAGTTCAACCCGGCGCACTCTATTTGGTTTCGCACGGACCAAGTGGAAACAACTCAACTGAACTAACTATTCATGTAACACCTACTACTGATTAGTTTGTACATAACATTGTAACTATTTGTTTGTAATTGTTTTTCAATAAATATGATATAAAGAAAAAACAAAAAAAATTAAAAGAAGCAACATATTGTGATGTCTTTGTACATTACAATATGTTGCTTTTTTTAAAAATTCCACGGGATGACCTTGACCCACTTTTGTGTGATTATAAAAGCGAAAATCTACTTGTAAAATTCATCAGTCTACGACTACCTTTCGTACCGTACACATCTCGCTCACTCTATCGCTTAATATAAAAACTAAAAGATGTCTCTCAAAGTCAAGTGTGCATCTTATGATACCAACACCATTACAACTTTTGAACAACTCGAAGATTTAACCAACGAAATGCGAGTTTTACTTACCGGTGGTTATCACTTAACTGTTGATGTTAGTGCTACTAATACAAGGATGTTCACTAAAACAAAATATTGCGATGATGAAATATTTATTTCTACACAACCTACAACTTCTTCATCGCCAACTGGTCAACATAACATCAAGTTCCAAAAGTATTACCAATGTTGAATAACTTTTGACAGACAAAACTACAACTAAAGAATCACGTGATCAATGTGAGTTAATAAAAAGGATGTGATACTTGTATAAATAATCATTTGCTTCTCAGCTCTCACGACGACAAGACCTATTTAAGAAAATGTTGTACAGAATGATGATTCAACTTGATGGAAAAATCTATGGAAAAGACTACAACACCGTTGAACAAATGACCCAAGATTTAGATGTATTAACTAAAGAAGGATATCAAGCTAAATTAATTTTAAAATTTCCTGAAGTACATCCATTATCAACAGAAGAACTTGTTGCTATGGCTAAGGCGGAGAGAGAGAAAAAGTCTGAACAAAACAAAGAGAAACAAACTTACTAAATTTTAATAATCCTTACACTTGTAAGGTATAATTTTTTAAAACTCCATTTGGATGACCTTGAAATTACCCCCACCACTTTTCACAGTACATAAAACTCACTATTCAACACTATACACTCTTATTCTTTCACTGGACTCCGCAGCGTCAACATGGAAGAGCAAAAATACAAGTACAAACCTCGTTACTGTTGTGAACAACAATGTACAGATTTAGGGCCAATGATGGTGGATGGGTTAGCTTGTACTAAATGTGAATTCTTCGGATCTTGTTACTGCAAATGCAAAACAAAACAACTACCACCACCGGAATTGCGAACTTTGAAAATTTACAAATCGAGATATTTTCATACATGTTGTCCTCAAAGATGTTTCAAATTTCACCCTCTCGATCTTGCTCATTGTCAACGCACCAAGGTTCATACAGATGATTTTTGTACATGCATGATAAAAAAATGTAAATACAGATCAGATTGGTATTCCGATCCTGTAGAACCATCAAATGTGTAATTTCAATTTTATATTCTTTTTTAAAACTTCAATTGAATGACCTTGAGATTTCCCCCACTACTGGTTGTAATTTTTATATAATATTATATTCAACTTTAAATCATTTCACTTCCAACACTCAAACTAACAACATGGAAGCAAAATTTATCAAGTTTGAACATATAATAACTGAGAGGGAGGAGATGGAAGAATTGTTTCAAAACTTACTTTCTATCATGGACAAATATCCTATGAGGTGGTTCAGAATTGTGGTTCAATATTTAAATCCTGGTGAGTTATTTTCTTCATCATCATCACAGAGTGAGGAAGACGAAACAACTAATTCAGTTAGAATAATTGAATTAAAAGATGAAGAAGAACTTACCGCTTTATTTGATCATAAGCTCAAGGTCGCCATTATATAAACCCCCTCCCTATGCGCCGATCCTCATTCCATCACCGACTCTCCAACAATGAACAACTCTCCATTGACCCGAATGAATTCTAGTTTTGAAATAAACTCTAAAGAAGAGTTACAAGACATTTTTAATATTTTACAAGAACTTGTAGATAATTTTACAACCATCAAAATGAATTTGGAAATAACATACGATTGTCCTATTTGTGATAAGGTTGAAAGTTCGGACGAAGACAGTTTACTAAATCTAACTCCTGCACCATCTGACACTACTGATGGTAATAATGAAGAGCAACGTCTTTCCCCCACCACTTCTTTGTAATTCATCTTTCCCCCCACCACTTCTTTATTTAACTAACTTTCTCGCTTTCACTTCTCATTCCGTCTTCGACTTCTGAACTATCAACATCACTTGTTTTAAAATTTCAAACACTAACACAATCATGATGGATATGATGGATGAAGTTCCCTTCGTAACTAGAATGGAAGAGGATAAATTGAAATTGGAAATCAAACGATTGGAAATGGAACGGGAAAGCCAACTCAAAATGTTACATTTGTTCAAGCTTTTCAAATACATCATCTGGGGACTCTGCGTTTACCTTCTCATCGTCGTCGGTGTTTGCATTTACAACTCTGTAATTCATCACAAAAGTTCAACTTGTTTAAACTCTGCTGTTGCACATTAATTGTATGTTCACTAATAAAATTCAAAAGTTACTTCAACCTATCCTACTATCACCAACTAGTTCAACTTAGAACTATTTCTGGTGGTAGTTGGGTAGGCTTTTTTAAAACTTACTCTGGATGACCTTGACATACTTTCCAGATCCCATTTATAAATTTGAATTTCAGTTTTAAACCAACTTTTAGTTTTGTTCAACTATTAAGAGTTTTGTTAACACCGTCAAATTTCAGTTTTCAACTAACTTTTAATTTATGTGCATTTTTAGTTCAACCCTAGTTACTTTATTCGCAAATTCAGTTCAACCAACCACCAACGCTATCGCCATCTCCACCCCAATATTTTAACATCTTTGCCCCCAACACCTGCCCGAATATCTGCCCGTAGGGGCAGCTGCCCGGACATCTGTTCGGTTTTAAAAATATAAAAGAAAGGTAAAGGAGTGGGGGTAGCGCATGCTCACCAATGCAAAACTAAGGTTTGAGGTTAGAATTATCCATGGCGGCCGCCATGTCTAGTTCAGTTTTACCACATAGAGTCGGCGACCAGTTATTGATCTAAAGGAGTGGGGGAAGGAGTGGTGGGGGAAGGTTGCCATTTTATAACCCCTCTCCCTAGGCGGCTCTTCTCATTCAATCGCCAACTTTCAAACGATAAACACCTCTCCCATGGCACAAATGAATTATCCCGCTATCACCAACTAGTTCAACTTTGAACTATTTCTGATGGTAGTTGGGTAAGCTTTTTTAAAACTTACTCTGGATGACCTTGGCATATTTTCCAGATCCCAGTTATAAGTTTGAATTTCAATTTTGAACTAACTCTTAATTTTTCTTCAACTGTTAGAGTTTCGTTAACACCGACGAATTTCAATTTTGAACTAACTTTTAATTTATGCGCAAATTTACTTCACCCTAACGCCAACACTATCGCCATCTCCACCCCAACCTATATGGCATAACATATAACTACAGCATCTCATATATACCCTCTAACCCCCACCGGAAGCTATGTGACATGGCAGCTGGCGCCAGCTGCCGCGTCACATGGCTCGGTGGGCACGTGGCCGGTTTTAAAAGTGGCCAAAACACACTACTATTCAGCAAACTATCTTCATCAGAACTTTCAATCTTATCACAAATAGGACAGGCGTAAGTTATTTCCAGATTCATTTTAACAGTGTTAAATTTACTAACAATTTCGTGTAAAGTATTAAATATTTCTTGCAAATCTTCTTTTGAATTTACTTCGAAACTAGAATTCATTCGTGCCAACGGAGAGTTGTTCATCGTGCGAGAGTCGGTGATTGAATGAAGATCAGCGCTTAGGAAGGAGGCTTATTTGTCGGTGAGCATGAGCTTGTTATTAAGTAAATAGCTAAGTTCCTCTTCGTCGTCTTTCAATTCAAATATCTTAGCTGAAGTAGTAGTCGTTGTTTCGTCTTCACTCGATGATGAAGAAAATTGAAATATCCTAGCTGAAGTAGTAGTCGTTGTTTCATCTTCACTCGATGATGAAGAATCACGAGGACGTAAATAGTGAACATCAAGTCTGATCCATCTCATAGGATATCTATCCATGACAGAGAGCAAATTTTGAAATATTTCCTCCAATTCTTCTCTGTCAGTTATTATATGTTGAAACTTGACGAAAGGCGATCCCATGTTGTTAGTTAGAGTGTTGGAAGTGAAATAATTCAAAGGTGGATTCAATAAGATACAAAACTTAAACTAATGGTGGGGGAAATCTAAAAGACTTATAACGGGGGGGAAGTCTAAAAAACCAATGGTGGGGGAAATCTCAAGGTCATCCAATTGAAGTTTTAAAAAAGAGTGTAAAACTGAAATTACACATTTGATGGTTCTACAGGATCGGAATACCAATCTGATCTGTATTTACATCTTTTTATCATATGTGTACAAAAATCATCTTGATGAGATTTGGTGCGTTGACAATGAGCTAGATCGAGAGGATGAAATTTGAAACATCTTTGAGGACAGCATGTATGAAAATATCTTGATTTGTAAAATTTGAAAGTTCGCAATTCCGGTGGCGGTAGTTGTTTTGTTTTGCACTTGCAGTAACAATATCCAAAAAATTCACATTTAGTGCAAGCTAACCCGTCCACCATCATTGGTCCTAAATCTGTACACTGTTGTTCACAACAGTAACGAGGTTCGTACTTGTACTTTTGTTCTTCCATGTTGACGCTGCTGAGTCCAGTGAAAGAATAAGAGTGTATAGTGTTGAATAGTCAGTTTTATGTACTACAAAAAGTGGTGGGGGTAATTTCAAGGTCATCCAAACGAAGTTTTAAAAAATTATACCTTACTAATGTAAGGAATATTTATACTTAAGAAGTTTATTTCTGTTTATCTTCTTCAGACTTTGTCTGTTTTTGTTTGTCTTCTTCAGCCTTTTTCTCTCTCTCCGCTTTAGCCATAGCGATAAGTTCTTCAGTCGATAGTGGATGTACTTCAGGAAATTTTAAAATTAATTTAGCTTGATATCCTTCTTTAGTTAATATATCTAAATCTTCAGTCATTTGTTCAACGGTGTTGTAATCTTTTCCATAGATTTTTCCATCAAGTTCAATCATCATTCTGTATAACATCTTTAAAATTAGGTGTTGACGCAGCGAGAGTCGGGAAGCGAATGATTAGTTATACAAGTATCATTCCCTTTTTTTATCAACTTGACATTGATCACGTGATTCCTTAGTTTTTATTTTGTTGAAAGTTATTTAACATTGGTAATACTTGTGGAACTTGATGTTATGTTGACCAGTCGGCGATGAAGATGTTGTAGGTTGTGTAGAAAGAAATACTTCATCATCGCAATATTTTGTTTTAGTAAACATCCTTATATTAGTAGCGCTAACATCAACAGTTAAGTGATAACCACCGGTAGTAAAACTCGCATTTCGTTTGTTAAATCTTCAAGTTGTTCAAAACTTGTAATGGTGTTGGTATCGTAAGAAGCACAATTAACCTTTAGGGACATGTTGAAGTTTTGTATTTAGTGATAGAGAGCGAGATGTGTACGGTACGAAAGGTAGTCGTAGACTGATGAATTTCACAAGTTGATTTTCACTTTTATTATCACACAAAATTGGGTCAAGGTCATCCCGTGGAATTTAAAAAAAAGCAACATATTGCTATGTATAAAGACATAACAATATGTTGCTTCTTTTATCCTTTTTTTTGTTTTATATCATCTTTATTGAGAAACCATTACAAACACATATATTTACAATGCTATGTACAAACTAGTTAGTAGAAGGTGTTACATGAATAGTTAGTTCAGTTGAGTTGTTTCCACTCGGTCCGTGTGAAACCAAATAGAGTGCGCCGGGTTGAATAACACGAAGATCTTCATTCTGTAGAAGTTGTACAAATCGTTTCGGTAGGAATATCTGAAACTTCGGTTCGTCACCAACTGTATACGGCGCCTCGCTCAATGTGCAATTAATAGCATCACCAACTGAAGTGTCCATCTTCTTGATTGTATGTATGATGTAATGTTTTTCTTCTTTTAGTTCAGAACATCTCTTCGTCGGTAAGATTGTTGATTTTGAATGAGCGTTGAATTGATCAACCAAATTTTGAAGAAAGTTCTGCGATGCCATCTTGATGTTATTGTTAATCTTCTTGTTAATAATAATATCCGTCGGAGATGTTGTCTCTTCGGAGGTTCGAGTAATACTCATGCTGCGTCATGGTAGCGCTCTCACTTTTATTACCGACATTACCCCCACCATTCTGTTGAAGGAAATTATTCAAGCGGTAGGCATTCTTCAAAGCGCATTGTGACCTTCGATGTTTAAAACTCTTTGATGAAATACAAAGTTCATTGAAGTAGCATTGGAAATCTCTATCTATTATAAATGCATCACTTCGTTACTTGTAAATGATTGTATCCAATTAGCTTTTTCCAATCCTCTTGTGTAGATAGTTTTGAACTCTTTGCAGTAATGATTCATAATGTGCGGCATCATGTTATAATTAATAAAACCTTCATCCCATCTTAAGTTGTGAAAATGTTTGTACAACCATTTGTTTGTAACTTTCGCTTTAGTTGTTAGTCTATTGAATGGTAATGGAGGTTTGAATAAGTAATGATAAACTACAGATGTGTTCATATCCAAAATTACTAATTCTTTTATAATAAAATTTCCATCATTTCCTCGAAAAGCTTGAAATTCAATTATACCTCTTTTAACTTCCATTATATGTGGCGCATTAGAAAACGAAACCCGTTTGTTCATGATGAAGTCTCGTCAGCAACTGACTTGTATTACAAACACGATTGTTCTTCTTTAACTTCTTGCGCTTCTTCGTCGATATTAAAGTTGGTGTGATAGTTGTTCAATTGTCTCCACATATCCACTTCTTGAGGTATTCGATTAAAAATTGAAGTATCCACGGGACCGTATAAAATTGGAACGAAAGGTTGTCTGTCCAATGTATCAATTAGATAGTCTTTGATTATTGCACTTGAAAATATTAGTTGTTTCAAATATCTGGTGACGGGACCGGTAGTACAACTTAAAGTGTAAAATTCTTCTTTAGTCAAATGTAATTTTACATCATGTCTAGTTAAATCTCTGAAGCGAACCATTTGTCCTCCACGATGTTTCACTATATCAACTTCAATATTTGATTCCAATAAACTTAATCTTGTTCTTCTTCCAAATGTGTTGTTACTCAAATAGCATTCCAAAAGATGTAAATGTTTCATAAATGATTCCCAAGAAGTTTCAGTGAATGTAACCATTTTATTTCCATGATTTAAAATAACAATCGGTGAATAATCCAATGATTTTAAAATTCCAACTGAAATACTTTTCGTCATGCATGAAGAAATGGGGTAGAAAATCCAAAGAAATACTTCTGTTAAAATATTAGTTGTAATGTTAACTTCAACCTTTTTTCTTTTTACTTCTTTTTCAGCTTCTCCTTCTTCTTTTTCTTCTTCTCTCTTCTTATGTTTGTTAAATTTGAGGAACTCGTCCATTTCTCGTTCAACTTGTTTTTCTATATCTGAACTATTCTCATCCATTATAGGTGTATTTTCTTCTCCGTTAGTAGAACTCATCTTGCGAACGATGTTTCCCATACGACGGTCGAATATAAAATGAACTTTCCACCCATGATTTTCTCGCTTTTATGTTTTTTCGTGAAATCCTTGAAATTTATACAATCACATAAATGTTTGTTTTCAACTTGTTTTTCACAAACGAAATTCTAACCTCAAAAAGTGAAGCAGATAATTCTAACCTCAAAAATCTGCAGTCGTTGTACTAATTCTTTTTAAAGTACATTCTTCACAATTCCGGTCAGCGGTGTGTAAGTAACTATTTTATCATGTAGAATTAGACAGTATGCTGAAGTTCCATCCGCTACTGGTTGTTCAAATTCCATTTCAATTTTTATATCCACACTTGATGATTTTACCGATTCATTTTGTTTTGAACAATCGATTACAATTATCGGAGCCTTGGAATAATACTGGTCAGGCGATAATAGTGGTGTATTAGTCTTTCCATAATATGACGATTGAAATCTTGCATACATATCGTATAAAATGGAAAAACGTTTTTTTTGCTGAACATGGCATTCAAATTGTCATACGGAAAGAATTGAGAGTTTAAGAAAACTTTACAATTCTTTATTTTACAGTGATCAAATTGACCGGCATTTGCAGTGATAACATCTTTTCGCTTAGTTTGAAAACCGAGTATTATGTACCTTGCCCGTTCCAAGTAAGTTGATGTCTTGACGGTCCATGTTTGTCGTTCTGTCTGAGGTAGTGTAGGATATTCATGGAATTCCCAACTTCGGAATGGCATCACGATATCACGGTCAGACTTTAACTTTCTCAATAATACGATTCTATGTTCATCGGCCAATCTTACATGAGGTACTCTCCAAACAACTTTATCCAATTGTAGTTGCCATTCCAGTTTATCTTCCGTAGTTGCAGGGTCTGCAAGTATCAAGTCCTTGTTAGTTGAAGATCTGAGTAATACCAATTCTTGTTTGACATTTATTATTATTCGTTTGTAATCTTCAGCGAATCCCAAAAGCAATCGTAAGGGTACATGAAAATCAAAGTGACCGTTGGAATCCGGTGTTATAGTGTCTTTATCAGGGGCAACCCATCCGGCGGTGACTATTGAATTCTTCTCATGCGGTGTTAATGATGTTAATCCTTTCAATGTCGTTGTTATACCAACCTTTTTTGTCGAATCAACTGTCACCCCTGATATCTCATATCTTATTTCATCAAAAAGATATGCCATCGGGTTATTTATAAAAGGAACTGTTGAAGCAGTTTTTCCATCCAATTTTAATACCCGTCCTTCAATGTACAAATAACTTTCACACGGTAATGTGTAAATATCTTGTTGTTGAATGGGAATCCTTATTTCATCGTTATTGTTTAATTTTGATGAAGTGTAAGGGTTGTGCGTGTGATATTCCTTCTCCCATAGTGTTTCGTCGAATGTCGGTCCTTGAGATATATCCAGGATATCCATCGTTGTTAAGTTTCAATCCAATGTTCTGTAGAAAACGAATGTTGTCCGATGTTAACTCTTCCAATGTCGAGGAGCTACTGAGCTCCCGACTCTTCCGTTGCGGTTTAAATGATAATCCCATGTTGACCTTTATGTTGCCGCTCTGATGTGTATCCGTATAGTTATCGTTTCTCCTCTAAAGTCAACACTAACACCGTCTTGATCCAATATGTTCAGTACGATGTCTGAAATGAAACTGGTGTTTAACGGTAGGTATATCAAGTTTTGTGGCTTCTCAACAATTTTAAAACCAGGAGCCACTGTTGGATAAAATGTATGTAAAATATGCTGATTCACTCCTTCTCTATACGATCCGTGTATAATATTACACGTTACATCGATACTATTGACTTTCAATATTGTAACAGTTGTATCACCTGATTGAGTAGTTCCTGGAGTTAATATTTTCTTTTTTGTATCTGTAAATCCAAGTAAACTGCCAATGGAGTTTTCCAAGCTGACATCGATATAATATTTTGAAGTTATTTCTGCTTTTAAAGTATTATTGTTCCTTTAACGGTGATATTTTCTTCTCCGAGTTGTTTTTGTAGTAATTGGTTTATATCATCGATTTCATAAGCTCCAGTAGGAAATGTAATTATTTTCAATTCTGAGTATTTTCCTGAAGCATCCTTAGTTTCATAATAATGTAGTAAATTGTTCTTTCCTTCCGTAACATTGGGAATTGAGTTGTAGGTAGTCAAATCAAGTAATGCCGCTTCCCATAATCTTTCCTTGGATAGACGCAATGCTGGGAACAGCGTACTTTTCAATGTGGATGAATTTCCACTCAGTGACACTGTATACGATGACATCTTAAAGCTGACTGACACTCTTCGCTAGAAACTCCAAACATAAATGCCCACATATTTCAGTATTGTTAGGTTGTTCTCTTTTGTAATTGTAAAAAATGTTTTTGGAGTTTCGAAAATAATGTTGCAGTTCTTTCGGCGGTGGTAGATTGCCAAAACTGTCAAAGTAGTAAACGGTTTGTCCGAGCTTTTTATAGCATACCCAATGAGTGCCTGGACCATAGGTGGAATCCAAATTTACTATTCCAGTTTCATTTTCCCATATTTTAGTTGGTAATGCATCTTTCATAAAAACTCCTCGAAAAAATGGTATTTTCAAACATTTTACATAATCATTTAACTAATGATTTGTTAAGGCTTTATTTGGAATTATCAATTGATTCTTCTTATTTAGTACACACGGTACGGTCTCAGGTATAAACCTGCTCCGTTTTTTACCATTGACCAAATAGCAGCTTTCTTTACTGTTGCTTTACGAGTTCTACGACGTCTCTTCTTAATGTTTCCACCTCTTTTGGGAGCTCTTCTCTTTGCAGGTCTTCCTCTGCGACGTCGTCTTCCAGCACCAAATTTAGCTTTCGTCTTCATGGCTGTAGTTACTGCCCAAGCCGCTGCTTTTTCTGCAATACTTGCGTCACTTGATTTTACTCTTTGCCAAGCTTTTTCCACTAGAATTTTATCCGCTATTGATCTATTTGTTGAATCTTTATACTTTGAATATGCTATATCGTGTTCTTTGCAAGCTTGATCTAATTTATTAATTCCAGGATCTCCTCTTGCTAAACGTTTTGACAACTTAGTTCCAGGTCCACAATATTAATAACCTCCGGGCAGATGTAATTCGTATGGTAAAGCGTCTATCGCTCGATTCACAACAGCACCAATTGGAATCCGTCTGAGCAGGGATAATGCAGCTGATGTTAAACCACGTCCTCTCTTGCCAATGTCCTGACGACGACTGAACGATGCGGTCTTCATTATGCTGTTTTATGCAACCAAAGTCTTCACTCTATGAAATACTTTATGATAATGAATCCTTTTTTGTGTATTCCATACTTAAATATTCATAAGTTTTACTAGTATCTATCAATGATTTCATCTTTAATCCATTGGTTTCTCTGAGAATCTTCGATTTTATTGTGTTTCATCGATGTATTAATCAAATGATTATGCATATCAATAACTACATTACCTACAAGATTCATTACATACTCAATATTAGTAGCATCTTTGTCATATCTAGGATTATTAAGATTTGTGATACGTTTAACATTACATGTATACACAGAAGGATCGTTTTTAGAGGTTGCTATAACTTGATTAATAGTAGCAACATCATTCGGAGCTATTCCTGCTGATATGTTAGATATTCTTCTATTTTTTCCATCATATACGTTATTTATTTTATCTAAAATTATAGTTTGTTTTACAACAACACAATCCTGATCATCTTTACCAGATTTAACTTGGGTTAATCGTCTACCTTTACATATAAAATTAACACCAGTAGCTGATAGTAGTGGTACTTGTGTTAAAATAACAGCATCATGTTCTTCCGTGCCTAAACTTATATTTGACAATCTTTTATTTTTTCCATCCCACTTGTCATTTTGTAGTTGTAGTAAGGTAAACTTTTCACTTCCTTGCATAAACTCATCACCTTTCTTTGACACCACCTGATTTTGTTTAACAAAAGCGGATGTTCCTTTCTTCAAGCTTTCATTCATTTGTCTCACGGTAGCAGCATCCGATGGAGTTAAACCATCTTTCAGATTGGACAACACTTTTCCATGACAATCAATAACAGCATCATTATATAAAATACAATTATCTTTAATGTATTTTATATTAACACCATCACTTTCTTCTTTAGGATATCCAATATCGTTTATAGTATATTTATAGAAGGAAAATCTATCTTTTTTCTTTTCTGGTATTATAGAGTGCAAATAACGCTTATTGATTGTATCTGTATCCTCGGTTGGATCTGCCACATTAGTTATTTTATAATTTAAAGCATTGTACCTTTTTCCACTTTTAGTCTTTTCCAACAGTAAAGCGTATTCCATCGCAGATAGAAAATAGCCTTTATTAACAACATCTCCATTATTGACTGGTTTTGCAACGTTAATAACCCTGTGAGATTTTGCATCATACAGTTGGTTGTCGTCGAGTTTTAAACTTGTAGATGTTACCTCCTTAACTGTTTTTAAATTTGTTGCATCTCCATCTTCTTCTGGATCTCTAACAAACTTTAAACGTTTATTATTTATGTTATAGTCACCTTCAGGTGTTTGCGGTAATCCACTTCTTTTTCTGTTTTCTCCAACTTGCACTCCTAACGCGGAGTATCGTCCGAACTTGTCGACGCTCATGTTAGAACTGACACATTATACGCCTGCAACTCTTATATATCCGCGGACAATTATACGATTATGCCGCGATTCCTGAGTTCGTCAATCAGAGCTACCCATTCATTATTCAAACCTGTATGACCGGCTTCCATGGCTTCATGCAATAGTCTCATTCTATCAACCAATTTATTGATGTCGTTGTAGTAAATCACATTCGTATTGTATAGATTTTTCATCAATCCTTTGCCAGATGTTGAAGTATCTCCTTTACTCTTTTTACCATGTTGTTCAAGAAGTGATAAATCCATAAGTGATAAAGATTTTCTTTTCAGTGGTTGTCTCACCGCTGGTGCAGTACGTAATGTTGGCAATTTTCGTGGAGGAAACAACTTTTTTATAACAATGTTATATTTTGTTGCACGTGAACGATTAATCATTGCATCCTTTAAGTAGTTTCTTTTATGAGCGTTAGTATTTTGTAGAATCTCCTTAAAAACACTTAAATCTTTGGATGAATATCTTAGTGGTATGTTTTTAAAAATTAATTCATAAAGTCCTTTTGTTCCTTTATATTTATGCTCACCAATAATGATGTAATCGTCTTGTGTTATTTCAAGCTTTGAATCGCCGATCTTTAATTCATTCCCATCAATTCTTGCTCCGTATACGTGTGATCTACTCAAATTCGGGTTTGATTTCATGTCATGTAGCATTTTCATTATATATTTTCTTCCAAGAGGTCCATGTTGTAATATATCGCTACTCAATTGAGTTAAATTTGGAATAGATTGTTCAGCTTCAGGTATTGGCTGTTCTTCTTCCTTTTCAACAATTGGTTCTTCTTCTTCTTTTGTTTCTTCTTGCTCACTAGCACTTGTATATGAATCATCATCTTCTTCTTTTTTTAATGCTTGTACTTCTTGTTTAGAAACTGGTAGTAAAACATCTCCTTCATAACGAGGTTTACCAATAGTTTCTGATATCTGTTTTAAAGGTTCCGTAATAGGTTTAAATGTAGTCTCTAGAAATTCTTCTCTTTCACTTAAACCCATCCTCAATGCACGATTCTTCATCCTAATAGAATCACTGAGTGATTTTATTTCTTTCAATAGTTTTTCTTGATTCACCATGTTTACACTGTGAAGTTCAACGTGTAACTAGATGTAGCATCGGTAGTTCAACGCATAAATACAAATTTATCCAACCCTATACGATATCTACCATTTTTAATATCTTCTTCCTTCATAGTAACGAGAAAGCCATATTTCTCATTCCATGCTTTGCCACACATCTCTTTAAATTTCTCAAATGCCATATCCGCATTTACATGATCATTATATATATGTTTTAAATTTGTTTCATCTTGCTTGAAGATGATCAACATATTTGCATTGTCTCTTATGAGTTGTTTTGGAATCTTACTGTATGTTTGACCAATATAAATGCTATCGATATTATGATGTCTTCCCATAGCGAAGTAATTCCTTATAGTGTCGTGATTTTCACAAGACACATCGTCAAAAATAAAAATAGAAAATGGTTTTGCTTCATTTGGTTGCATAATTGTTTCACTGGCATTAAACTTGTAGAAATTCACTTCAGGTACACTTGCAAGTACTTTATCCAATAATTGATATTTTGGTTGTTGCAATGATTTTGAAAAAATGTATATATTGTTAAAGCGCAATCCTTTAGGATTAGTTATAAGGTTAAAAACAACATTTGTTTTTCCACAATTTGAAGGACCAGTTATTAAACATCTTATCGTATTTGGTAGTAGTTCACCATGTTTACCATGATTTAACTTATCATTGTCAACCGTCAATTCATCAATATTATTGATATTAAATCGATCTTTTTGTTGTACAATCTCCATCTTGTGTCAAGGTTAAACACACAATGAGCTATTAAATTACTATACCAAGTCTTTTGAAGGAATCCAAGAGTCTTCACTTTTATCGAATCCTAACCACCGGACTTTAACCATATCCTTTTTCCTTTGTAATACCTTTTCAACAAGATATACATCACCGACTGTTGATTTCAACAATTCATGTCCGTAGAATCCACCTTGAAGTAATTCACCCTTGTTATCCTTTAACTAGGAGTACGCTCGTACCTCCCGTAAGTGTCTATTCGAAGAAGAAATTTAAAAATTTGCATTAGGGATTGTCACATAAAAAAAAATTTGATCCCACTTTGTAATGGTATTAAAAACAACTAAAATCACTTGTAATAAAAGAAAACCTAAATAAAAACTCAATTTTCTTATATTTAGGCAATACTTAGTTCGTAGTTACTTTTAATTTAATGGATTTGTGTCATACACATTTTTTACAAGCATTTACTACAATTAGTCTTAAACATTTTTACAGTATTTTAATTATTTAGGATAGTACAAATAAGTTAGGTTGCCCCATGTACACAAAACAAAATAATTTATTTATTTTAATAATTAGGCCTACAGTACAACAACTGGCTGCCTTACTCGCATCACTGTAAAAGTTTTAAACTTCTCAAACTTTATATATTTTTTATATATATTTTTAAACACAAAAATATGGTAAGGAAAGCCTATTTTTAAAAAATAAAAAATCATCTTGATTATAATTAGGCCTATCACCCCAGAGAACATTCAAGAATATTTACACACTTAAACCTACCAAATATCGTTTTGTTTATCCTACAGATGTAAATTTTAACTACTTGTGACTGGTTTCAGGTCATTCATAACCCATCTTTAGTCACCAAACCCTATCTTTTATACAGTATTATAATTTATGAATATTTACGCCCACTTGCACGGTTGTTGTACGTACGGTTGGTGCGGTGATGATATTACATCTGTCGCAATAGATTTTCAAACTCAGTGAATTTCGATCGGAGTTCAGTTTTTTCCCAATATACACCATAGGCAAAAGGATGTAGGTTTGCTGCCATGGGCGTGTTGTACATAAATATACCATATATTTGTCAAATATTACCCTACTCATGCGACAGAGAATCTCAAGAACCATAGGGTATAGAGGGATGAAATTTGGCATGAACATCTTTAGGTGCTCACTAAGAAACGGTTTTGCAATATTCCATCAGGTCTCCGCAGCACAGGATTTTGATTTTGATCTAATGTTATTTGTAAAGCCAGTTTTTAATATGTTATATACGATATATATATATATATGTGAATTTAGGAAACAACGAATCTGAAAAACTTTATGATGTAACGGGTTGACATTTGTAATGTGAGATCCGCTTTGCCCATAGGTAACTAAGAAACGCTTTTAAAAAGCTTCTTAAGGGCTCCGCCCCGCAGGACTTCAAAATTAATTGGGGTTGAAATTTGAAATGACACTCTCCTTTGTTCATAGGTCCTCACCAAGAAACACTTTTGCAAAATTCCTTCAGGGCTCCGCCCCACAGGCCTTTAAAATTTATGTCAAAATTACTATAGAGTGTACGCAGATGGAATTTGGCATGGGCCAAAGAGTTCTCTTTGGTAATAGTCACTCTTTGCTAGTAAGACGCACGAAAATAGTCCGATAGAAATTTTAACAGCTGTTTCCCCCCTCACCCCCTCTCGCCCTGCAATGTTGTCATTTTGTGTTTATGTTTACCATGTGTAATATAGTATAAAAATGTATTTTAGAATAAATCTGGCAAAAATGCATCGACTCTCATTGGACTATTTTCGTGAATCCTACTATAATAGGTGTTCACTAAGAAAAGATTTTTCAAATATATTTTTTAAAGTTCCTTATGATTCCACCCCAAAAGGCTTGAAAAATATGAAGCCTTGTGGCCAATTTTTAAATGCGAATCAAAGAAACAATGGATCTCAAAGATTGTAGGGCCTGCAGCCCTGCAGGGTTACAATTAATTAGTAAAGAACTTTCATTTTTCTCATTGGTGCTCATTATGAAACGGTTTTGCAAATTTTGTTAACGGCTCCGCGCCACGGAACGTCAAGATTGCCATAGATCCTAGCGGGTTGAAATTTAAAGTGGACATTGCTCTTTAATAATAGGTGCTCACTAAGAAAAGGTTTTGCAAAATCCCTTCAGGGCTTCGCTAACACAACGTCAATGTTTCAATAGGATTCTTGAGAAGAAGACTTTGTTACCCTTTAAAGATATTTTGTTATCTATAAAATAAAATTTGCGAAGCCGTGAAAATAAAGGGCGAAGCCGTAACGGGCCACAGATAGTATAGGATAACCCCCCCCCCCCCCCCATTACAGGTATCAGAATCTCTTATATTGTCATCTTTAAGATTACAAATAGTGTAATTTTTGTACATACCAAATTTGATCAAGTATTGGTATTTATTTTATTTTCCCCTTAACAGCGAGCAGGTAGGTGACACATCAAACAGGAAAATCAAACTACTATATATGAATTACACTAAGATTGGATGCCTACAATGGATGAATAAATAATTTTATACATGATTAAATCTTATGTATAAAATTTGACAACATATGGGTGTTGTAAGCAAATATAGGTTTACCCCCAGATAACCTACAGATATCTATGGGTTATCTGTGGTTAAACCCTTCCTAGTAAATGTACTTCTGGTACAAAATTTAAGAGGTTATGTTACCAATAAGAAAGTGAGTTACAGTTTTGAGTTGAGTTTCCTTAAGAATAACATGGTAAATGTATTTAGGGGTTTCTCTGTAATCAACTATGCCAAGTTTTAAAAATTAAAAATAATTTTTTTTTCAAGCTCCTTTAAATAATTTAATGGTCACTTGTTAAAATTGATGGTTTAGTGATGCCTTTAGTATACTATCGCCAAATTGTTTGGGCAAATGCTGGAGCAAAAGTTGGGTTTAACTCGCTCAGCGAACTCATGAAATACACTATCGCTGTTACTGTTTGAGCTGATCTCGGAACTCTTAGACGAACAGTGAAGCAGTGTAGTTAGGCATTACCAAATCCTTTTTCAGTTTAATTTCAGTAACAGGATGATTAAGTTTACCTCTTATACAACCCCTCACATCTGCCAGATTGCGTATATCTTTGATGTGCTTGTGTGCCGGGCCCACAACACAAACTCCGTATGATAATACTCAAGAAACTCTAGATTTCATTTCACCACTTATAACAAGCAGTTATAAAATAACACCAAAGAAATCAATACAAACCAACATACGCCAACTTTTGACCAGAACAGAAGAACCTCATGGTAGTATGTACTGGGTCACTGGGTGGATTCGTGCTGAATGCTTGGGTCTGCTCGCGTCCTTTGATTTGTGCAAAAACCGACTGCAGATGGAGCACAGGCAAGCACGAACCCTGGAGAAGCGAGCCATGGTGAACTAAGTCAACCAGAGTCAAGCTCACTTAGAACACTATCTGCTTGACCTTGCCCGCCTTGATTAAGGGATGGTGTACTGCAGGAATTAAATTAAAATTAAAGGACGATTAAGTGTTTTACTTTTATGACATCACGTACCTACCACTTTGAATTTATCTTCAATGTGTCGACTCAACTATGTATGATAATACTCAAGGAACTCTACAAGATTTCATTTGACCACTTCATTAATAACAAGCAGTTAAAAATTACAGTAACACCAAAGAAATCGATGTACACAGAATAAACACTGAGACTAACCCCAATGCAGGTTACAAACAATGTTAATGCAGACTAATTGCTATAAGTGAGGGAGAAAGGAAAAAGGGACCTCTTCGCGGCAAAGTAAAAATTACAGTATGGGCAGTTTTATCGATTGAGGTAAAAAATATCGATTTTTGGTTGTTTGCATTTTAATATGCTCCATTTCGTCCTTTACCGGTTGAAATATATTAGAAAACACTTGTAATGACATAAAACATTCAAAATAACGGTCGATGTCTAGCTTGTGAAAAGGTACCTCTTCGCGCTTATGGATAAATAACATTGCCGCGCCGCGAACAGGTCCCTTTTAAAAACCAATCTAAAAGCTATGCTACACTCTTAAAACTGCACTCTGACGAATTCTATCAGCGACGAGGTGAACTACTACGAGATAATTGTAAATATAGAACATCTTTCAATAAATAAAAACCAGAAAATGCTGCCCAGAGGTCGCATATGGCAGTTTTGCAATTCGTTATGGAGAAATAACATAGGACCGCGAAGAGGTCCCTTTTCTGAAATATCAAATTTTCACTACATGCTTCAATAAAAACATTTTTTCTTGAAAACTACTGTGAGTTAAGACAAAAATAGGTGTTCCCATTAAAGAGGACATTTACAGCTACTTTTGGTACCAAAATCGTTTTTTAAATATGAAAAATATATGTTTTATGCTAATTTGAGTTTTCAAACAGATTATATCTTTAACAAAAAAATCGTAGACTTGCAGGACTTGCGCAAAATTGTTAGGAATTAAATGAGGAATTAAAAAATATGAATAACTAAATATCAAAAATTACCACGAACAGGTCCCTTTTTCCTTTCCGCCTACATATTTCTCACCTCTAACTCTCGATATATATTTTTGTGATATTTTAAAGCATTTTTAACTATGCATTTTCCTGATTTCGAGTGTTAGTGTCAAAACAATAGATCTTATAAAAAATCTAAATAATATTTTTGAAAAATATTTATACAAACTACAGTTTTGGTCGTATGACTCTGCCTTATGTTCGCTTGTTAAACCTCAAAACCAAATTTAATGGTATCATAAATATTTCGTTTTTATTATTTTTTAAGTTAAGGTCCAGTGACTATGTGGTTGGTCCAATAGAACAATCTGTGAGGTTTTTTGGGAAGATCTTCAAAAGAGCTACAGTTCATATAGGGAAACTTGCTAAAAAGTAAAATACCCTCATCGCAGCAGATCTGCTAAACTCAGTGAATTTGGAAAGGAATTTGATATTTTGTATTTTTCCCATAAACACCATACAAATGAGTAATGTATATGTTTACTGTCATGGGATGTCGTTGAAAATAAAAAAAATTCGGCCATATGGAGCCATATACTAAGTTTCATCAATATCTGTTCATAAATAAAGGAGTTTGCCTATTCTGCATAAACATTATCATTAACATGGAAAAAGAGTAGCCTATTCAGGGTTTGCTGCCATAATAATTACAAATACTTCCGTCGCAGCAGACCTGCATACTCAGAGAATTTCCTACCGAATTTTGATATTTTATTTTTTCCACAAATTCCATTGTGGTGAGTATGTTGGTTTGCTGCCATATGGGTTTTGGAAGCATGTATTTAAGTTGTACCTTTCCTAGCGAATTTACATACCAAATTTTATCAAGCTATGCCAATAAATAAGAAAGATAGAGGGTTTTGTTTATTTCCCTAAGAATGAAAACTTATTTTTGGATTTTCTCCATAACCATTTGAGCTATTAACCAGATCAAAAATTAAAAATACTAAATTGTTTGATTTTTAGATTTTTTAAATGGTTCTGGTTAAATTTTTGGAATTTGATAAATTAAGGCAAAAAAGCCAAAAACCTATTTTAGACCCTTTTGAAAACCCTTAAAACCCTGTTAACACTGTCCCATCATTCTGGTTTGCGAACTCGATAAAGTAAATGCTGCCTTATACTTCCTTTATCAAATTTGATCAAAATCTGAGATTTTGTTCAAAAGTTATCACATTCACCGACACTTATCTATATTCATAAAAGAGAGAATATCCATATGTATGTATGTGCCTATGGACTCCGAAACCGCTCGACAGATTGTAATGAAACTTTCAGGCATTATTAAGCATTATTCAAGGATGTTTGTGTGTAGTTAAGGTGCAAATCTGTCCAAAGGGCTCTGACCAAGAGGGCATACAATAGTTTGAAAAAATCTGAAAATCTATATTTTATCTATTTTTATTGGTTGCTAAGAAACAAATTCAATGAAAAATTCTAATTTCAGGTATTCCAGTGATTTCTTATATATAAGGTTAGAGTAACCGCGAGTGAGATTAGCGGATGAGCTAAACCTGACGGCGAGTGAACGTAGCGAACAAGCTTAATTACCAATAAAATCAATTCAATCACGAGCATATATCTCCATTCCACTCACTAAAATGGTCAGTTACGCATAAATAATTTTTTACAAGTATAGTAGACAAATAATAAAATTTGTAAAAATTTTATGTTATTATGAAAAATATGATCTTAAAGCATTACTTTAAGACATTTTTATTCATGAGTATATTTTATTTAACTGAATGGATTAGGAGAAATAATAAATTAAAGTTAGCCCCATGTTATATTCTTGTGGGACTAAAAATTAACTTCAATTGCCTGTAGCGTCCTAACTGTTAAGTTTAGAGAAAAATGTCAACGAATGAAAAAATCTTCAAATTGCGTGATAAATCCAAAAATGACATTGTAATTGGGGGTTCATATTTGAAATTTTTTAGTTGACTGCTATATTGAAAAATTCAATTCAATTCAATTCAATTTTATTGCCAATACAACAAGTTATTGTTGGTAGCAACGTATATAACACATAAAATTTTGTCAAAACATAAATTATAAAATAAAAAAGTATATAAAAACAATAAAAATTAACAGTACAAACCTAGTCTAACCTTTAATGCGGTTAATTTTTATTATAATTATTTTTCATAGATGATTTTCATTTGTTTGGGTGGAATTTTGAACGTGGTTCATAAATTCACTAACACTGTAAAATGATTGAGAAATTAGAAAAGATTTTAATTTATTCTTGAAAGGGCGTAAATTTTTTGTTTGTTTTATATTTTCCGGTAAAAGATTAAAAAATTTAGCACCGGCATGAGATGGTAAATTTTGATGAATGTTAAGTCTATGATGTTCAGGCCTAAATAAATTATTAAATCTGGTATTATAATTATGGATTTCACTTCCTTTCTGTAGCTTGCATTTATATAGAGAAAATGGCAGCCATTTACAAAAAATTTATTTACTTAATTTTAAACTTCTTTAAAAACAATGGATTGTTTCCCATTTAAAGTTTACTGTAAGATTTATATTTTACAAAATACCTCAAAACAAAAAAAGTATCATGGTCCAAGGGGTAGGTCTGACCGTAACTACTACCGTAATAGCGTTTTCCCTACAGGGAAATTCGCTAAAAACCTAGATTTTTTACCATAAATAGATGGATCTCAACCAAATGAAGGTAGGCCCTACCAAACTAAATACTAAAACTTATTAATATCTCGGTAACCAATGGATATGGAGCAAAGTTTCAATGTCCTATATTGTGTGTTTTTCAAGCTAATTCCTGTGTGGTAAAAATCAAAATTTAAAATTTTGCAAAATTAAAAATGAAAAACAAAAAAACCTATTTTTGAGAAACAAAACCATCCAAAATTACTCTTTCCGGTAGGTGCGATGAACTCATCTTAATAATAGTAGGATTGCACATCTCTACCTAATTTGGTCCAGATCGGACTGTTTTTACGAGAGTTATTGTGTCTAGGGACAAATATACATATATATATATGTATAAATTTTAATGACCATTATTTTTGGTCTCGGGGCACCACAAAAAAAGTAACATGGTTCCGTGATTAGATTTTACCATGAGACCTACGGTAATAGCTTCTCTCCTATGGGAAATTTGCTAAACAAATATTTACTATCAAAGATCCTTTATTCATAATGATGTAACAAGTACATTGCATAGCGTTGTAGCAAAAAAGTTGATAGCCTACTGTATTTTACAACTGCAATTAAACTTACTAATACTGTAATAGAATTTTTTAAATAAAGAAGGAAGAAAATAAATAAGATTCTTATGTTTACTCGGCGTTCAAATACTTATCAAACGAGTACGGATAGAGCTGCAAGAGTTGCATGGATGTTACATGGTTAGTGAGTTTGTAAAAACCGATCCAACTACAGAAAAGCAGCCTTAATATTGATGGAATAATGTCCATTAATTATTTTAAATTATATGGAATATAAACAATAAGAATTGGAATTTTATGATGAATTGTTTAATAGTTATACCCTAAATAGAAGGTAAATCATATTTGTGTTTGATTGTCCGAACCACCCCCTGTCCTGGTTAGTATGGATTTAGATTTGCTCTCTACTGCATATAAATTGAGTTTAAAATGTCAAATTTGCAAAGTATAGAGCAATAAATTAATGCCAAAAACCCATTTTATACCCTTTTGTAAACCCATAAAAAACATTTTTGCATGGTCCAATCATGCTGGTTTTAGAATTTCACCTGATAAATGCTATCTTACACTGGTGTACCAAATTAAAAAAACAAAGTGGAGGTTAAGTTCAAGAGTTATTGTGTTAAGGGAAACACAAAGGCCTAGAGCCTACATAAAAGATCAAGATTACAAATCTACAAGTCTTTTTTTTCTTCTATTATTCTCAAAACGAAAAGTACCATGGGCTTATGTCTCAACGTAGGCCTAAGCATAATTCCTTGTAAAAGGAAAATTCGCTAAAATTTGAACAAACGCTGTTTTTTTGCTTTTAGTGACTTCAAAATGAAAAGTAAGCTATCTTGGCTCCTGTCTTAGGTTTTACCCTGACTACTATAATGATAGTATTTTCCCTAGGTCAATATGTTATTGAAATTTGCTACAAATTATTTAAGTTAGGCCTAAAAATTACTTGAGGAGTAGAATGGATAGGCCTATTGACAAGGAATACCGGTATAAGTTCATTATCGTACTCCATTGTTTTTATCACTGGATGAAATTTTGATTTTGCGATGAAAACAATCAAATCAACAAGTTTCATAAAGCGCCTACACTAATATTGAATGAAAATATCTATAGATCAGATGGATATATCTATCATATCAACAAATTTACCAAATCAATCAATAGATAGCCTAAATAATAATCTTATACGATCACAATTAGTAATTACCGTACCCCTATTTTGTTTACATTTCTGAGGGGAGCGAGCGAAGCTCCTATACTACACTCTGGCTTTTTATTTACACGTACTCCTCCTGAACAGCTGGAGTGATCCTCACGAAATTTTGCTCGGTCATAGTAACCATCTATGGGAAGGTATAAATCTGAAATGGTCCAAATCGGACATAAGGGTTCTGCCCTACGGCCCTTTAAATTTACCATGTTATTTTAATAGGAGAAATATTTTATTTGGTTTCTTTACTGTGTGATGATTAAATACAGCTGTTAAATATAAGGATCAAATTTAACTGCAGACTGTTACTATTAGCTGTTTGTGAATACAGTAGACTCCCTCTTAACCGTCCATCTCGGGACCAGGCCTCGGCCGGTTAATGATTAGGCCGGTTAAACCAATGTACATTTAAAAATTCCAACCTACAATTTCATATGGCCTAAATGCAATTATGGCTTGAAAAACCAACTATAAATATATTACTCTATATAATTTATAGCTAACATCCGACACCGATGAAATCAGTGACCAAAAAAAACTAATAATAAGTCGTTTCCTATATTATCTATTGGATAGCAGGTCCAAACACATCCACTTCCAGTGGCATACACTTTAGTCCAGGATAGTACATTTTAGGTGGTTTGAGAACATCATGATATAATGTGGAATTGAATGATACATTAGTTAAGAAAACAAAGATTCCCACGAAACATGGCCGGTTAAAGCAATGTTGAGATAAAAAATGTCCAGTTAAAAAGACGATGTGTTTGTGCCAGAGTAGGCCCATTAAAGTGGCGACCGTTTTAAAGGTGGCCGGTTAAGAGGGAGTCTACTGTACAGTAGTTTTATGTGAAATTGCTGTTTTGTTTATTATAATGTGTTTTTACGTGAATGAAATGCCACGTTTACAGAGAGGAGGTGCAAATCTTGGACGACGCACCATTTAAACATATAATAGCCCGTTGCAGCAAACCTGCGTGGTAAAAAATTATTAGAGTATTGCAGACTTGTGGCGAGTAAGCGCAGCGAACAACCTAAATCTGACGACGAGTAAGCGTAGCGAACGAGCTCACTTGAATTACCTATAAAACATTTGCTATTATTGATTTAAAAAAATAGTTGCTCCCCTCAATATTGCAAGCAGACAACTGCATTGTATACCTAGTTATTACCACATCAATAAAAAACAAACCATTTAACCTAACATAATCAACATTAACAAAACCAAAACACAACTTAATCATAATGACAAAATAACAAACGTAGAATATAAGAACAATTAGACCTACCTATGTATCTTACTTAAATGTGGACTTTCCTGGGCTTAGGATGGTTCCTCATGTTAATGGATTTTAGTTGAGGTTAATGTTAGTTTGTTAGAATAAATTTTGTCATGCTACGTGAAATTTTGTATTTTTCACAGTAATTTTCAATCCTATTCAATTGATATATCGATGTATATTTTCATTCAATAGTAGTGTAGGCGCTATATGAAACTGTACCCACAACAACAATACCGGTATTAAGGTATGAAATAGGCCAACGAACAATCAAACCTAAAAATCTAACCGTAAGCCTCCTTCACTTTTATGGAGAGCAATATTTTTAACAAACAAACTGGCTGGGTAGCTGAGTGGTTATAGTGCTCGCCATTGAATCTAAAGGTTGCCGGTTCGATCCTGGGAAAATTTAGTAGCTTTTCTAAGGTTTGATTCCGGACCCAGTTGCCATTTTTCATTGGGCCATCAATTAATGATGCTTTCTAACAACTGGTCAAGGTTAGATAGTAACTTAACAAGACTGGGGTTTGGACAGTTCCCAGTCAAAACGCTAAGAAATGCCTCTGGCGTAGTTACACCAAAAATAAAAAAAATAAATAAAACAAATCAATTGTTTTTTGGAAACAATTAAAAGTCATATTCCCTCAATACAATTTGGTAAAAAATACTTTACTGAATGGTATTTAGCAGCATATTTGTGTGACGACGCTATATTATGAAGTCTGCATCTCTTGACAATTAAGGCCTACAAATAAAAACTTAGGTAACATGGTTTGTTTTCTGTTTTCCTTTAATGTAATTAGGCTACATTACTTAAAATTAATAGACTACTTGATTTGGTTATTTTCGGTTACTTGTGCACAGTATATTAGTTTTATCGTCGCAGGACATTTTTAGAAAACTGAATCAGTGTACCTAATGAAATCGTAACTGTATCAGTGATTGCATTACCTATCCATAAAATAGCAATATTATCGCAAATTTTGAAATTTTAACCATTGATAAAAACTATGGAGTAGGATAACGAACTATTACCGATCTATCTAGGCCTGTCTCTATTTATCTACTCAAAACATACTATCTTCTTAGGCCTCAAGTCCTTCACATAACACCCAAAACAAGTTGTCTTCCATATTAAGTTACTGTACTTGACCCTTGAACTGGGTCTTTTGGTTAATTTTAAAAGCAAAATATGTTACATTAAATTAATTGTTGCAGATAATTGGTTTGGTTAACTATTATCAGATTCACAATTGTCAGTTAGGCCTAGCGCTTCTGAGATACTTAAAAAAGTGAATTAATTAGCCTGACAGTATGAAAATTACAGGAATGATACAAACATAGCCTTTACGGTATTCTTCTGTAATTCATGATTTATCTGCTTTTTAAGGTGTACTCACTAAAATCCAAAATGTAATGAATACACATTGATACACAACATGCACTTAATGAAACTGAAATTGACCCTAAAAGGCTTAGCCTACCGGTACCAAAAGTTGTTAACGTCAATAAATAAAACAATCTAGTACTTACTGTTCAAATTTTACTTCATAATACACTTTTTTTAAGAAAGGACATTAATTAGCTGTGTATACAATGTAGTTGGTTTTCGTTACTCAAATTAAATTTAATTAGAGCCGTCAATTTCATATTTGTCATAACCTCTCTACATCCAACTTTGTTTATGTTTATGCGACTACTTCACCCCATCACCCCGCTCCCGGACCCGGACTGGACCAATCAGAACGTCTCAGTCTTGATTGTTAAGACTCGCAAAGACGTTGCTAAAAAAGTAAACACAGCACCGACCACTAAAAATGTCTCCAATGCATTTCTTATGGGAAAAATGAAAAAGTCACATTTTAAGATTATTTTATTAATATCCAACCAACTACTTTCAAAAACTCATCAGCACTTAACAGTTGCATAAAGAATCTTCAACTGAAATTTGAGGCCAATCTGTTACTTCTATCGAGCGTAATCGTGGAGCAAAGAATAGCTATATGAGACTCTTAGTCACTCTAGGTCTATTCTTCGAATAGACAATAAGTAAGTTTCAGGTATAGTTGGTTGCACTTTATAAACTGTAAATACTTCATTAGTCCAATTTGGTAGATATCTTTTACTAAATACACCTTTGTATTTGCTTATACGAACTTTATCGTTGACTTTAAACTTTTTTGGTTGCAACATTTCCAATTTAGGTGTTGTATTATTTCTGATGTGTTGTAATACAACCTTAGCATTAGCGCTGTTTACTTGGATAGGTTTCATTCCGATGGTACGATGATATTTGTTGTTATACTCTTTTATAAGTTGTGGTAATATGTCATACCACACGTATGATCCTCGTTTTGAAAATTGTTTGTACATCGCTCCTTTCGATGTTCTATTGAACCTTTCAATTATTGAAGCTTTAACTTCAGAATTTGTAGAATAATGATTTATTTGATATTTCTTCATTAAAGCTCCAAAGTCTTTATTAAAATATTCTTTTCCATCATCGGTCTGTAGATGTTTGATTTTGATTTTATTTCTTTGTATCGTTGTTTCCATAGCTTTTGTAACACTTTTACCAGTCTTATCCTTCAATGGTAAAGCGTCAGCTATTTTAGTAAAACAGTCTATAATTGTTAAAATATATTTGAAACCTTTGTTTAATTTACTGTGCGGTATCATTTCAATGAGATCAGCTTGGTAAAGATCATTCATTCCTTTAATGATTGTACTTCTTCTTGGAAATCTTCTTCTTGCTGGTTTATGTAGTTCATTTACAATCTTGTCCTTCACACTTTCCATCTTCAGGTGTTGCTTGCACATCGCTTGTAAAAATACTGATCCGTACAACAGTTCATTCTCTTTTATATAGTTTGAATATAGGTCAAGACCATTTCATATTAGTGTAAAAAAGAGGGAACATGGCATTGGGCTTGCCATGTCCCCTCTTCTTTACGGAAAGGAAAAAAAGGAAGAAGGTAGAGGACGAAGAATAGGTTTACTGGTCGACAGGGTTCAGGGAGTAGTGGCCGAACGGTAAAGTATTAATTTTATCTTCTAAAATATAGCGCTTGTCATCTTTGTAGCTTAATGCCCACTTTGTTTGTTTGACACTAAAGAGTTGATGATTATAACTTCTAATAGTGTTGAACGTTGCAGTTGTTTCAACATTTTCAAACAAACATCTTTTATAATGTTCAAACTGTACGTTCTTCTTCAGGAAAGAGGTTTTTATTCCTTTGGCCTTTTTCGTGACTTGATGTTGATTCCTTTCGCTTATGTACAGTTGAAATGAATATAGTTTGGACATTAATGCTACAATTTCCATCATCGGCACACCATTTGTTTCATCTTTAAATTTTCCCAATACTTTCTTGTTTCTGTCGTAGTCGTAATTTGGATGGTCCTTGGGATAATCGGAAAAATCGAAATCATCTTTATACATAAAAGTGCGTAGATCTTCGTACATGTCATTTGTTTTAATCCAGTAAATTAGTGCATCCGTATCCATATATGCAATACCAATGTTCTCTCTTCCATAATAGTTAACCATCTTCTTATGATGAAACTCGTACATGTGTGTTTTGGAAATATCCAAGATTGACATTCCTAGATACAAAGGACGATCCATTAGAACTGACTTCTTGTTCATGGAAATAACAACTAGATTTTCATTAATAATTACAGATGAACCAAAGTTTGGTTGTTGCACTAATTTCTGTAATTTTACTGGATCAGTTACCAATTTGATATCCTTATGTTTCCTTTTGTTTTCCAAAGTCTTGCCAAATATTGCGTTGTTCATTAGTTTGAAGAAATCTTTTTGAAAACTTGATGTAGCGGCGGCTCTTCTTCTTGTGTTGTTGTCAATGTACGGTTTTAACCAACAAGATTGAGAGAATTGTAATACTCGATTAATTTTTGTAATTCTCAATCCCAAGTCTAAGGCCTGTTGTATCATCCAGTAGTGTCCAACATACCGAGACTTGTTAGTTAAAGTCATCAATAATTTTGGCCATCTTCCAGTTGGAGAAATTTCAGTCTTCGGAAGAAGTGGTAAATCATAATGTTCGTCGTGAAGATGTTCGGGATATTCAAAATCGACGTCGAATATGTAACCAGTTTCTCCATATTTCGGTATATCCATTATGTTTCCAATTGATTCTGGGTCTATCCATTTGAAATTATCATATGGAAGGGGATTCGACATTGCCCATCAGTACAAGTTATTTGCATCAAAATAACCCAGGTATGTTGTTGGTTTTGATGCATCATAATCGGGCAAATATTTATTGTTCGCCTTGACATGACGTGTTACACTTTGCGTCAATCCTCCTCGAACTCCTGATTCTAACATCAACACCATATCTATATCTGTAAGAAGTTGTATTTTACAATTTGTTTCTTTTAACATGGCTTGCCACGCTAGTCCAGGCGAAGTGTACGAATGAAGAGGGTCTAATCCATATGACGCAAAACACGTATTTCTAAATTCTTCCATCACATCACATAATAAAGTCACATCTAATTTGACATAGAAATCTGAATATTCCCCCAATGTTCTAAATCCTAATTCGTTCCATACTTTGCATGCATGATCATAATCATCTTGAGATACATCCATGTCGTACAGTTTACTTTTAAATTCTTCTTTTGGAGGTAGTGATGTTTCATTAAATCTTTCTAAACTGTCTATGTAATCATATGGGAAAACACCTTTTCGAAGTACCAGATCCAGTTTGTCGCTGTTTACAATCTTCTTTGTTTCGATTAAATCTTGTTTCCTTAGGTTTTCAGAAAGTTTGGACAAACTCGACGGCAAAAATCGGTAGGAGTCCAAGAATCTTAGTTTGACGTTTCCAACTTCTTTGGAAAAACTTATGAACTTCTCTGAAGTATCAGCTAACACATCGATTTTACCGTCGTCTCTTCCTAATTCAGGTATTATAAAATGAGCGTCGTACCCACTGAGATTATGCAGAACCACAGGGATAAATAGTGGTAAACGATAGCTCAAGTTGCATTTATTACAAGCAGCACCCCTGTAATAACCTGTGAGGTGGTCGTGATCTTTAACTTTATAATTCTCAATAGTAAAATCATTTTTGCACAAGAAACAGTGAGTCGCATTTTCATGTTGAATTTCTTCTTCTTCGTCCATCGGTTTCATTGGTACAATATTTGTATATAATCTTTGTGTATTTCCAGCTATTGAATATAGGTGATCAAGAAATATTTTTTCCGCATTTTCACCACGATATACTAGAGGTTCTGAAGTTAATCCATATCTGTTTAAATGTTCTTCTGATAATGTTGATTTGACCATTAAACAAAAACTGTTTGGTTTGTGCATTTGATACTTTACACTTTTTCTTGCTTCACAATTTTCATCTTCAACTGGAACAAGTGTTGATTCAAAATCCGCATACACAACTAAAGGGATACGGTATTGCTTTTCAAATGTAACGAATGCTCTGTTTTCCGAAGGTAAATTAATCTTTGCTTCATAATTATTGTTACATAATCTTTTGTGTTCTTGTAACCATTCTCTTCCTTGTCTTCCTTCTCGTTGAAAATTAAAACATCTCTTGCAAATCAACTTTTTGTTTCGATTTTTTGAAAGTTGCTTATTAACAAGAGAGTCGAATTTCTTTATGTACACATAGTGAGACACATCTCCTCGCGTTAGTAGTAGTAAATCCGTATGATCTGGTAGCTCTTCTTTTGCAATACGTAAAGGATACACTTTGTTTGAACTATCTAATGCAAAAACATTAATAGACGTGCCGGGATTTTTCTTTTCAAATTTTGATATATCTCGTAGAAACGGGATATGTTATTCCTTGAAAATTGTACCTGTGTCTTGCGTCTTCATATTCTTGGTTGGGTCTACATGGATTTCGTGATACAAACTTTGTCGTCATAGCATAGCGAAAACATTCATTATCTTCATTTTGGACATTAATACAAGATTTTGTATTTTCAATTATTTTTGGCAAAGGAATGTAACTAGATCCCATTAGTCCATATCCGTGTTTATGAACTCTTATATCTAATACTTCAATACTTGTAAGACTCCATCCGGATCCTCTTCCTTCGTGTTCCTGAAGTTTGGTTAATATTTCTTCTATACAATTCTCTACTATTGAATCAATGTTTGAACTTTCCATGATGGTTCGGTTTTTTGTTATGAATCCTCTTGGTGATAATTCTTCTTGTGCATTTATAAACATAGCTTCTAATAGTAAACCAAATTTAAGAAAGTTCAATCTTTTCAATTCTTCTTTTAAAGTTTTACTTACGATTGGTTTTGCTTCTCTAATAAATTCTTCTAAGTTCAAGTTTTCATTTTGAATCTTATGATGCATTACTACCTTACCGGGTAAAGCAAATACTTGTAGATTCGGTAAAGTAGTTGAAGATGTTGCTGTTATTTCTTCTTGTTCTTCTTGTTCTTCTTGTTGTTCTTGATCTTCTTCTGTGTTGTTGTGAATTAGTTCTTTATGTATATCTAGTAGAATTTCATCGTGAAACGATTCCGAACATTTATCGCAATGATACATGTTGACGATGTTTACTCTTCGAAATTTCGCCGAGAAATGAAATGGGCTCTGACGGTCCCGCTTTTATAACGGTTCCCCCACCACTATTTCATCATCATCCTCTTCTTCTTCTTCACTATCCGAGGAAAACAAACGTCTTGGACGAAACATTAATCTTCTACTAACTGATTGTTCATTTGTGTTCTCTATTCCAGTTGGAGTTTCAGTATTTACTTCTTCATATTCAAACGATGATGAAGATTCTGATATTACTACATCCATATCCAAATTTTCATTCTCCACATCATTTACACTTCCTACTTCTGATGTTGTTAGATCTACATCCATATCATTTACACTTTCTACTTCTGATGTTTCACTGTTATTATCATCTTCTTCCATATTAAAATCGTCTAGTTGAATTTTATACAATATTTCAATAAGAGGTTTCCTTGGATAATCGGTGTTGTCCACAGGAGCCATTTCAAGTAAATGAGGAATAACTCTTTACGATTCGGCTTATATGATATTTTGATAAGTATGTCAAGGTCATTTTAGATTAAGCGAGAATTGGGAATAGATCACTAAGCAGCATGTTAATTCATTACTACAAAGTAATCTATTCCCCATTCTCTAAGAAGTGTCTATTAATAACCAAAGTTCAAGTTCAATTTTGTTCAATTTCAATCTTTTACTTCTTCTTTTATTACATAGTTTATAGGTTGACAATTCGAATTTTCAATGTGCCGTTCTATCTTTTGTTCCAACTCTTCTATTTTAGCTTCTTTTATCATTAATTCCGTAAGTAACTGATTGATGTAATCAGCTGCCATGTCCACTGTTCTTGTTCGTATTTCACCTAACCTAACCCCGGGAATCAATCTCTGTAGTCTGTAAAACTTCAACTTTATTCTTGACTCTCTTGCTTTAGCCATTTCCCGAAACTTTAGTTTTTTATTATCTTTATTTGTAGTCAAGTCCATAACACTTTCCTTCAAGTCCTTACTCGTGACAAGTTCGCTTTCAGAACAATTCGACTATAGTACACTCGTCTTTTATACACTTTCCCCCACCACTTTTAATTTCCCCCATCTTACTAATATAGGTCAAGGTCATCCAGTATTAACGCGAGAACGAGGAATAGAGCACTAAGTGGCATGTTAGTCCATTACCACAAAGTGATCTATTCCTCGCTCTCTGTTCTACATCTACTTTTTTTTGAGGTTTTGTTATTTTATTATTTGTTTTTAGTTTTTCTTAGGGGGAACGAGTGTTTGAATTTCACTTTGTAGTATGTTCATTCTTCTTCAACTCTTCGATTGTTTTTAACAATTGTAACAAATATTCGTTAGTTTTCATCAAAGTCTTTATTTTACTACATCCAACTTCAATGGAAGGCACTATTAGTTGTAATTTTGCTAGTTCTATCTTTTCTTTCTTGTACAATTCTCTCTTTCTTATGTTCTTCCTTAGTTTTGCTGAAGACGGTGTTATTGGATCATGCAAATATTCCGGATAGCGATTCGATGTTGTCAACACTCCCGATGTAGAAGAATGAGATATCCTTTGCTGTTGGTTTTGGTAGCAATTTGAAGTTGAAACTACTGGCGTTGCAGAAGTATGAGCCATCGTTGACTGTCGTTGTACAGAGTGAATTCTGCTCTAAACTTTTGCTGGTTTTATCACATTTCCCCCACCACTGACTTATACATTTTTTCCCCCACCACAATTATTTATTCTTTTTTATATTTCAAATTCTGTACCAAACTTCTAATGTTACATCCAAATCTTCTTCTTTTAAATATTTTATAAATTCTGGGCTCCTTGAAGTTATGTTGGGAGTATTCAAATACTCCATCACCTTGTGATGACTTTCCTCATTGCGAATGAAACAATACACTTGTATTAAAGTTTCATCATCTTCTTTGGATTTAATAAATCCTGCAACAGAGGTCCATTCTTCGTATTTAATTTTGAAATGGCGCACTTCAAATTCCATGGTGTTTCTGCTAAAGCCGCAACAATAATAAAAGTTTCTTCAAACAACCTGCATTTATACACGTTCCCCCACCAAGTTATAATCCCCACTCCTTGATAGTGGAAGGGGTATTATGGTTTAAATTCACGGTACTTAAGAAATTCAAACAAACACTGTGCACAAATGTCGCAAGTGTTATTACATGTTTCGAATTTCATTATTTGACCTTTTACAAGATGAACTAACCTACCTCCATCATCTTGGAATTGTTCAAAATCTAAAACAGACTCTTTTCCACAATCATTACACATTTTTGTACCATCTTTAAAAGTATAAGCAAGATAGATGGCAAATCCATAATTGTCTTTCTTAAATTCAATGAGCATTTCACGAATTGCTTTAGGTATTTCACACTCATTTGATCTCATGATGTAATGGTAAAGAAACCCATTATTGATAATTTCTTGTAAACACAGAACCAACAACCTATCCATCGTGTTAGACTTATACTGATAGTTACATCTAAAACCTTTTTCTTATATGATTTTCCCCCACCACTTTTATATAGGTCAAGGTCATTGTATATCAAGCGAGAACTGGGAATAGATCACTAAGCGGCATGTTATTAAATTACCACAAAGTGATCTATTCCCCATTCTCTAATAAGATTGTTGAATTTATGCACTTCCCCCTCCAACTTTAGGCTAGTGGTGGGGAGAATTACATTAATTTGATACTTATTTCCACAGTTACACTTGCTCCATTTTCAAAAAGGTATCTGTAAAATGGTTCTGGATACTGGTATTTTTCACGTCCTATATTTTCCTTAAGAAAGTTGAAAGCTATTCTTTTCGAATAGTCATTATGATATACTTCTCTTAAATTAACAAGAATTCCATCTTCCAGAAATTTCACTTGAATCATTGGTATTTTGCTTACATCAACTTTGTCTATCAGAGGTAGCCTGTAAGTGAACGTATTTGGTGGTAGACGTAAGGTTCTATTAAGTCGAGAACAGAATATTTTGAACAGTTTTTGATCATTGATTGCAATCTCATGAATACCTATCATTTTATAGTACGAAGGTTCAAAAGGTACAGCACGAAACGTTTGTACTAGACAGTTACTAGAAGAAGGTTCTATAGGTGCGTTAGGATTGAACATTTTTAGTCGACAGTTTCCTGACGAATAAGCTTCTACGCAAATAACCAACACATTTATGAACATTCCCCCACCAACTTTAAGCTAGTGGTGGGGAGAATATTCCCCCACCACTTCTTCAGAATTAATAGCTTCAATTTGAATTATAACAAATATATTTGACGCAAATTCCAAAAAACTGAATATTAAACAGTTTTTTCTACATCTTGAGATTCATTTTGTGTTTCAACCATTTCCATCATTGAAGGTTCTTGATCAATTTCTGTTACTTCCATCGCTTCTTCTACAGGATTTTTTATTATGTCAATTGTTTCAACTTCATCTTCTTCTTGAACTAACGTAATATTTCGTTGTCTCACAATTTCAATTAATTGTATAAAAGAAGTATCTCTAGGAGACATTATTAACCATACATGTAGCTCCAACAAATGCTGACTTACTAATGACAAAACTCTCAATTTATAAGACTTGTTTGAATAATAAAGTGGGGGAACTACCTTAGTCCAATTCGGATTCGGATTCAGAAGACAATAAAGGTGATATGGGTGAATCCAACGATGAATCTAATATAAATGTATCAATAGCTTCCTTAACTATGTCTTCGTCACTATCGTTTATCATTTCTTCAAAGAGTTCTTGTTCAAACTGTACTATTTCTTCTTCTTCCATCGTGGAATCATTATCAGTTTCGTTATAATTTTCCTCTATATTGTCTTCTTCCATTTCATTTGTACTAATATAAACATTTTTAACTTCAAAATAATTAACAAATGGAGTATCTTTAGACAGCATATTTGTTCACCACTTCTTCTAAAACAGACTAAAAATATGGAGGTTCATAGTCCACCTTTTATAAGTTTTAAAAATGGGGAGGGGGAAGGAAAAAGGATTGGGAAGGGATAGGGTGGGGGTGAGGGAAGGGTAATGTGGTTATTAGACCACTTGTGCGACAAAGTAGCCACCAATGCTAACTTCGAGCTCATAACACTTCATAATATCATCCTGCCAAGTTAACATACGTTCTCTAGTATTTGGTGTTACACAGAAGAACCTACTGTCATTATACACAATAGCTGAACCAATTATAACATTGAATCCTAAATTTAGCCATTTGTGTGCTTCCGTAATAAATCTTTCTATTGTATCAAAAGGAAATTGTTCATCGATGTAGATTGGTCTCATTTGTTCATCAAGTTTAATTACATCTTCACCGTCATCTTCACTGTCAGTGCTACTATCATTTTCATTGTCACTGCTACTATCATAATAATCTATCACATCTTCTTCAGGTTGTTGGAAAACATCAGCAATTTCGGAAGGATTGAAGTTTTCACTATGGTGAGGAAGCATTTTAAAGCAAATAATAACGGCAGAGACGAAACAACAAGTGTGGCGCGTGAAAGCAGAATGAAGGAGTGAACAACGCTCGCTTTGCTTTTATAACGATATGCTAATGAGAGGGGTTAACAGCTGTTAAGTGGGGGAAGGTGGGAGGGAAGGAAAGAGAGGGGGTATTTATTTTAAATAATTCGCATAACTTTTGACTAAAATAAGATAGCTAAATTCTTCTTTTACTAAAATGTTCGTCTTACATAGACCTTTTCAATGATGTATCGCTTGTCCTAATCCGTCAATCCATTATCGAGTTATAGGCATTTAAATTTTCCGGGGGGGGGGGGGTTCCACTTGGGTGCTCATGCGGAACAGATATTCTCACGAGATAGTCGTTGTGTGATAATGAAGACAAATGTTCATCACGCCGCGACCACTAATTAACTCGCATTTGCGGTGTTCACATCTTTCCTACTCATTACATATACGTTTCCTACTTCATTATTTCAAGACTAATTAACTTGCAAAACAACAGTCTCTGTCTTTGAATGTTGATGAGATTTCATTAGGAACCATTCTTTGCACGCTATATGAAGCTACACCAGCAAACAATGCAAGTCAGACAGGTCATATAACTGTACAACGACCTTAGAAAAGTAGGTCACGAGACTTAGAGTGTTAAAAAATAATGGGGGAGAAACACAGCGCTATAACGCATAGTGTTTCTCCCCCATTATTTTTTTAGCAAAATTTGGAAAAACTATGTGAATTTACTGTTTACGTCCCCACCTTGTAATACGATCCTTTTTATCCCTGAGGAGAAAGTCTTGAGAATTTAAATTGTTAAATCTCTTCTCTTTACACAAATTATCACAAACTCTAATTTTATATTTTAAGCCGTTACATTTTGCCAATATGTGTTGGTGGTCAACAACACTTAGAAAAAAATATTTCAAACCTTTCTTAAGCCTCTCTCCTCTGACGGATATTATTTCAGGATCGTCTTCAACAGTGGGGATTTCTGCCAGTTGTGGTTCGGAAAGATGTTTCACGATATGTACACGGCAGAAACTCTCGTTCTTAACACATTTCCTTCCACAAGCTGATCCTTTCTTAATTCCCCTAGCGAGCACTTCAGGGCAAGTAGTGGGACGGCTAAATGCCCTACGACGCTCTTCTTTTAATAATTGGAAACGCTCTGAAGGAGCAGACTTAGGAGATTTATTTTTAGGATAGGTGTGATCTTTAGGAATAGTAAGTGGTGGGGTAGGAGGCATTGGTGACAGTGGAATGACAGGTGTACTAAGACGATGAAGCAAGGTTTCAAATGAAGGGGAATTAGGACGGGGAGCTGGCTTCTGCGGTGGCGGCATGTTAGTTGAAGGCGGTGTGGAGTCATTTGAAGACGAAGGTGGTGAAAATATGCTGCGACGTGTGGTATTGTTGGCCGGGGGAAGAGGAGCTCCAGAAGTTGAAGGTTTCGAGTCTAGTTGCTTCTTATACCAGTCGGGAGCATTTTTCAAGCGAAGAGTTTTCTTGACTGGAGTTGAAGCCGTAGTAGAAGTAGAAGTTGAACTTGTAATAGAAGAGCAGGCTGTAGTAGAAGTTGTAGTCGGCAGGGATGACATCGTGGTAGTTCTGTTCGCAGTTCGCAGCGTAACGTCTGGAAACAGAATGAAACGTTAGCCGTGGTCGATGCGTCTTTTATAACAGTATGCTAATGAGAAGGGTTAATAGCCGTTAAGTGGGGGAAGGTGGGAGGGAAGGAAAAAGAGGGGGTATTTATTTCAAATAATTCGCATAACTTTCGACTAAAATAAGATAAGTAAATTCTTCTTTAACTAAAATGTTCGTCTTACATAGACCTTTTCAATGATGTATCGCTTGTCCTAATCCGTTAATCCATTATCGAGTTATAGGCATTTTAATTTTCGGGGGGAGGGGGGGGGGTTCCGCTTGAGTGAACACGGGGGGGGGGGTCGGTCATTGACCCTTCCGAAAGTGGGTCAAGGTCATTCAAGACTTATAAAGAACCAAGGTGATGGGAACAGTAGTAACTGTTCCCACCACTCTGTTTGCCTAACGGTTCCCACTCCCAACCCACTAGTTACGTTCTGCGAGGGACATCGACGCAATTTTGTTTGGCCCGTCCGGGTCTACCGTAACGGTCCGGTCCGGGTCTACCGTAACCGTGAATTCGAAGGGAAACTGGAACAGCTAATGCAGAAACGCAACTCTAACACCCACCCAACTAATCCCACCCATCATATTCCTAAACAAAATGCAAAAACCTAGTCCGCTACCTACAATTTGCGGATGTCCCACCCCTTCTAAGTGAAGTTCAACCGAACTTCTGAATTTACATTTAATCTACCCCTTATCATCTAGCTGAAAGGCAAAACAACAACATTAATTATTAATACCAACACTTAAAACTAACAACACATCATTATTAAATATCAAATAATTCAACACAACCAAATCATTATTCTTAAAATTAATACACCTTAACGCTAAACACAACTTATAACTAACATCGCAATGCGCAAATTAATTCTTAAATTAAGTGCAACTTACAACTAATATTTACACACACACACACATACCACATTGCATTAAAGAACGCAACGTAGTATAAGAAGTTCAAATATATATAGGCCTACTATATATTTGAACCTCTTACCGAGTCGCCAACGACTTTTCGCTATGAAAACTCGTTTACGACTGACGCGAAAATCGGGCTCGTATCGCTCCTCGGGTTTTCGAGTGGTGGGGGTAATTAATGCAGTGGTGGGGGAATCGTTTCACTCCAGTACGGTCTTCAATCCACTCCAGTTCGCAGCAGTGTAAAAATGAAACGAAGGGGTGGGGGTGGCGCATGCGCAGCGACGTAAAATCCAAGGTTTGAGGTTAGAACTTTCCGTGCACAGTAGAGCTAAATTGAGTAATACAGGACTCGGCGCATGCGCAATAGCGAGGAGTGATTCCGATCCGGAGAACTCGTTGCATTCGCAGCAGCGCTAAGGTGAGTAATACAGACTAGGCGCATTCGCAGTAGCGCTAAAGTGAGTAATACAGGACTAGGCGCCGTAGCGTGAAGTTGGCTCACTCCAGTACAAGTTATAGCGGCATAAAAATTAAACGAAGGAGTGGGAGCGGCGCATGCGCAGTGACGTAAAACCAAGGTTTGAGGTTAGAATTTTCCATGGTGGCTGCCATGTTTAATTCTGTTTCATTCAAACAATAGTAGTTCATGGCTGGCATGGGATGTGAAGTGTGGTAATTAGATGGGGTTAGCAACCGGTCGTGACCGGCCATTGACCGGTCATCGAACCGGCGGGGTTCCGCTTGAGTGACCACCGGGGGGGGGGATTTTAATCTCCATTTTTTATGAGGGGGAGGGGGGGGGTTCCGCTTCATTAGTCACGGGGGGGGGGATTTTAATCTCCATTTTTTATGAGGGGGAGGGGGGGAGGGGGGGGTTCCGCTTCATTAGTCACGGGGGGGGGGGTTCCGCTTGAGTGAACATGGGAGGTTCCACTTGGGCGCTCATGCGCAACTGATCTTCTCACGCGATAACCGTTATAAAAGAAGATTGTTCATCGCGCCGCGACCATTAATTAACTCGCATTTGTGTTGTTCGCATCCTTCCTACTCATTATATATACGTTTCGCCAACTTCATTATACAAGTCTAATTGCTACTAACCTGAAATTTCATTTACATTAGCACATGTCGTCCTGTTTTAATCACCTTCGCGTGCTCGACGTTATATCTCATTCATCAGTCTTGTTCTCACTTCTACACGTCTGACATACTTCTTGTGATGGATACGCAATGTTTGAAATTGAAACTTTTGCGGACACAACATATATTACGAAATAATTCCAAACCATCGGTTTCAAAGACTAAAACAAATTAAAAAAAGTGAGGAAGAAATTAAGTTTTAACCCGTTATACTCTGTTAGAACTTCGCAGGTTCACGTTGATGATAATGTTATTCACAACATTTTGCGTTCGATGTTACGTTTCCACAACTTCGAACTTGTTACACCTATCGACTGTGTTCAGCAGGTTTTCATATTTTACCCCCACCCTTCTTTATATAAGTGCACTCACGACAATTCCTGTTTCATTCTTCTATACGCTCTTCGACCGGCAACTACTCCGCTCTAAATTACACGCTACACGAAGATGGATACAAACCAAGAACAAGTACAAGTTCACGAAATATCGTCTACTACCCACCCGAGAGAGAATCCTCCGAGAACTTCGCCTTCACCGAATCCACAGAACCCCGTCCAAGTTTCGGATGTATCTTCGACGGCGAGGAATGATCTTGAAGCTATTCTTCGGTCGCTCGTCGGTTTCGACTGACCTGTACGACGATCGATGTTAAACTGAACTCTTAGAAGTTCAGTCTTTTTTAAAACTTCCTCCGGATGACCTTGAAGCAATTATCCCCTCTACTTTTTCAACTAACTTCTACTTTTGTTCCACTGTTGAATTTCAGTTTTGAACTAACTTTTACTTTATGCGAAGTTTTAGTTGAACCCGGTTAATTTATGCGCACATTTAGTTCACTCCCAAATTGTTGAATTTCAGTTTTGAACTAACTTTTAATTTATGCGCAAATCTACTTCAAACGCTCACCCCACCTCCTCACCCCTCATTTAATATACGACCGGAAGCTGTGTGCCCCGGCACGTGGCTTCCGGGTCATGTGCCCTGAGCCAGAAGTAACCAAATCTAACTACTCTCATGAGTATCTGGCACATCTCCATAGGCTGCGATTGATATTGATGAAGGTTGAACTTCAGTGGCTGTAGAAGTAGGATGAATGTTTGGATGTTGGGCCTTTTTCATTGGTGTAGAGGAATGGATGGTAGGTTGGGTTTTTGATGTTGATGGAGAAAGAATGGAAGTCTGTTCGAGGTTGTGACGTCGATGGGGAAAAATTACTGACATTTTGAGTTGTTGATGTGGATGGAGAATTTATGCCAAGTTCGGTGTTTCTGTTTGACGTTGTGGATGTGGATACAGGGCGAAATTCAATGCTTTTGTCCAATATCGAGACTGGAAGATCCAGTTCAAGAACTTGTCCAATCGAGAGATCGATGTCCAGAAGATTAAGTTCTTCGGCATTGACAAGATCAGTGAGGGGAGTGGACGTGTCGACAACATCAGTGTTGGGAGTGGGCGGCGGCGTGTCGGCGATATCACTGTTGGCGTTGGACATGTCGTCTTCGGGGGAATTCAAGGCAGCGATTTCATCCTGTAGTTTCTTAATGTCATTTATTATGGACGTCCAAATTTCATGGAGTGACTCATCCCTCCGTGGGATGACTTCGGCCTTGAAGAGATTCAATTTTCCTTCCCCGATCCGGGACTCCAGGAAAGAAAGATGTCCTTTTAATGCTGTCAGTCTCAGTTGCAGGTCATTCGTAGAGGTCCCATTTTTCTTCTTTTTTATTTTGAAGAAACTGACGTCATCAGCTTTGAGTGTAAGCAGCCCCGTTGCTTTAAACCCATTTTGAACTGTATCTGTGGTGATTGAGTTGTCGAGAACATTTTAACAACGGAGCGAACTCCTCTTTTTTTAGTTTTCTGGCTCCATTTTCTACTCGCCATTCGTTCACACTTCTTTTCCACGCCGATTTTAGTGGATGGAATACGGCAGTGTCCATAGGTTGAATCGCATGTGTCGCATTTGGATAGAGTGCTACTAGTTCTATTTGATGGTCTGAACAAAACTTACTAAGATGGAGAGTGATATGAGAAGCGTGGCCATCGATGAAGAGGATGACTGGGAAGACGGTGTTTGAGTTTTTCAGGAATGGATAAAATACATTAACGATGTATTCGAAAAAGGTCTCCCCAGTCATCCACCCATTCTCTGACTTCCCCAATCCCCAGCCATCAGGGAAGTTGGAGACAACGTTCGAGGGAATTCTTTCATAATTGAAGAGGACCATTGGTGGGGCACATTGGCCTGCCGCATTGGCTGTCAAAAGTACTGTTACACACTCCTTTTCGTCATTACCGGTCCGGTGATAGACTGACTTGTCCCCCTTGGCAGCAAGCACCTTTGTGCCTTTTGGGGTCGGCGTTGTGCTTCCTGCTGCAGCCGCCGGTAGATCTTAACTGACATCGTTAGATTTCAAATGTAATACATTTTCTCATAAATGTCCACGTCAGTAGTGGAGAAACGCGGGAGCTGGCTCAGTTCAAGGTCACCTGAGCGATGACGTCATCGAGGTCAATGACCCCACCGATGACGTCATCGATGACGTCATCGATGACGCAATCGATGACGTCATCACCAATTACGTCATTCTGTGACGTCACACCCATGACGTTGCAGAAATGACGTGGCGATGACGTCATCACCCCTTACGTCACCATTATGACGTCATCGATGTCACAAAGGTCAAGGTCACGCTGAAACCTAAAATTTTTAGGCACTTTTGCTGTTTCTCGCACTACGCTCCGAGTTTTAGTCAGGTTTCAACGACCTTGACGACTTGGAGCGAAATTAGACGAGAAACAGCAAAAGTGCCAAGGAAACTCAAAGTTTGCAACGTGACTCTGCCTAAACCGTCATGTGACACCGCTCGAGTGACCTTGAACCGATACAACTCCCGCGTTTCATCATTACTGCAACCGCGATGCGCACCCCACGACAGCCACCGAGCGACTGACTGTCCAGCCCCGCGCACTCTAGGTATATGGGAAGTGGTGGGGGAACTGTGATGACCTCGGGAAACTTGAAAATGTCAAGCTAAGTAGCACCGTTTTGGTGCTACCTTAAATTTACATGTTAAAGTGTGATGACCTTGAGGTTGACTGTGAACCTGGGACTTAGGATTGTCTCTAACAGCTTGACGTTTTTGCCAGAGTTTAAGTGTGGTGACCTTGAACTGGTTAAAATCAAAACTGCACAGCAGACTGCACAACACGGATGTGCACACTACGACAGCCGCTGAGCGACTGACCTCCGGGCCCTGCGTACTCTAGATATATGGGGAAGTGGTGGGGGAAAGTTCAAGGTCATTCAAACGGAGTTTTAAAAAAGTCAAAGAGTAGAAAGACTACTCTTGTGAGTCTATAGCGATTTCATTGATAGTGAGTGCTTCTGTATGCCAAGTTGATCTGTATTGACACGCTCCTAAATAATGTTTGCAAAAACCTGCAAAATGATTGTTGCACAATTTGCAGCCAGTTAGCTGTTTTAGTTTGAATTCAATGCAACGTTCAGGGCAACAAGTGTACTTATGCCCTCTCATTTGGTACACATGGAATGTCTTCAACTTTGGTTTCGGCTTCTTCCAAGACTTGCACTTACACATGCACTGACCAAAAGCTTCACATGTTCTACAAGCCAGACCATCCACCACATCAATGCCATTCGACCATGAAAAACATTTCTGTTCGCAACAGTAGTTGAGTTGACTCTCCATGTTGCTGCGGTGAAGGTGCGCGATGAAATGATGCTGTAGTCAGTGAGAGTGCACCTTAAATAAACTCAGTGGAGGGGGAAAGGTCAAGGTCATTCAAACGGAGTTTTAAAAAAGATGACTAGTCGTCCTCCTCGTCCGTCGTACTTGGAGAGCTGTCAGACGAAGAGCCCCGCGCAGGTGCTCTCCAGATGAAATGTATATCTATTTGAAAGCGCAGGCCTGGATCTTGTACCATCAACTCCTTTAATCTATTACATACCAATTCCACTTTGTACACATTGTTAATAATCAACACCCAAGGCTTCGGCTGAACATAACGTGTAGTTGAGTCAGCCTCGCAGACAGTTACACCTTCCGGTGATATTGGAGTGTATAAATGTGTAAAATCTCGTTGCTGAGGCTGGCTTGAAGTTGAAGGTTCTGTGCCGACCCTGGTTGCATCAAAATTCAAATCCATTCTACATTCAAGAGGTCCAGGGTTCCCGTTGAATACATTGAGTAATTTTTGATACAAGACTTCCACTTCTGTCGCATCCTGTAAATGAACAGTCCACCGCAAGGGAAATGCTTCGTCCGTAGTGGAGTCAACTTGAGAAAGAGTTCCTTCCGCCATGGCAGCCAAGCAAGGAATGAGGTGAGCTGCAGTCAGTTGTAACATTATTGAAAAGTAGAGGGGGAAATTTCAAGGTCATTTAAATTGGGTTTTAAAAAAGGAAGGAGTGGAGGGGGAAAGTTCAAGGTCATCCAAATGGAGTTTTAAAAAAGGAAAACCTAGAAAGTAACATTGAAATCTTCCAACTGATGGTGGCGAGCGTTTTCTTCTGCAACCTTGCCGACGCATGTAACTATGCCGTACAGTATGAACAGTACAACCATGATAAGGCCGAACAACAAAAGATAGCCGTTTACTATCATGATATTTTCTGAGTGGATCTGCTTTCTTCTTATCGCCCTCTCTTGCATCCTCTTCTCTAACTCGTGTACGAAGTCACAGCATGCGTGAGGACATCTTTCATCTGTTGGTAGGTTAGCCATTGTTGATGTTGTAGGTTTGGCTGTTGAAGAAGGAATGAGGTATCTAATTATGTTGTCTCATGTATATCAACAGTGAAGTGGTGGGGGTAGCGAATCAGTGGAGGGGGAAGTTTCAAGGTCATTCAAATTGTGTTTTAAAAAAACCCTATCTTGTTACTGAGCATATATGTCAGTAACAAGATAGGTGGCTTTGCTCTTTTTACTTCTTTAATATAATAAAGAAATAAACATATTCTACAATTGTAAGGACAAGGAAGACAACCGCTAGTCAGCTGAAGTAATCCAAGTTGTCTGGTTCGGTCTTCATCGACGCCGGTGAGGAAGCTGTCGTTGAAGAGGAATGTCCAGGCTCTTCCTTCGGCTGCCGAAGATTCCGTATATTGCAAGCGTAGACTTGCACGTTTATACGGTAGCCTCTTGCCACCATCAGCTGCAACTCCTTGTACAAGTCGTTCAGCTCCTGTTGCGTTTTGATCGTCACCTCCTCATAGCTGGCACAGCTTACGTTCAGAGACATACTGATGTTGTTCGGTTGGCTGCTGGAGTTGAAATGAAGACGAGGCACAGCACTTGGAGGTATATGAAAAAGTGGTGGGGGTGTTTTGCATTCAAGCAGGTTTGACTTGTAGCGTGGTGGTGGGGGTAACTGTGAAATGCAAAGGTCAAAGGTCAAGGTCACCCGCGAAGTTTAAAAAAAAATGCAACATATCAATATGTGACAAACTTCACATATTGATATGTTGCATTTTTTGTCTTTTTGTATTCTTTTTTTTGTCTTTTATGGTTTATTTATTTATAAAACATTACAATAACATATGTACAACAGTAAAACTTAAATCTAACACTGCTGCTTGTCGGCGATGTGGATGGTCAACTCGGTGGAATTGCTACCCGTGCAACCGTGGGAAACCAGGTAGAGACAGCCGGGTTGGATGGAGCGCAGATCCTCGTTCTGGAGGAGATGGACGAACCGTTTCGGCAGGTAGACTTGGAACTTGGGCTCATCCCCCGGAGTGAATGGTGCCTCGCTAAGACTGCAGCAGATGGCCTCTCCAACTGTAGTCTCCATCTTCTTCATGGCGTGGATAATGTAGTGCTTCTCGTCTTTAAGTTCGGAACACTTCTTGACGGGTAGTATGGTAGATTTGGAGTGAGCATTGAACTGCTCAACCAAAGTTTGCAGGAACTGGTGAGATGCCATGGTCGAGATATAGATCGTCTTCTTCGTATTCTTGCTGGGAGATGTTGTCGTCTCGGAATCTCGAGTAATACTCATGCCAGGTCCCGGTCTGCTCCTCACTTATATAACCCCCGTTACCCCCACCACTCCCCATTTCCCCACTTTGAAGGTAAGATGCGAGCTTATAGGCGTTTTTTAAAGCGCAATGTCTATCTTTTTCATGTTCTGGACTTTTAGTACAAATACAAACATTTTCCATCGTATACTTGTAATTTTTATCCAATTCCACATCATTAACCGGAACATGAGTAAATCCTTCAATCCATCTTTTCTTTTCCAGCCCCTTTGTGTAAATATTGGTAAACTTGTCTGAAAAGTGATGCATAATGTGATACAAGTCCGTGTAACTTGTAAAACCATCATACCAATCGATATGATGGAAGTGTTTTGAAATCCATCTGTTGGTAGTAGCGGCTTTACTGGTTAAAGATGAATAAGAACATGGTGGTTTAAATAAAAACGAATAAGGAACACTTGTATTGATGTCGAAAAACACAAGTTCTTTTATGATAAATCTATCATCATTACCCCGAAACGCTTGGAACTCAATTATACCAGGTTTGGACTTTACTTGTTCTTCTTCCTTGTCCATTGCGAAGATCACTCGTCTGCTCATGACGAAGTCCAAAGGTCAACTGATTTCCACACCACGGTAGGTACGACTTTTATACCCGGCCGTACAGTTGTTGGCGCGTTGGTGTATATTTAACGTGGGCACCGTCCCCGGTAGGCCTAACCCCACAAAGTGTTTGATATTGTTTTAAAAATTAACCATTGCTGTGTAGTTAATTGTCATTTAGGTTTCCATCTTTACATTTTCCTTGTTTTCATTTTCATCACTAACACTTGATTCTTCTCCTCCTTCTTCTTCCTCTTTTTCATGTTTTACTGATTTCTTATGTAGTTGAGCGTACTTTTCCAATTGTCTCCACATTTGTACTTCATGAGGAACCCTATTGAATATAGAAGTATCTACAGGTCCGTACAATATAGGTGCGTCCGGTTGTTTGTCCAAAGTGTCTTCCAGATAATCTTTAATAATTGAACTTGAAAACACCAGTTGTCTCAAGTATCTCGTTATTGGTTCAGTTGCACAAGTTAGAATAAAAAACTCTTCTCGATTAAGTTGAATCTTGTTATCATGTCTTGTCGTGTCTCTAAACCGCAACTGATGATCACCACGATGTTTAACAATATCGATTTCCACATTTGAATCCAAAAGGCCTACTCTTGTCTTTCTTCCAAACATGTTACTACTTAAATAGCATTCTAGCAGATGCAAGTGTTTCATAAACGATTCCCAAGCACTGTCCGTAAACAAAATCATTTTGGGTCCATGAGTTAAAATTACAGTAGGGGAATAATCTATAGATTTCATAACACCGATTAAAACACTTTTGTCCAAACTGGAAGAGATTGGGTAAAATATTCGCAAGAATACCTCACTTAATATGTTAGGAGAAATATTATCTTCAATATCCCTTTTCCTCTTGTGTGCATTCTTTCTTCTTTTACCTTTTTCCTCAACATTATTACTGGCGTGGAGTTGTCCGCAAGCGTTGTGTTCATCTCCCTCCGGTTGACCTTGAAGATCTAAAAAGTCGGATATCTCCTTCTCAATATCTACTACATTTTCTTGTGTACCACTAGGAGAAGCCATATTGAATAAGATGCTACCCACACAACAACAGGCAACAAACTGATAAGGAGCGAGCTGAACGCTCTGCTTTTATACTCGCGGAATGCATTGGAATGTAGGAAAACCGGTCTTTTACAATACATTTTTAACAATTCCAGTTAAAGGTGTGTATGTTACGATTTTATCATGTAGAATTAAACAGTATGCAGTTGTATAAGCCGATATAGGCGCGTTGAATTCCATTTCTATTTTTATATCTACACTTGATGATTTTACCGATTCATTTTGTTTAGAACAATCGATTACAACTATAGGGTAACCATCTAAGTATTTTTCTGGTGATAGTAAAGGTGCATTCGTTTTACCATAATATGAACTTTGGAATCTTGCATACATATCGTACAATATGCTGTACTTTTTATTAGCGAATGACACATTTAAATTATCGTATGGAAAAAATTGTGAATTTAAATAAACTTTAATATTTTTCAAGTTGCAATGATCAAATTGGCCTGCATGTTTGGTGATGGTGTCTCTTCTGCCTGTTTGTAAACCAAATATAATATACCTGGCTCGTTCCACATAATTAGATGTTTTAACTGTCCAAGTGTGTCGATCCGTAGTTGGCAAGCTGGGATGTTCATGAAATTCCCAACTTCTAAAAGGAATTACAATATCACGATCAGCCTTTAACTTTCTTAATAGTAGCATTCTATGCTCGTCAGCTAATTTTACATGTGGAACTCTCCATACAATTTTGTCTAATGTTAATTTCCATTCTAAAGTTGCATCTGTTGTACCGTCTGGAGCTTTAATAATATCTTTATCGTTTGAAGATCTCAACAAAACTAATTCTTGTTTAACGTTTAATATTATTTTCCTATAATCTTCAGCAAAACCAAGCAACAAACGTAACGGAATATGAAAATCAAAATTTCCATTTGTATCTGGAGTGATTGTGTCTTTTGCAGGTAAAACCCATCCTGCAGGTTGTATTAAATTGGTTTCATTAGGTGATATAGATGTTAATCCCTTTAAAGTTGTTGCAATACCTACTTTTTTAGTAGAATCAACTGTTACACCTGATATTTCATATCTAATTTCATCAAACAGGAAAGCCATGGGATTATTTATAAATGGAACTGTTGTACCAGTAGTAGTACCGTCCTTTTTAGTAACTTTTCCTTCAATATACAAGTAACTTTCACATGGTAGTGTGTAAATGTCTTGATTTTGTATGGGAATACGAATTTCATCGTTATTGTTTAATTTTGATGAAGTGTAAGGGTTGTGGGTGTGATATTCTTTTTCCCATAGGGTTTCGTCGAATGTTGGACCCTGAGCTATATCCAGTATATCCATTATCGGTTACTTTTAATCCAATTCTCTCTAAGAAACGAATGTTCTCGCGTGTTAACTCCTCCACAGCTGAAGAGCTACTAATGCGGATTCCCGTAGGTTGTTCGCTTTTAAATGTTAAACCCATGATTTTGTATTAAAGTGTTGATTTTAAATGTAATCTAACCGTAATAGGCTCTTCTCGGAAATCTATCAAGTTACCGTCTTGATCCAATACGTTCAACACGATGTCTGAAATGAAAGTGGTGTTCAAAGGTAGATATACCAGGTTTTGCGGCTTTTCAACAATTTTAAATCCAGGTGGTACACTGGGGTAAAAAGTATGTATTATATGAGTATTTGCTCCATCTCTGTAAGCTCCTTGTATAATGTTACAAGTTATGTCTATACTATTGACTTTTAATATTGTTACAGTTTGTTTACCGGAATGTGTTTTATTTGGTTCTAAAATTGCTCCATCTTTGGGAAATCCTAATAAATCACCAATTGAGTTTGGCTTAGTGAAATCTATATAATATTTTGAAGTAAGCTCAGCTTTCATTGTATTATTATTACCTTTTAGCGATATATTGTCTTTTCCCATTTTATTTTGCAAAAATTCATTAATATGATCAATTTCATAAGAACCTGTGGGTAAACTGCACTCTTCTAAGTCTGTTAACTTACCACTGGCATCTTTTCCTTTATAATAATGCAATAAGTTATTTTTACCTTCCGTAACATTGGGAATAGAGTTGTAAGTTGTAAAATCCAACAGTGCTGCCTCCCAAAATCTTCCTTTTTGCAAGCGTAACGCTGGAAAAAGGATACTTCGTAAAGTGGACGATTTTCCTGTTAATGATACCGTATAGGAAGACATCTCAATAGTGACTGATACTTTTAGCTAGGAATTCCAAACATAAATGGCCGCATATTGAAGTATTATCAGGTTGTTCTCTTTTATAGTTGTAATATATGTTTTTAGCAGATTTAAAGTAATGTTCAAGTTCTTTAGGTGGTGGCAAATTTCCAAAACTATCAAAATAATATACATTACTATTTAGTTTCTTATAACACACCCAATGGGTGCCGGACCCTTCAGTATTATCCAAATTTACGATTCCAGTCTCATTTTTCCATATTTTCTTTGGTAAACTGTCTTTCATAAATACTCCGCGGAAAAATGGTATTTTTAAACAGGAAATATATTTAAATAATTCAACATTAGTCAACGCTTTATGTGGTATAACCAATTGATTTCTTTTATTTAATATGCACGATACGGTCTTAGGTATAGACCAGCCCCGTTTTTTACCATTGACCATATTGTCGGTTTTTTATTATTTTTCCTCGGAGAACGTCTTTTTAGTCTAATATTACCACCATGTTTTCTCTTGGTTGATCCTTTTTTATTCTTACCCCTCCTTTTTCCACCTCCTACCGCTGTTTTAGCCTTCATACCTGCTGTTACCGCTAAAGCTGCTGCTTTTTCCGCAATACTAGCGTCACTAGACTTTACTCGTTGCCAAGCTATATTCGCTAGCTTTTTATCAGCGATTGACCTATTTTTTGAATCGGTAAACGTGGAATATGCGATATCGTGTTCTTTACAAGCCTGATCTAACTTATTTATGCCTGGATCACCTCTTTCCAGTCGTTTTTTTAATTTAGTTCCTGGTCCGCAATACTGATAACCTCCCGGTATGTGAAATTCGTATGGTAAAGCGTCTATTGCTCTGTTTACGATAGATCCTACTGGAATACGATTTAAAGCTTTACTTAACAGAGAAACCGCTGTGGACGTGATACCGCCTCCTTTCCGTATAGTGTCTCGATATGGACTGGTGTAATGAAACGCCATGATTGTCTTTTATATTTGAAAAGCGTAACCCATGTGTTACCTCTATGACAGGTTGCACATAAATGATGTAATATATGGTGTTATTTAGTTAAATATCAAAAGTACCCCAATCTGATGATCTAAACTTTTGTGTGTTATGATTAAAAAAATATTTATAAAGAATTTCTTGTTTAATCCATGTATTTCTCATTTTTTCGTCAATAGGTTTATGTTGTCCTGCTACAATATAATTATGCATATCAAATAATAAATTACCTATTACTTTAACAAGAAAATTAACAGTTACAGCGTTATTGGCATAATCAGGGTCTGCAACATTTGTTAATCGTTTGTTATCACAATTCCACCATTTTTTTCCAGTTGGCTCTAATTGTATTATCTGTTCATAAGTAACAGCATCACCAGGCTTTTCACCAATACCTAAATTTGTCAATAACTTTCCTTTACCATCCCAAACATAATTGTTTTCTTCAAGTAAAGTAAACTTTTTATTTCCTTGTACAAATACATCTCCTTGACGTGTTACTACTTGGTTTTGTTTCACAAAACCGGAGGTTTCTTGTTTTAAAGTTTCCTTCATTTGACCCACCGTTGCACCATCTGATGGTGCAAAACCATCTTTTACATTCGCTAAACAATTACCAAGACAGTCAATAACTCCTACATCACGTGTAATACAATGAACTTTGATGTATTTTAAATTTACAGCATCATTTTCATTTTTTGGATAACCTATATCGTTAATAACAAATTTATAAAAAGAAAACCCATCTTTTGTCTTTTCAGGTATTATAGAATGTAAATAGCGTCTATTTATGCTGTCTTTTTCATCTACAGGGTCTGCTACGTTGGATATACGCCGATTTTCAGCATTATACGTTTTTCCATTAAATTTTAACGTATTCTTTAATTCCGATGATAAATAACCTCTGTTTATTGCATCAGCGTTTTGATTTGGCTTACCAACGTTGGAAATTCTATGATTACCCGCGTTATATGTGTTTTTATCTAATTTCAGTGTTGGTACTATCTCTTTTTTTAATACTTTTAAATTTATTGCATCATTTTCATCTGTGGGATCATTAATGTTTTTTAACCGTTTATTACTAATATCATAATCTCCATCAGGTGTTTGTGGTAATCCAACACCTCTTTTTAAAGTATTAAAGTAATATAATCCATCTGATGAATACCGTCCGAACTTGTCAACACTCATGGTGCAACTGAATAACATTCTAGAGTGTAACCCATTTTTATAATATTAGTCCCGATTTCTAACCCATATCAGTTTTTATACAAATTCTTAGTCTTCATCAGTTACATTTGCATCATTCCCGGGACATTTAAAATATTTTAAATCTGCACTAATTAATGATCTGTCTGCTTCATTTCTAAATACATGATTTTTATGAATAAATTCCTCACCAGACAATTTTCTAAATCCGCTAAATGAATTTGGATCTGCAATTAATATATTTTGATAATCATTTACATCCATTAATTTAAATCTTTTGGTATTATAAATAAACTCTTGATTTGCACTATCATATTGTAATGTTTGTCCTACAGTTGCAGCATCCTTTGGATCTGTTCCTTGTGCCAAATTACCTATTTTCTTATTTTTCGCATTGAAAGTACTACCTTTTGGTTTGTCTAATAATAAAGATTGTTTTACTACAACACAATCGTAATCATCGATACCTGGAAATATGTCAATTATTCTTCTATTTGTACCCAACCAACTTCTATGATAATTGTTTGGATTAGTATGTAAAACTTGTGATAAAATCGGAACATCATGAGCATCTGTAGCTAATTGCACATTTGATAATTTCATGTCTTTGCAATCCCAAACATTATTTTTTTGTTCAAGTAAAATAAACTTTTCATTTCCTTGTACAAACACATCACCCGACCGTGATACTACTTGATCCTGTTTTACAAATCCAGATGTTTCTTGCTTTAAAGTTTCCTTCATTTGACCCACTGTTGCACCATCTGATGGTGCCGAACCATCTTTAACATTCGCTAAACAATTACCTAGACAATCAATAACTCCTACATCACGTGTAATACAATGATCTTTTATATATTTTAAATTTACAGCATCATTTTCATTTTTCGGATAACCTATATCGTTAATAACAAATTTATAAAAAGAAAAACCATCTTTTGTCTTTTCAGGTATTAATGAATGTAAATAGCGTCTATTTACGCTGTCTTTTGCATCTTTAGGGTCATCTACGTTGGATATACGTTTATTTTCAGCAGTATACGTTTTTCCATTGAATTTTAACGTATTTTTTAATTCTGATGATAAATAACCTTTGTTTATTGCATCAGCGTTTTGATTTGGCTTACCAACATTGACAATTCTATGATTACCTGCGTCATATGTGTTTTTCTGTAGTCTTAATGTTGGTGATATCTTTTCTTTTAATACTTTTAAATTTATTGCATCGTTTTCATCTGTGGGATCTTTTATGTTTTTTAACCTTTTATTAGTTATATCATAATCCCCATCAGGTGTTTGTGGTAAACCAGCTCCTCTTTTTAAATTATTTGCGTAATATAACCCATCCGAGGAGTAACGTCCGAACTTGTCGACACTCATGGTGCAACTGAATAGTAATCTAGTGAGTAACGCATTTTTTATGAGATTACCCCACGGTTTCGGAGTTCATCCACTAAAGCCACCCATTCGTTTTCCAATCCAGTATGACCCGCTTCTTTAGCTTCATGTATTAGTTTCATTCTATCCACCAATTTATTGATATTATTGTAATAAATCACATTTGTGTTATATAGTTTCTTCATTAAACCTGTACCTGTAACAGATTTGTTTCTTTTTCTTGGTTCTGGAGCACTTATATCCAAAGTGGATGACACAAACCTTCGTTTTACAGGTTTTCTTGGCATTATCAGCATTGGTTGTCTTCTCGTTGTTGGTATTAACTTGGATACAAATACTCTATATTTTAAAGACCTAGATCTGAAAACTGGTTGGTCAGCTAAATATTTTCTCCTGTATGCATTGGTGTGTTCCAAAATCTGTTTATATGCTTCCATGTCTTCTTCTTTAACTAACAATTCTAAAGGCTTTTTTTCAAATAATAATTCAAATAATCCTCTTGTGCCCTTATATCTTTGATTACCAACAATAATATTATCATCTTCATCAATGTTTACCGGGCTATTACCAACCATTAAACCTTCTTCTGTTAATCTTACTCCATAACTATGGTAGTTTTTATTAGGATTTATTCCAGCTAACATTTTTATCATGTATTTCCTTCCTAAAGGTCCTTTGTTATGAATGTTTTCACCCAACAAGCTTATGTTTGACGGACCTTCCCTTGCTTCTTCTTCTTTTTCCTCTTCACTAGCAGTTGATACATCTTCATGTCCTCTTTTAGCTTTTACTTCATATAATTCTCTTATACCACTATAGTCTGGTGATTCTAGCTCTCTTTCAGGTTCTCCGCCGGTAAAACCACTATATGTAGAGGATTCCAGGTCTTCATCACTAAAATCTTCTGATTTTACATTTTCTCTTTCAAACTTTGTAATAGGTGCAATTGCATCTCCTTCCAAAACGGGTTTAGCAAATTTTTTGTTTAATTGTTTCAAGGGTTCAGTAATAGGTTTAAAAGTAGATTCAAGAAATTTCTCCCTTTCGCTAATACCTAATTTTAATGCTCTGTTTTTATCTCGAATAGAATCACTAAGTGATTTTATTTCCTTTATTAACTTTTCTTGGTTAACCATGTTTGTAGCAAGACGTGTTGTACAACAATGAATGTTTTACATCATGATCAGTGTATTAGTATAAATTTATCAAATCCTATCCTGTATCGACCATTGTTTAGCGGTTGTTCCTTCATAATTGTTAAAAACCCATATTTTTCAGCCCAAGCCTTTCCACACAACTCTTTAAATCGTTCAAATGGCATATCCGCACTTACATGGTCATAATATATGTGTTTTAGGTTGGTTTCATCCTGTTTAAATACAATTAACATGTTTGCATTGTCTCTAATGAGCTGTTTCGGTATTTTGCTGTAAGTTTGACCAATATAAATGCTATCTATGTTGTTATGTCGACCCATGGCGAAGTAATTTCTTATTGTATTTTGATTTTCACAAGATACGTCGTCAAATATGAATACTGAGAATGGTTTAGCCTCTTGCGGTTGCATGACACTCTCGCTCGCGTTGAATTTAAAATATTTAACTTCAGGCACATTATTGAGTATTTGTTCCAATAACTGATATTTTGGTTGTTGTAGTGACTTTGAAAATACATATAAATTATTAAAACGTAATCCTTTAGGGTTTGTAATCAAATTGAATACTACATTTGTTTTTCCACAATTGGAAGGACCGGTAACCAGACAACGCACCGTGTTTGGTAACAAAACACCGTGTTTCCCAGTATTGAATCGAGAACCATCCACTGTGAGTTCATCTATATTATTAATAGTAAAATTGTCTTTTTGCGGTATTATCTCCATCCTTTGTAATGGTTCAACCCAAAATGATGCTCTATCATTATATTAGATCCTTTTTAGGTATCCAAGAATCTTCCGTTTTATTAAATCCTAACCATCGTACTTTAACCTTATCCTTTTTTCGTTGCAACACCTTTTCAACTAAATATACATCACCTACTGTTGATTTTAACATTTCATGTCCATAAAACCCTCCTTCAAGCAATTGTCCTTTATTATCTTTTAAAATGTAAGTTTCTGGTACTGTAGGTTGCACCTTAAATACGGTAAATACCTCATTTGTCCAGTTCGGAAGATATCTTTTACTGAATACACCTTTGTATTTGCTTATTCGCACTTTATCGCCAACATTAAACCTTTTAGGCTTTAGTTTTTCAACTTTTGGTTTAGTATTCATTTTTATACGTTTTAATACAAGTTTTTCATTTTTATTAGTCACCTGGCTTGGTTTCATACCGATAGTTCTATGAAACTTGTTATTGTAATCGCTTATAAGTTTTGGTAACACATCAATCCATACGTGTGATCCTCTGTTGGAAAACATCTTATACATCGCACCTTTTAAAGTTCTGTTAAATCTTTCAATTATTGATGCTTTTACCTCTGAATTGGTTGAGTAATGGTTAATGTTGTGTTTTTTCATTAAATTTGCAAATTCCTTATTAAAATATTCTTTTCCATCATCAGTTTGTAAATGTTTTATAGTATGTTTGTCTCTTTGTATAGCTGTTTCCATTGCTTTTGTAACACTTTTGCCGCTTTTATCTTTTAGTGGTAAAGCATCTGCCATTTTTGAAAAACAATTAATAATAGTCAATATGTATTTAAATCCTCTATTTTGTTTACTGTAAGGAATCATTTCGATTAAATCCGCTTGATATAAATCATTTATTCCTTTTATTACTGTTTTTCTTCGCGGAAACTTTCTTCTTGCAGGTTTATGAAGCTCGTTGACAATTTCTTGCTTCAAGTTCTTCATATTGCAGGTTTGAATGTTTCATGTATCACATGTATAATCACAATGAATGTTGTCTTAAATATTCACATGATTTATATAGGTCAAGGTCATCCAAACTTGTGTAAAAAAATGGGGAACACGGCGTTGGACTTGCCGTGTTCCCCATTTTTTTACGGAAGGAGAAAGGAATAAGGTCGAAGTTGTAGAAGGACGAAGAATAGGTTACTAGTTGATAGGGTTTAGAGAGTAGTGGCCGAAAGGAAGAGTATGGATTTTATCCGGCATAATATGCCTTTTATCATCTTGAGCTGATAGTGCTCTTTTAACTTCAGTGACACTGTAGACCTCATGTTTAAAGCTTCTGATAGTGTTGAACGTTGCAGACATTGTAGAATCTTCAAACAAGCAGGTCTTGTAATGGTCAAATGTCACATGTTTCTTTAAGTATGATGTTTTGACTCCTTTAGCTTTCTTCACTGTCGGTATGTCATTTTCCATATACATCTTGAAGGAATATAATTTGGACATCAGCGCAACTATTTCCTCCAAAGGCATTCCATTTGCTTCATCTTTAAATTTTCCAATTACTTTTTTATTCTTTTCATTATAATTTGGATGGTTCTTTGGATAGTCAGAGAAGTCAAAGTCGTCTTTGTATGGGAAACTCCTTAGATCTTCATACATGTCCAAAGTCTTTAACCAGTAGATGAACGCGTCGGTATCCATGTATGCAACTCCAATGTTGTCTCTTCCGTAGTGTTTAACCATTTTGTTGTAATGGAAATCATACATCAGAGTTTTACTTATATCCAAAATCGACATTCCAATGTATAACGGACGATCCATCACTATTGTTGTTTTCTTCATACTAACGGCGACTAGATCTTCGTTTATAATCATGGATGTTCCAAAATTTGGTTTTTGCACTAATTTTTCCAATTTCCTAGGATCACTTACTAATTTTACAATCTTGTGTTTTCTTTTGTTTCCTAAGGTCTTCCCAAAGATGGCGTTGTTCATCAATTTATAAAAGTCCTTTTCAAATGCTGATGTTGCTGCTGCTCTTCTTGTAGTGTTGGAATCAATATATGGTTTCAACCAACAAGACTGGGTGAATTCAATTGCTCTATGAATTCTTACTAAACGTAGACCCAATTCAAGAGCTTGTTGAACTACCCAGTAGTGAGCCACATACCGATCTTTATTCTCCAAGGTCATCATCAATTTTGGCCATCTTCCTGTTGGTGAAACTTCAGTCTTGGCTAAGAGAGGCAAGTCGTAGTGATGATCATGAAGGTGCTCTGGATATTCAAAATCACAGTCCAAAATATAACCTTTTTGACCATTTTTTGGGATCTGTGAGATGTCGCCGATGGTGGCCGGGTCGATCCATTTGAAGTCAGCGTAAGGAAGCGGATTTGACATTGCCCAACCATAAAGGTTGTTTGCGTCAAAGTAGCCAAGGTAGAGTGATGGTTGTCCCTCGTCGAATCCTGGGATGTACTTGTTGTTAGCTTTGACATGACGTGTTACAGCTTGTGTCAAACCGCCTCGTACACCAGATTCTATCATGAGCACCATATCAATATCTGTTAGAAGTTCCAATCGACAGTTGGTTGACTTTAGCATAGCTTGCCATGCTAATCCTGGAGATGTGTACGAGTGCAGAGGGTCCAGTCCATAGGCGGAGAAGCAGGTGTTTCGAAATTCTTCCATCACATCGCACAGCAGAGTTACGTCCAATTTTATGTAAAAGTCAGAATATTCCCCTAAGGTTTGAATGTTTAGTTGGTTCCAAACATTACAAGCATGATTGTAGTCTTCAACAGTGATTGCACTTTCATTTAACTTGCTATTGAAGGCTTCAATCGGTGGCAGACTGGTTTCTTCAAATTTTTCTGCAGAAGTTATGTAATCATAGGGGAACACTCCTTTACGCATTACTAAGTCCAATTTATCTTCAGGTACAATTTTGCTGGTTTCTTTTAAGTCTTCTCTTCTTAGGTTTTCAGACAATTTGCTCAAACTAGATGACATAAATCTATAAGAGTCTACGAAGCGAAGTTTAATTTTACCTACTGTTTTTGAGAAACTGATGTACTTCTCCAATGTTTCAGCTAATACTTCAATTTTTCCATCATCCCGTCCTAACTCTGGGATAATGAAGTGGGAGTCATAGCCGCTAAGATTGTGTAACACGACAGGGATAAAGTTTGGTAGTTTGTAATTTATATTGCATGAATTACAAGCAGCTCCTCTGTATAACCCTGTCAGGTGATCGTGATCTCTTACTTTTGGATTTTCTTCACTGAAACTCTTTTTGCATAAATAACATCTTGATGCTGAATTGTATTCTTCTTGTTGATTTTGGTTCAAAGGTTCCATGGGTAAAACATTACCGAATAAGCGTTGCACCTTTTCAGCAATATCATACAACTGGTCTACAAAATACTTAGCGGCTTTTTCCCCACGGTAGAGTATTGGAGTGGATGTTAACCCATAGTGTTGTAACTGTTCTTCAGGCAAAGTGGATTTCACCAATAAGCAAAAACTGTTAGGTTGATGCAATTGATATTTGGTTCTTCTAGTCACCTCACCATTCGGAAGCTCCTGTGGTACTAACGTGGATTCGAAATCTGCGTAGACGGCTACTGGAATCCGATATTGGTGAACTGTTTTGTTGAATTGGATGAACGCTCGAGATGGCGGTGGCAGACTAATCTTCACTTCATAGTTGTCATTACAAAGTCTTTGGTGCTCCATCAACCACTCCGATCCTCCACGTCTGAATTCCTTGCATGTAAAACAAAAGCATCTCTTGCATATTGTTATCTTACGATTTTGTTTTGACACTTGTCGTACAACCAAAGATTCAAAGTTTTTAATATAAACATAATGTGAAATCTCACCTTTGGTTATCAATAATAAATCAGTATGGTTACTTTGCTCTACTTTTCCTACTCGTAGTGGATACACATTGTTTGAATCATCTAAACCGAACACGTTAACAGAAACACCTGGATTTTGTTTCTCAAATTTAGTAATTTGATCAAGACTCACAGGATACGACATTCCTCGAAAGTTATAGCGGTGTTGAACAGCTTCGTATGCTATGCTAGGTCTAATAGCATTATGTCCCACGTATTTTGCTAACATTGCATACCGGAAACATTCATTGTCCTCATTTTTCACATTGATACATGATTTAGTATCTCGGATAACCTTTGGTAGAGGGATAAAGCTGCTACCTCTTATACCATATCCATGCTTGTGAATCCTCACATCCATACCTTCAATCGATGATAACATCCAGCCAGATCCTCTTCCTTCATGTTCTTGGAGTTTCATTAACAGTTCATTCAAACATTCTTCTAAAATTTCGCTGATATCAGATGTGGTTGTAAGGGTTCGGTTTTTAGCAATGAATGCTCTCGGTGAGTTTTCACCATCGCTATTAGTAAACATAGCCTCCAACACCAATCCAAATTTAATAAAGTTCAATCTTGTCAATTCTTCCGTCAATGTTTTTACAACTAGTTTTTTAGCTTGAGTTAGAAAATTTTCCAATTCTAATTGCACGTTATTAATTTTGAAATGAGTTACAACTGGTCCTGGCAAGGCTGTGGTGCGCAGTTGTCTTATATCTTCCACTTCTTCTGTATCCTCTTCTTCCATATCCTCTTCTTGGGTACGCAGTTGTTTTACATCTTCCACTTCTTCTGTATCCTCTTCTTCCATATCCACTTCTTGGGTACGCAGTTGTTTTAAATCTTCCACTTTTTCTTTCATTTCCTCTTGAATAAATCCTCCAGCTGTAGATGGTCCAGCTCCGGCAAATTGAATAACACTTGGTCTTCTTCTTTGCATTAACTGTAAATAGCTAGCCCAGTCCTCCTTCTGCTTCTGGGGTTTTTCCAAAAACCGATCAATCGCATCCAAGTCTTCTTCACTTACTACAATCTCTTCTTTTCTGTCCTCTTCACGATGCAATTCTCGGTGTAACTGTAGATAGCTATCACAGTCGTCCATCTGCTTCTGGCAGTTTTCCAATAACCGATCAAACGCATCCAAGTCTTCTTCACTTACAACAATCTCTTCTTTTCTGTTCTCTTCATGATGCAATTCTCGGTGTAAAACAAAGATATCTTCATCTTGGAAAAACTCACCACAAATATCGCAAAGAGCCATTTTTTTTACAGTTTGGCTTTGAGTGTGCACTCGGTGAATGTCCACGCAATAATGAGCAGCGCGCTCAACCGGGTCCCTTTATACCCGAGGTTGAAGGGTGGGGGAAGGTGACGTCATATACATCCAGTTTATCAATCATGTAGTAGATTTGGCTTTTAAACACCCATTTTCAATTTATTCTTCAACAGGTTTGATAAACCAATGATCTTTGGTCTAAATCCACTACTTTGTACAAATTTTTTTTGTTTGGGCACTTCTCGTCCGGAGCAAAAAACTTTTTGGTCAAGGTCAAAATTTTTTCTCAAAAAAAGTTCGGGGGGGGAGGGGGGTGGGGGAGGGGGTGGGGGAGGGGGGAGGGGGTGGGGGAGGGGGTGGGTTAGGGGGTGGGGTGGGGGGGGGGGTCATTACTGTATTTAGGTCAAGGTCACGAAAAAACTTTAAAAAAATTAAGCCCCACCTGGGGCACTTGGGTTGTCATCGCTGTAGCCTCCGAAGAGACCCAACTATGACAACAGGCAACATCCAATGTCGTCTAACCTTCACCACGCAAGACTTAAGCATTTACTGCATTGCTAACAAATAACTTTTCCAATAGCTAACAAAAGGTCATTTACATAATTTTGAAAGAGGTTGAGGACAGCCCTAGTGGCTTATGTCCCCGGTCCGAGTGCAGAGGCCATCGGCTCATTACCCCGTATAAGCGTACAAACGGACCAACTCCAATTTCTCAGCCGCATTGAAGCATGCATGAGTGGAGCCTAACAATTAATTATAAAAAGTGGTTTACACGGGGGCCTACTCCCGTTCCCTATCTTTAATATTTAATATTTAAGTTCAGCAATGCCAGTAAATTTATATAAGTTCTTACTAGGTCAAGGCCATACGAACATTAAAAAATTTCGGCCCCCGTACATCCATGGCGAACCACGAATGTTCGGGGGCCTTGGGGACAAAAAAACACAAATAGCTAACAAAGTTTCATTTACATAATTTTGAGTTTCCGGAAGGGAAACTAACTGAGGACACCCTAGTGGCTTACGTCCTCGGTCCGAGTGCAGAGGCCATCGGCTCATTACCCCCATATAGGCGTACAAACGGACCAACTCCTATTTCTCAGCCGCATTGAAAGCATGCATGAGAGTTCTCAGCCGCATTGAAGCATGCATGAGAGGAGCCTAACAATTATACAAAAGTAACTTTACACGGGGGCCTACTCCCGTTCCTGTCTTTACGATTTACTTTGAGCATTGCAAAAGCTCAAGGGGGAAATGCTACAACAAGCGTATACACTTTAGAAAAATATAACACACTTACAACACACAATTGAGCTCAACGTAGTCAATGCTGGAACAAGCACATACACATTAAACACATATGACAAACAAGACACAAAGGATAAAAGACACACACACACAGGAGACATAGGGTACAAGTAAAACACTCTAATATAGAACAATTCGCAATACCCAAACGCAAGCGCAATATCTTACAACTAATACAAGTCTTAAAGTTAGAGTTAGACTCGCTAAACACTGAAGGCGCCATTCAATGTTTAGTGATGCCTATGGCGGTCCGTCCCGATCGTTCACGTTCAACGCGCGGGAGCGGACTGCGAGCCGGCTCTGGCTGGGCCCCCTTATATCCCCACCGGGGCTGCCACGCCCAGGATATCAGGGGTGGGGGAGGGGGTTGGGGTGGGGCTGGGGGGTGGGGGTGGCGGGGGGGGCTCGCACTTTTTGTCGGGGGGGGGGGGGGGTCACTTCTCGTCCGGAGCAAAAAACTTTTTGGTCAAGGTCAAAAATTTTTCCCGAAAAAAAGTTCGGGGGGGGGCTCGCACTTTTTGTCGGGGGGGGGGGGGGGGTCGAGGTAAGTTAAGTGGGTCAAGGTCACCCGCAACACTTGTACTCTAAGTGTCGGCTATACCCCCACCACAACTGGGTCCCTAGGCTGCACAACACCGCTTCGCCAGTATGTCTCCGGCCTTCCATGCGGTGCGTCTCGCTGTTCTCTAGCTCTCTATATGTACGTAATATTACAAGTTTCTGAATGTAGGTCACTACACTTTAACTCTGGACGATATCGACTTGTAGTATTTCAGTGTTTTGACTCAAGGTCATCACACTTTAACTCTAGCACATCGGTTATCGTACCAGAGGTTCTTAAGAACCTAACTTGTAATGTTTAGGGTGGCGTTTGCACGCCATGTAGTATCGCCATGAGTGTCCAGTCCGAGCTATAAGTTAAATAATTTTACTGTAATCTTTTCCATTTCCACTTCGTTTTGCCTTCGTTTTGCCAAAGTATAAGGTGTCGCTTAATAAAGTGGTATTTCTCTAAAGTTATAGGGGATTGCAGGGATACAATTAGTTTATTTAGGAGACTCTTCATCTTGGAGTTTAACACAATTTCCACTTTGACTTTGCTTCCTCGGCTCTCACAGCCTAAGCTGTACAGAAATGTTTCTTCTAGTGCCAACTCGGGCCAAGAGAACAGTGTGTTGACTGTAGGACAGCTCATGGTGAAGTGATGCGATACTCCAGCGTACCACCTCACCTTCCCCCACCACTGTGACCTTCCCCCACTCCTGCTGTTTCCCCCACCTCTTTTCCCTTGACTCATGCTCTACAAGCAGTCTCTCAGTATTGTGCGGACTTTTGTGAGGAGAAGCCATGTCGCGGGACACTTTAGGTAAGAAACTTAGCCGTGTTAAGGCTTTATTAGTTGCTCACTGTCCACCACTCAAAGTTAAGAGAGTTTCGACTTTAGCTAAGTGGCGCAAACTGTTGCGCGGACACCCTAAGTTTTATACAAAACAGACTAGTGTCAGTTTTACTGATGAGGATTTGTTTAAAATATTGGATGAAATGACTTTTCCTTGCAAATTCAGTTGGTTACTCCCATTCCTGACAGTTTAGAGTCTTAGTCTCTTGAGCCAATATATCTAGAGTGCACGGGGCCGGACAGTCAGTCGCTCGGTGTCTGTCGTGGGGTGCGCATCGCGGTTGCAGTAATGATGAATCGCGGGAGTTGTATCGGTTCAAGGTCACCCGAGCGGTGTCACATGACGGTTTAGGCAGAGTCACGTTGCAAACTTTGAGTTTCCTTGGCACTTTTGCTGTTTCTCGTCTAATTTCGCTCCAAGTCGTCAAGGTCGTTGAAACCTGACTAAAACTCGGAGCGTAGTGCGAGAAACAGCAAAAGTGCCTAAAAATTTTAGGTTTCAGCGTGACCTTGACCTTTGTGACATCGATGACGTCATAATGGTGACGTAAGGGGTGATGACGTCATCGCCACGTCATTTCTGCAACGTCATGGTGTGACGTCACAGAATGACGTAATTGGTGATGACGTCATCGATTGCGTCATCGATGACGTCATCGATGACGTCATCGGTGGGGTCATTGACCTCGATGACGTCATCGCTCAGGTGACCTTGAACTGAGCCAGCTCCCGCGTTTCTCCACTACTCACGTCCTAATACATACAATTAATTTAATATGCAGCAATAACTCTTTCATGAACTATTATGAACTAATGCGGTAGATAATTGTCAATTTAATAAATTCAACCAAGTTGTTTTATTGACAAATTTGCTTTTTTAAGCTAAAATATTTTACCTACGATACGTGTATAGTCATATTGTCCTCTTAAACAATCGGACGTTGTACTTAGAACTGTTAGACATAACCCTGTATTGTTGGAACAACGTAACAAGCGAGAATTAATCCTGTGACGTATAAGCCGGCATGATAGTTAATTAGGTACCTGTCCCAGGCATTAGGCGACAAGCCAAGTCCTGGGCAAGATGTTCACCGGTGGCGATGGTATTCATTAGGCTACATGTTCCAGACGGAGCCTAATGGCGACTGTAAATACCGGCGGTGTCTGGGGAGTCAGGGGTAGTTTGATCATGGAACATACACTGTATACTGATGAGGGTGTACTTGTAATCACGTGAAGGTAAATTTGGTAGTGCCAGGACGGTAAAATCTAAAATATTACAGCATATGATGTAAATTAAGCATTGTTTGTACACAAAAAATATTTTTACGTCATAGCATTTCACATTCTTGGTTTTAATGTGGTTTTTTCATCCAAGAGAAATTGATTGGTAATGATCTCATGGGTGGAAAAATCTAATTTATGTCTTAAAGTGTCCACGTTAACCCTATGGACATTTTAAGTAGTTACCATACCGAACAAAATGGTTTTGGTAACAGTGGAAATCAACCTACATGTTAAAGAGGCATGTGGATGTAATCATGTATGTTCCGTTTAGTGAAAATGTCTCATTTAAAGTTTTAAAATTTACTTGTGGTTTAGTATTGATTCCGTCCATTTTTATTTCGCGGACATTTTGTGGAATTATTTTACGCTTCAGGGAAAGGTCCAAACTCTGGTCATGTTACTGGTGTCGGACTGATGTTATATAAAGGCGTTTATAAAAACGACAGGTGTGTCCAACGACGATGGAGTGACGGAAATTCGCTCGTGGTTAAGAGCTACTTACGTCGGGAGCAAAACAAACCCAAAACATAAGTTCCTTGAAATGTTAAAGTTGTTCGTGGAAGCGCCAAAGCACCCGTGACGAGCCAATCCCGTTACGCCATTTGGAATGCCTCATCAAATGCTTAATCATAATTACTATCCCAATGGCAAATAATACCTAGGCTACAACTATACATGTTAGAATGAAGCTCACGATCTAGTGACTACGAACTGACCTTCGTGATAATGTGGATTATAAAAATTGTAATACCGCTCGGCTCCTTAGTCAATACAAATATATCTGTGTTTGCAATCGACTGTTTTCGCTTAAAAAACCTTCATAGTGTTACTGAAGCTACACTTTTAAAACTAAAACTCTGTAGCGACCGTTCACACACTCGATGAAATCAATATTTTGAATCGTATGTTTCATTATCTATTTGTTAGATTTTGTTGTTTGTTTACCTTTTAGTTTTGGCCTTAGATCGGTTATGAAATTGTATCAATTTAAACCTCTTTGTCGACAACTGGTACTCTAGTATTTCTATTCACAACGATAGTTGTTGGGGGAAATCAATTTATAGTACTTATATTTGGCCTGATAATATGTACAAGGCCTATTAAAGTGGCGTTTAGGGGAAGTGCGAAACAATTGGTTTCCTTAGGAATAGCAGTAATATCCTCAATAATCATATTTAAACTTAATAATCGATAGATTGACATAAATTTACACCTGGAATTTAACGATAATTAGATCGAATTACTATGAAACCCCTGGTGTAACTGATGAGATGAAGAAAGGAATGTTATGACTACTGTATTTTCTGATGAACTAGGTTCATGAAAAGTTGAATATTTGTAGTGCGTAACCCTCAAGAACGGAATAATATTGAAACACACAATTTACCTTGTAAGAAATTATAACTTCTTCTTTAATTTTGATATGTCATCTGCACTAGTGTTAAAAATCTAAGAGTTGACAAATAATACACAGCACCACAAAAGCAGGTTGTGTCCTAAACAGAATATAATTTGAAAAATCATATAGGAACAGGTACAGAATTTTATATCAAAGTTTAATGTCAAAATCAATTAAATTGACAGAGGAACCAAAGCCGCGGCTATGGAGGAACTAGACATCATGAGCACTCAATGTCGGTAAGGAAGTACACTGTGTTGCCTCAAGACGCCGCCAGGCCGTGCTGCTTACATTGTAACATAAGTATTGCTATTACATTTCCAGAAATTTAAGACGAATTAAGATTAAAAATAAATAATTATAACCAATTATCTATGCTGGTAAGCAAAGAAAAAATGATAAATTATTAGTTTAACTCCAAACAGCAAGAAATTGAATCTATACATAACAATGACAACAACCGTTAAAAACCAAATTAAGTTCTCGCACATTGACAGTGTTAAACATTCCTGTTAATACCTACTCGGCCCTGCCGCTGGTAAACATATATAAGATTAACGAGATATAGTATTTTCAAGACAACAATAATGTTTCGAATTTAACATTGTATTTATGGGACTAAAGATCCAAGGTGGCGCAGTCATTGCTCTTATGGGCATTAAACATGGAGGAACTACAGGTGGTCTAGAAAAAGGCTTACCCGTTGAACAGCGAAATCACTCGAACTGCAAGATTGGTGGTCTCCTTCACTATAGACTCTGCGCTGCATGGGGGTCGAGCAACACGAGGGAGAATCTTCGACCTGCAGCAGACCAGGCCGTGGGGGAAGGGGGGGGGGGGCTGACTGGCTTTCCCTGGAAACCAACAAACTGATACAAACATTCTCCAGCTATAAATGGCAAAGTTCCAACAACCGTGTCTATTCACTAAGAAGTGGTCACCACCACTGGCAGTTCTTTCCCGGAGCAATTCTTGGCGGGTTAACCCCTGAGGGAAAGGAGTGGGGGAAGTGTCGACAGTGTCGCCAACCACGCAAATGTTGATCTTACAAGCAATGCAGAAAATCGTACTTACGAGGTCAAAAGAGGTGACCTAGGGTTTTAGTGGTTTTACTTTCGTATAATTCAATTACTATAAAATTAGTTACATTATTTAAATTTGATTTATGAAATGCTGGTTTATGATGCAAGGTCAGTTAATTGTTTTAATTGATTTAAGTCAAAATCATAAATCAAAGTTATAAATCTGTGATGTATACAGTCTAGGTTTTAAGCATGTCTTTATAAACTTACAAAGTTACTAAAAATGTGTAGAAAATACGTTTATTAAATAACTGTTGGATATTCCCATTTACACTAGCAAATAGGCTAAATTTGTAATATATTAAGTTACTTAAAATGAGATATAATTGGGCTTCAGTAGTAACTTATTTAGCCCGTTAGCCTAGTAAAATGTTTCTAAAATAAGATCTATCTCCTTAATAGTTTTGTAAAGGACAATTTAGTTTCATTTACTTTACTGCAATTTAAAAATTACAAAACTTCTAGGCATGGTTAGGCCTAACTATCTGTAGGCTAGCCTAGGCTACCTATTTGTACCTGCAAAGTGTTCAATAAACATTAGTTAGAACCTGAAAGGTTCCCTACCACCTACCACTAAGCCTATTACTTCTCGTTAAACTAAATCTCATTTTATTATTACAAAATTATATGGGAAGACATATTTTCAATGTAGTAACAAATTTTCTCATGAAGGCATAATACAAAAATATGTTATGCTAACAGGTCTGGTCTAAGTAATGACAATAAAATATAAGTAAAATGTAGGCCTAGTTAAGAAAAAAAAAGGAATTAGGGCTAGTAACTTTTCGAAGGTAAATAGATATATTTACAGTTTAATTCAAAATAATTAGATGTTAGAAGCTAGGCCTAGGGCTTTCTATAAACTTAACTGGAAGAGATGATTTAATGTTAGGGACATATAGGCCTACCGGTGGAAATTATTAGACCTCGTTTTCATAGGGTGAGTTAAGAAACCATTATAATTCATCTAGGTTGCATTAAAACAGTTTATTAGGCTTTAACCAATAGTTTATTGTTGTATAAAAACTATTCTTAATTACTTACTTGGATACTAGGAGATTCCAAGTAAGTAATTAATAATTGAAACACAGTATTTAGATGTCTTTTCAAAGGATTCTAAACTGTGTTGAACAGAAAAAGTGTTCTTGTATACTTTGATTCTGTTAGTTAGAGTTAACAATATATTTATGCTTCAACTGTGTATTCATAGGCCCCTACAAGTCTGAAGGCCTACATATTTTACTGCACCTTTATTTAAACATATATTTACACACACACTTAAATATTTCAATGCGCATATATCAAAATATTCCAGCGTATTTAGTATTTTATAACTAATAAAACTTATACGTTAGAATATCACATTTTTATACATATTTTTTACACATTTTTCTAATATAAACAAACATCTAAGCTTACATTAATACGATATACCAAATAAAGAAGTTGTTAACTTTTAAAAAGAAGAATATTCTGTCTTGCACCACAACAGACGGGCAAGGGAAGGAAGTTCAAAGAAGTAAAGAAGTGAAAGTGACAGTTTGAACATAAACAATAACACGTTGTATTTGTTGTATTGGCAACACTGTCAACACTTCCCCCACTCCTTTCGCTCAGGGGTTAACCCGCCAAGAATTGCTCCGGGAAAGAACTGCCAGTGTCACCACCTGCCACGCAGGAGCAGCGCGAGTTCGACTCCACTCGTGCGGCTTTGATTTTTGCTCTCCAACAAAAATCTTATTTTAGTATAAGCAGTATATGAGACAAGAATAATAACTTTATATGAGCTCATGCATACTGGGCCTCCATGGTGTCTCCACCAGACATTGCAAATTTGTTTTCAGTCGTGATTGGGACTTTGAGCAGTGCAGTGCAGACAGGCCAGGACTTGGCTACACTGTGGGCTCTTGACAACATTTTTAGAATCTGGGCAAAATTTCTGCTTGGGAGCCCCTACCAACTAATTTAACAAGTACTTAAATTAGTGCCCTCCAAACAAAAATGATTATACATGACCAAACTCAAAATAAAAAATTTAAAGAACTCTAGGAACTTAACGTTCACTAATTGAAAACCCCTTGTAATTAAGATATTTTGGTTGTAAAATATTAGTTTTTCGTAATTTTGAAAGATTTTGATATATATATATATATCTTAATACACAAGCACATACAAATTTGATCCCAATAAAATCAAATAAGATCAATTTGTTTGTCAGTAGAGTCTATACCAGATTATCTTATGAAACATACCTATCTAACAAAAAATACAAGTTCAAAGCAAAATGGTAAAATAATGCCTTTTAATGACATTCCTCAACTTGTGCAAGAAATGTCACCCATAATTTCATTTTTATCAACAGTACTAAATAAATCTCTCTTTTACAAACAAATAATAAATAGTTTAAAAGATATAAAGAATAACCTAGCTTATATAAAGATTTCCTCTTTCTGTTATGATAACTGTACTATTTTTGTTTTGTTTTATACTGTACTGTTTTAACGACTTCTCTTGCTAAATAAGATTTAATTTGAAAGTGTGATAGAAGCCCATTCCGTTAAAACTGTACGTACAGAATCTTCTTAATGTATAATGAACTTTACAAACCTATAATGTTGTTGGTCAGATTAAACTAACTACAATATGAGTTGATTGTTAAGCCCTATTTCCTAAATGGCTGTAATATATTTCCAAAAAAATGTGGGTTAGATACTTCAAAATGGCTGACCTCATCGAATGGTTGTGTACTTTGAGAACTCTGCGATAGATTGATAGTTTCATCGTCCTTACCTTGTCACTGTATTGAAGTTGCCATCATGTCCACTCAGTCGTCAATGATCTGACAAATGATACCGTGCTGATTTAAAGCTCAAAAAGAGCGAGGATTAGTCTAAATTAGTCCGCACCTCTCATAATTAAATGTTTTATATGTTGAGGTAAGCTCATATAAAAAAATATAAATCATCTGTCCAAGAGATTTTTAAATGATAACCTGAGAACCTTGTTTGTTTGCAGGATGCTTTCAACTAAAACACTTTTATTTATTTTATTTCAATTTCCTTCGAACTTTTGAACACTAAAGTAGACAGTTCTTATTTATTTAGCAAAATGTTTTCCATGTTCCCAGAAACACCTTAAGGGCATCTATATTGTTTTACCCGTTATTGGAAAAATGTATTGCCATTCAGAAATGTGGGTTTGTAAGTAACCCATTTAGTAAACCTTTACTCTGACCAACAACGTTTGTAACTATTAAGATTTTTTTATTCATTCATATTAATATTTATATTCAGTAAGTAAGTAATGGACTTTCAACCCAATCTCATGAAATATCTTACTTTGCGAGGCAAGTTGTATAATCAGTTCAGCAGAAAATCACCTGAATTGACGGTGAGGCTGAGAAGGTTTTAAAAGGAATGTTAAACGCTATCAATGTGCGAGCGAGATCTTGGATGTTTTTAGACTTGGTGATACTTTGAGCATTACTTGGAGTTAACAGAGTTTTTATCAGTCTTCTGACATCGATCGAAAAAAAGATGATCGTAAAAAAGGCCTAAAACTTTAATTATAGAAAAGTATGACTCCGCATCTAAGGTAATTACACTACGAAATCTCTCCAACTTCAAATCATCACATAGCCCACTGGTACTACGGAGTGAGAAAATAAAACCTTTTTTTAAATGGGAGTAAATCTTCCCTTTCAACGACACCCATGTTAGCGCATACATATTCCATTTTATGGAACATGGAGCGTTGTTTTGTCCAATGTGCACTTTTAAATGTCGATTGGTTGAAAAGGAGCTTTTGAATCCAAAACATCAAAAAATCAATGACCTTGCCAACAAGTCAGCAACAGACTCATTAGGTTTTACATGTCTGATTGCATTTGCAACCGTCCCTGATAGAAGTTCAGCCTCTTTCCTTGCGCCTTGCCTCTCAGGTCCAGTCACCAAGAGATGGTTCTGTGTCAATTTACAACTAGCCAAACAATAAATTATTACAATACTGTGTAATAATGTATTACATCGTATTAAACATAACATCGAACAATAATTAACAATTGTTCTTTGCTGTGGCTTATTCTTATGACATCATTTGTCCCGATCAAGACAAGGACTCTCCTCTTCGGGTTATAGCCTCTCAGACGAGTCGACAGACAATGGATATCCTGTCCACTCTTACACAATCCATCCGAATCTACAAGCAAAGAATTAAAATAAAAAAATAATAAATTTTTTTGTGCGTTTTTAGGTAGCCTAAAGGTTTAACCTAAAAGTTAGTTAGTTACAAACCCATAATTACTAAAAGGCGAAAATATTTTTCCATACGTCCAATCATTTGAATTGTGAACTTCCTATCTAAAACTGTTGCACAGGCGAATAATTTAAAAGAATGTAAAATTAATAGTGACTATCTGTGTTACAATGATGAACTGAGAACAATATAGATAATCTCAAGTTATTTCTGGGATCATGGAAGAACGTTTTTCTTAATAAATAAGAACTATCCACTGCGTTGTTTTAACGTCTGAACAAAAATGAAGAAACCAAAAACAAGTCCTCCAGTTGAAAGCCTTTTGTAAGGAACCAATGTTCTCAGGTTGTTAGTTGAATAGTCTCCTGGACAGAAGATATAATTTTTTTTTTAATAAGCAAACCTCAACATTTATTTGTAATAGGTGCGCACTAATTCGTCTCGGTCCATTTCCCCGGTAAAATTTCGAATGGCTTTATCAAATGACTGAGATTCTTTTACAGTGAGGATACTTTAGCTCTTTTGTAATTTTGAATGGGTCAAAGTGAAATGTAAAAGATTGACTGTAGGGGTTTCCTTATTGCCCCGGGACGATGAACAGTTTCTTGTAGTTGGAGCACTTTCCTGTTTGCATATTCAATTGATGTCTTATTACGTTCTATTAGTCTGTCTCACATAATGGGTGTTCCATTGTGTGGCCACTTCCGTTAGGTAATATTTTTCCCACAGTATGTGATCTTTTCGGAAGGATCAGCAATGAATGGGTTTTAGAATGTTTCAACTGTCATTATACATTCTTTCTCATCTAATGTCTGAAGGAAAGCTCTTTAAATGAGTTTTCCTCCAAATGGCACCGCATGGGACTCCAGTCACAGTTTCCTCCATCTTCCAGTAGAAGGACCTGAGGTGGCGCTCGGAGCCTCTTAGTTGGATTTCTCTCTAATCTCCACAATCGTCACCAGTTCCCGATTCTGATTCTAATCTTCGCTTCTGCTCCTAGACGATTCATTTCAAGTTTTTGCTGTGACACCGAAGTCCTTTGGTAATTGTGTAGAAGTCGTCTGATGGGTGTTTCCCTAGGGGTCTTATGGGTTATGTTTCCACACCATATTGCCCAACGAACTCCCCATCTTGAAACCACGATGTGTGTTCTCCGTATTCCACTTTAAAACAACGATCGTTGTCTTACTTAAGTTGTTTCCCAACATCTTGGGTCTATCTGATTCCATTATTTCCCCGAGACCGCCCGAAGTGGCTGAGAGGTGTCATGCAGTCCTTGCTTGATCTTACATTAGTAACGGCATGCTCAGGGTCAGAGTAGTGCATAAACGACAACTCCAACTATTGTCGATTAGGTGTTGTGCATCCCAATAAGCATCCCTGCTGAAGCTTCAAGATGCACCTTTTTATCTCCAGATACCTTTTGAATGCAATCTATAAACCAATCCTGTGTTTAAACAATGAAGATTCTACTTTTCCGATCTACGCCTATTGAAGGATTCATGTTAGGAATAGGAATCGGTCCTTCTCCTAAAGTGAATTTTTCAGTGCTATGAGAGTTGATGGGCAGAGAGGCAAATTTTTATAAATAGCTTCTCATTGTCAGTAGGCATTACCAAACCGCATTTCCACCCTCGCTCTTCCACTGAAGAAGGCTAAGTGGAAAAGAGCAATCAGGTCTTAGCTTATACATTCGTTCCATTTAGATGCTTCCAGTGTGGCCTGGGTCTATTATAACATCGCCGGGTTGTTCGAGACAATATAATCCCATTTGAAATTGGAGTAAAACTTTCCTTCAGCGACACTCGTAGTAGCGCATACTCAAAACATTACAAGTGACCAAGTACCCTCTAATGTGGGTGATATTCAAAATCCTTTATAGTTTTACCTTTAAACAATATTCCGGGAATATATATTTAATTTTTTTTCTCATCCGGAATGTGGATATCTAAAAACACCTTAACTTATAACTAAACAAGAAAATACTAGCACACAAACAAACCAAAATAACGAGTATTTCAATTCAAAAGTTAAATGCAATTGCATCTTGTTTTTAACTGTTTTTTTAATTCAGATTCTATGAAATAATACAAAAAATAATAAAAAATAGGCATCTTCATCCGACAAGTTTAATAATACTTAAACGCAAAGAGGTTTTAACTTAGTTGATAGTTGGGAAAATAATCAATTAAAGAACATTCACATTCGAACACCTTGCTTAAAAGTACATATTATGTCATTTTAAAAATCTTAAATACGCGTAGTTCAGCATTATCATAGCATTGTTATATCGATTTCATTCTGATGAATGTTCTAGTTCTGACGAAACAGATGATGGCAAACTCATCGATTTATTGAGACTTCGATTTCATCAAGTTCATGCGAGCTTGCATTACACCTTTATACCTATCGCAAGTTCCCAAAACCATGAAATTAAATGTTCCTCCATCGTTCTAAACCACTCAGGGGTAGGGTTGATCAACTTTACCTTAGAGGGCTGACAACCAGTCTGCGCGAGTAATGGGGTAAGTCCAGTTATATGTCTATTTTGATAAGAAGAGACCTTTTCTTTTTAACTCTATATGCGACATACGAAGCCAGAACTTAAAGCAACTCTTTAATTTTCTTAGACGTAGTTGTCTTCATCGGCATTTGATTCCTGGACAGTGGAAAAGAAAGATATGACTTCACCAGTTTCACTTGGGATGTTTTGTTGACTTGATGACACTGGTAGCATTACTTTCTCAATGACAGAGATTTCATCCGTCTTCTTACATGGTTTCTTATGGGAGCATATAGGAGGAGCTAGGGGGCACACCTCAACAACACTTTCCGTCGATGTCCGACTCGCCTCCTGTCACTCGCTCACGAGCTCGACGCCGTTCCTCTTCTCCTCGCCGCAGGGCCTCGCCCCGCCGTTCACCAGCTGCTAGGCCGTCTTCCCCTGGGACCCCGGAACCTCTAGGATCTGAAGTCCTCACAAATATTGATAAAGATAAACAGGATATGGAAATGGAAATAATGGAAATCACAAGTATGGAAAAGAAATTTTCATCAATGTACAGTATTAACACTTTTTACAAAGCAGCTTTTTAACCATAAAAATTATTTTTTTCATATTATTAACTTTTTTTGGCATTATTATTTCCATTACAAGTGATGTCCAACTACAGGCATTGACTTTGTACACTACGTTAGTGTACATAGTCAATGCTACAGGTGATGATATCATTGCTGTAGCTGCCAACGTTATCATTATCAATACAGCTTGTGAGCCCCGACCGTAGCGAGGATCAGAATCTCCCACTCCCGGTTGCTCGTCGGCACCCGACCAGGTCGCTGCTTCACCGGCCCGAACGGTACGCCGACTGTTTGGCACTCGAGTCTCACTGCCTCCTGCTGCTCGCCGGACGACCCGACGTCCCATGGCTCCGAGCTCACCTGCCAGGTCACGGTCCCGCTCCAACTCTGCCTCGGCTGCGGAGCGTCGCCTCCAAGAAGCGCTCGCCATCACCCAGGAGCAGTTTACGAACCTGGCCGCCGCAACCCAGGAGCAGCTGACACAACTGACTGCCGCCGTCAACCGCATTGCTCAACAACCTCCGGCGCCCCCTCCAGCTCCGGCTACCTGCCCTCAGCCCCCGGCTCCGGCTCCTCCTGCACTCGCTGCCCCGCTTTTCAATGTGGGTCCTCCGGCTGATCCCGCCTTCGGCTGGGCACGTCTCCGAACTCCTCCGGAAACGAACTTCCCTCCGGTTACTGAGGGGCAGGTTCAACGCTTGGCTGCTGCGCTATTGGCCAAACTACCAACTCTTGCCGGTCGAGATCACCACGAGGTCCAGTTCCTCCTACACGTCGCCAGTGACTATCCTGAGATGGACGAAGTGGGACAGAACATAGTGTACCAGCGATTAAATCTCATGTACATCGCAACTCACCACGGCTGGCAAACGGCCATTGCAGCATCCTCGGCCGCCTCAGGGTCCATCGGAGTGCTCCCGCCGGGATTCCAGATTCCTCCGCCACAAGCTCGCCGCAACCGTCGATACTAAGGCGCGGCTCAGCAGGCCCCGCAGGATCCTCCTCCACAACAGCAACAGCCGCAGGCATAACAACAGAGGCGCAACAAGGGAAGAAACCACAGCTAACTTCCTGAGTATCCACTTTTATCTTTGACTGCCCTTCGGGCTTTATTTTAACTTTTATTTTAAAATTTTCAATATATTTTAATTATTTTCCCTACATTTCTTTTTAACTGATTAAATTGCGTTTCTGGCTTGTTTTGTTTGGGCCCCTGCGTGAACCGTTTCCAGTTGGGGACGTTTGTAATTTACAATAAAGAGTACTGTGGGAGTACCTCCTTCTGGGGACTTACCACGAGGTGCGACTTTCCCTCTCACCTCTCCGGCCGGTCCTACGAGGGCGAGAGTGGGGTGCTGGTGCGTCAGTCATCGGTTGGAGGATCTTCGGGGCACACCTCAACTTCCCAGCTTACGAACTTAGGATGTTCGTAGACTTGATGACACTGATAGCATTGCTTTTCCTTAAGAGTTTTGTATATATCTACCGACATCGATCAGTAAGGGATGATCGTATAAACGGCCTAAACCTTTGTTCATAGAAAGGTTTGACTCTAATGCATCTTTTGGTAATTACATACCGAAATTCCTACAACTTCAAATCTACAAATAGCCCCCTGGTACTAGGGAACGAGACGATAGTACCTTTCTCTAATGCGAGTAAATCTTTCCTTCCATTGACCCTCATAGTTGCACATAAATTTTCCATTTATATAAAACATGGTTTTGTCCCATTTGCATTTTTTTATGTATGTCGGATGGAAAGGGACTCTTGATTCTAAAACATCAAACCCATCATTTACCGTTCCAAACAAGTCAGCAACTCCCTCAGGGGCAGTGGGCTTTCCACTGTACGGGTGTTTCTTGGCGACCCCGGGGTACCTGAGCCAAGCTGTGAGACCCTCCTCACAGTTCTTCCCGAGCTAAGGCCATTCTTCTCATCTTTCAGGTCTTAGCTCACCGTCTTTATTCTTTCCTGAGCTAACCTTGCTCACCTTCTTTTTTTTCGACCCCGAATCAAGGGTGTCTTTCCACCTTCTTTCGACCGGCGCATGCTGGGGGGTCCTGGGAGTGTCCCTGTTGTGTTGCAGGGACTGATGTGTGCCTCGCACTGCCGATGGTCTCCTCCAGTGTGTCGTCAGAAGCCAGCCGCTTCGGACCTTAGTCAGGGAGTGCGGCATGGATGCAGGGATCGGACTCTGCATTGCCACGGTGCGACCCCCAGCACGTCCGGCACCTTGTGTGTATCGGTGCTGGGCAAACGGAGGTTCGGGCCCCAGAGTCCTGGGGTAGGGGTGTCTTATCTCCTACGGGGGGTAGACCTCCGAGGGTGTACCCGCTCTCGGCCGATGAAGGGCCGCCCCTTGCCGCACGATGCGCTGGTGACATGAAAGCATGGATTTTATCAACCGAAACACGAAGAACGTAAAGGAGAATGAGCAAGCCGCTTTTAGGCGAAGCTCTATTGTGCAGAGGTCTCCGACCTCGAAGACTGGGACGCCGACAGGGGGAATTAAAACCTCCCCCCCATCGGCACCGTTCAAGACGGTAAGTGACGCCGGATCGTCGTCCGAGCCTGAAAAGGAGAAAGTGGATGTCAATCTAGCGATGAAGGTGACCGAGGCAGAAACCTCAAAAGCCAGGCTCGATGGAATACCTCCCAGGAAGAGCCCTCTTCGTACGGCATTCGAGCTGCAAATGCTTCGGCAGCAGCAGGACGACGCCCACGAGGAGGAAGACTCATGTCTGAAGAAGATGAAAGCTCTTTTGAAGGAGATGGCCAAGGCCCTCTTAATTCAAAAGAACGTAAACAAGGCCATAAAAGAGGGGATTCCTAAACTCGAAGATTCTCTAGACGAAATCGAGGAATGCCGGAAAATCAGGCTAAAGGCAGTGAAACAGGAGCGCGATGTCACGAACCGAGTCATCTCTGCTTCGCCTCAAGCTCATCTGGCTGAGTCCCAGACTCAAGCCAGAAAGCGAAAGAAGAGGCAGAGCGGTTCATCATCGGGAAGCCCTGAGCTCGGGGAGTTGGACTTGGCGCCGAGGCCGGTTTTTGTCACTGCATCATCGCAGACATCTCCTGTCCCGGCTGCTCATTCCATCCCGGGCGCTGTCGTTGTTCCAGCGGCTACTCCTGCAGAGGTTCCTGCTCCGGCGGCTAATCCTGCCTTGGCAGAAAACTCTGCCTCGACACCTTTGGGGGGCTGGAAGACGCGCCTGTCTAAGAAAGAAAGGAGGAGGCAGAAGCAAGCGGAGGCAGCTTCGAAAAGTGCGTCGAGGGTGGAGCGGACGCAAGTCTCAAACCCGGTTGGGGAGGCCTCTGGCAAGTCTGTCAGAAAGCCTAAACAACCCAGGCCTAAGAAGCCCAGGAAGGAGGCAATCTTGATTAAGCCCTTAGGGGGGCGATCTTTTGCCGATGTTCTGGGTCAGATCAGATCGCAGGCCAAACCGGAAGAGACCGACACCGTTATCAAGTCTATTCGGCGAACCCAGAACGGGGATGTCCTCCTCGAACTGGGGAAGTCGAGTGACAAGATCGGTTTTGCCGCTTCCCTCAAGACTGCACTTGGGGACAAAGGCTCCATCAAGGCCCTAGAACCGAAGTGTTCGGTCGAGATTCGGGACCTTGATGCCCTCTCCACCGAAGACGAGGTGACCCGTGCGATCCAGGTGGCACTCCCGGAGATACCGGCTGATGGAGTGAGGGTATGGCTGACAAAGCCTAACCGAAGTCAACTCCGGATGGCTGTTGCTGAGATGGGCGAAAAGCACGCCAATAAGCTGCTTAGCCTTCAGCACCTCAGAGTCGGTTGGGTCAGTTGCAGGCTCAAACGGAGGGTGGTAGTTTCGAGATGCTTTCGTTGCCTCGGTTTCGGCCACTCCTCCCGAAACTGTAAAGGGCCCGACAGGAGTGCCAACTGCTTCCAGTGTGGAAGCCAGGGCCACAAACGCAAGGAATGTTCCTCGAGCCCCTCCTGCTTCCTCTGCAAGGATTCAGGCTCCAGTGCCCTCGGTCACTTACCCGGGTCTCGTCAGTGCGGTGCCTTCAGAACCGCACTTGAACAGGCAAAAGGCAGCGGCCGGTAATTCGCATCCTCCAGGCCAATCTTCATAGATCCTGGGGAGCTGATAACCTTCTAGATCAGCTCGCCCGAGAACTTGGTGCTGACGCGCTCCTTATCAGCGAACAGTATCGGGACAGAGACCCAAACACTTGGATCTCCGACAGCCTCGGTACTGCTGCACTTTGGGCGCGTAATACGCGGGATGTCTTGGTGCGGAGTCATGGTCGCGGCCGAGGATTTGCCTGGGTTAGGTGTAGGGACGTGACAATCTTCAGTTGCTACCTCACCCCCAACGAGGCCGTCCAGGACTTCCGCGACAAGATAGATAGCCTAGAGGAGTGCGTTCTTTGCACCACCGGGCATGTCGTCGTTGGTGGCGATTTCAACGCCAGGGCCGTCGAGTGGGGAATGCCCTCTACCAGCTCCCGGGGGAAATACATCCTGGATTTCATCGCCAGGGCCGGTCTTGTCGTCCTCAACCAGGGCGACACACCTACTTTTCGGCGCCCCGGGCAGAGAGGCACGATCCCTGACGTCACCTTTGCGTCTGAGTCGCTCCTTCCGAGGATCTCTGGCTGGAGGGTTGTGGAGGACTACACGGGTAGCGACCACCAATACATCGTGTTTGATCTGCATGATCAGGAAAATCGTCGAGTTTCCGCATCTCGGGAAGGGCCACGCCGGTGGAACACCAACAAACTGGACGTGGTTAAGTTCACCGAAGTCATCTCTCGGGGAGCGCAGGGGAATCCTGGTGAGGCTGGGGCCGAGGCACTAGTAACATCTACGATGGAACTGATCGTCTCGGCCTGCGACCAGTCTATGCCGCGAAGGAAACCCCGACGCGACAAACAACCCGTTTACTGGTGGACTGAAGAGATTGCGGAACTCAGAAGAACATGTTTAAGAACTAGACGAGCCGCCACTAGAGCGAGAATTCCCGCAGACAGAGTTCGTAAGTCGGAGGCCTATAAAGCTGCGAGAAAATCTCTCCGCCAGGCGATCAACAGGAGCAAGGCGAATAGCTGGAGGAGACTTCGTGACGACGTTGACTCCGACCCGTGGGGCCTGGGTTACAAACTTGTAACGCAGAAACTCGGCGCCCGCTCTCCACCTTCCATCATGGAGGGCGCCACCATGGGGAGGATCGTCGCTGCGTTGTTTCCTGAACATCCTCAGCGATCGCCGGTTGACTTCAGACGGGTAGAGGACGTTCCACTCTTCACTTTCGAGGAGCTGGAAACCTCCGTTCTCTCCCTGAAGAGCAACAAGGCTCCTGGCCCGGACGGGATTCCCAGTGAGGCTTTAAAGAAAGTATTTTCAATCAACGCTGACTTGTTGTTGAGAATGTACAATGCCTGTTTGGTAGAAGGGGTGTTTCCGGCTCCCTGGAAAACAGCCAGGCTTGTACTGATCAGCAAGGGCAAAGGTGATCCCGAGCTGCCGTCGTCCCACAGGCCTCTCTGCATGTTGGACACGGCTGGGAAGCTGTTCGAGAAGCTGATCCGTTCCCGCCTGACTTCTGCCGTGGAAGCTGCCGGGGACTTATGCCCCCGTCAGTACGGCTTCAGAAAGGGACGGTCAACGATCGACGCTGTCACCGAAGTTCAGAGAGCTGTGGAGAGAGCCGAGAGCCACAACCATTTCTCCCGCCGAGTAGTGCTTCTTGTTACGCTTGATGTCAAGAATGCCTTCAACTCGGCAAGGTGGGTCGATATGTTGGATGCGCTTCGCAACACCTTTCGTATCCCTGCATATCTGTTGCGGCTCATCGAGGATTATCTACGCTCTCGAAGCCTGATTTATGACACGAGGGACGGAACGCGGACGATGGAAGTCACTTCTGGTGCCGCACAAGGTTCAATACTCGGCCCGGATCTCTGGAACGTTGCCTATGACAGCCTCCTGAGGTCCGAGATGCCTGAGGAAACCACTTTGGTTGGGTACGCCGATGACGTTGCAGCTCTCATTGCTGCACGCAACGTTGAGCTGGCCCAACTGAAGTTGAACCGAGTTATGCGGGTGGTCAACAACTGGATGTCCGATCACGGTCTCTCGCTTGCTCTCAGTAAGACGGTGATTGTGATCCTCACGAAGAAGAGGTTCGACACCGTCGTCCCACTCCGAGTGGGAAGGGAGGTGGTCACATCAACTCGTGCCGCCAAATACCTCGGGGTTATGGTGGACACCAAGTTAAGCTGGAGGGATCAGATCTTTCGTACGGCGGACAAGGCCGCTAAGGTAGTCACTTACCTTAGTAGGCTGATGGCCAATGTCGGGGGTCCCCGATCCAGCAGAAGACGTCTGTTGATGTCCGCGGTCCAGTCCGTGCTCCTTTACGGGGCAGAGGTGTGGGCAGGCGCTCTAGATAAGGAGTGCTACAGGTTGCGACTCGCCCGGGTTCAGCGTCAAGCTGCGCTCCGGGTGTGTTCCGCCTACCGGACAGTGTCCGAGCCTGCCGTCCTGGTGGTCGCCGGAGTCATTCCGGTCAAGCTCTTGGCAGGGGAGAGGAAAGCGATTTACCAGAGACAAGGCGAGATCGGCAAGGACACGGCAAGAACCGAAGAGCGCTCCCGAACCTTCCAGCAGTGGCAACACAGCTGGGAGCACGACACCCGAGGACGATGGACTGCGCGACTCATCGAGCAGGTCCAACCATGGGTGGAAAGGCGGCATGGCGAGGTGGACTACTACCTCACGCAGTTCCTGACAGGTCACGGCTACTTCAAGTCGTACCTGAACCGGATGGGCAAGACCGGTTCACCGGATTGCATCTACTGCCCGGGCATTCCCGATGACGCGGAACACACCTTCTTCCGCTGTTCGCGTTGGGAAAGGCCCCGCCTGGAGGCCACAAGAAAACTCGGTGTTTTTTCGGTGGACACGGTCTGCCAAAAGATTATGGAGGATGAGGGCAACTGGGATTGTTTGTCACAGTTCGTCCGGGGTATCCTCCTGGAAAAGAAAACCGATTTGGACCACGAAGTGGCCAACAGCTGACATCCCTTGACCGAACAGCTGGATAAGGAGCGAGCCCCATGGGCGTAAGCCAAATTTAGGCCTAGCCTGACGTAATGTGATAAACAATTCCAGGTTAGAATCCTAAAGAGTAGAGGAGGTTTTTTAGTGGGTAAACCCGTTTTTTAGGGGAGTCCCACACTACAGGCTGGCCACCTGTGTGCGTAATGCATTTTCCCTGCCTCTCCCTCAAAAAAAAAAAAAAAAAAAAAAAAAAAAAAAAAAAAAAAAAAAAAAAACAAGTCAGCAACACGTAAATCATTAGGTTTTCAATGTTTGATTGCATTGCAACTGTCACTGATATGAGTTCTGTCATTTTCCTTTCGTTTTGCCTCTCGGGTCTCAATAATGTCATTAATGTTGCCATTTACATAGTAAATAACTGAACCTCTATCGACAATAATCAGGAATTTGGATCCCCTAACGCACTCAGCACTAATTTGGATAGGGCTCTCGCCTTCTCCAAGTATCTATCTAATTTGGAAAGTCTGAATTTGGATCATTATCTCCAATGTTTGTTGATAATCTTAATTTTGTTACTAAAGAGTGATAACTTTTCACACAATGCTCAATAGTAATGGCTTGACCGGAGTGTGGTACCACAGGTAAGGTTTGTATAAAATTACCGTACATCATTATAGGAATACCACCAAACAATAAGTCAAACTCTGGTGGTCTTATGTCTCTCAGCAGTTTTTCCATAGTGTTAAGGGCTGAAAATACGCTCATAGATCAATGATGATTTGTGAACATTTTCTCAGACTATTTGCTTCTTTGACTCTGCATCTTGATTGCATCTATTTTTTTCTACGCCAGTGGCATTTTTAAACATTTTGACGGGGAACGGTCCAAACCCCAGTCTTGTTACTATCTAACATCGACCAGTTGTTAGAAAGCATCATTAATTAATAGCCCAATGACAAATGGCAACTGGGTCCGGAATCGAACCTTTAAAAAGCTACTGACTTTTCTCAGGATTGAACCGGCAACCTTTGGATTCAAAGGCGAGCACTATAACCACTCAGCTACCCAGCCAGTTACACATCTTAAGGTCATTACCCAACGGAATCTCTCCAACTTCCAATCATCAAATAGCCCATTGGTACTACAGAATGAGACAGTAAAACCTTTTATTAACGACCCTTGTGGTAGCTCATGCATATTCCATTAATTTATGGAGAGCATGGTTTTGTCTATATATTTGTCCCACGTGCAATTTTTAATGTCGGTAGGATGAAAAGGAGCTTTTGAATCCAAAACATAAAAAATCCATGACCTTGCCAACAAGTCAGCAACAGACTCATTAGGTTTTACATGTTTGATTGCGATTGAAACTGTCCCTGATAAAAGATCTGCCTCTTTCCTTGCGCCTTGCCTCTCAGGTCCAGTCAACAAGAAATGGTTCTGTGTCAATTTGCAATTAGCCAATTAGCTAATTAGTCAAACAATAAATTATTACAATACTGTGTAATAATGTATTACATCGTATTAAACATGACATCGAACACTAATTGCCAATTGTTCTTTGCTGTGGCTCATTCTTATAACATCATTTGTCCCAATCAAGAGAAGGACTTCTCTTCGGGTTATAGCCTCTCAGACGAGTCGACAGACAATGGATATCCTGTCCACTCTTACACAATCCATCCTAATCTACAAACAAAGAATTAAAATAAAAATTTTTTTATTTAATTGGGGATTAGAATTAAGTTATTTAGTGCGTTTTTAGGTAGCCTAAAGGTTTAACCTAAAAGTTAGTTGATTACTAACCCATAACTTCTAAATGGCGAAAACATTTTCCCATACGTCCAATCATTTGAATTGTGAACTTCCTATCTACAACTGTTCCACAGGCGAATAACTTAAAATAATTAAAAATTAATAGTGACTATTTGTGTTACAATGATGAACTGAGAACAATATAGATAATCTCAAGTTATTTCTGGGATCATGGAAGAGAACGTTTTTCTTAATAAATAATAACCATCCACTGCGACGTTTAACGTTTGAACAAAAATGAAGAAACCAAAAACAAGTCTTCTAGTTAAAAACCTTCTGTAAGGAAACTAGGTGCTCAGGTTGTTAGTTGAATAGTCTCTCGGACAGAAGGTATGATATATATTTTTTAATAAGCAAACCTCAACATTTATTTATAAAAGTTGCGCACTAATTCATCTCGGACCTTTTCCCGGCAAAATCTCGAATGGCTTTATCAATGACTGAGATTCTTTTACAGTTAGGATACTGTAGCTCTTTTGGAATTTTGATTGGGTCAAAGTGAAATGTAAAAGATTGACTGTAGGGGTAGGTTTCCTTATTGCCCCGGGATCATGAACAGTTTTTTGTAGTTGGAGCACTTCCCTTTTTGCATATTCAATTGATGCCTTATTACGTTCTATTATTCTGTCTCACATAATGGGTGTTCCATTATGTGGCCACTTCCGTTAGATAATATTTTTCCCAGAGTATGTGATCTTTTCGGAAGGATCAGCAATAATTGGGTTTTAGAATGTTTCAACTGTCATTATATATTCTTTCTCATCTAATGTCTGAAGAAAAGCTCTTTTAGTGAGTTTTCCTCCAAATGGCACCGCATGGGACTCCATTCACAGTTTCCCCCATCTTCCTGTAGAAGGACCTGAGGTGGCACTCGGAGCAGTTGGATTTCTCTCTATTCTCCACAATCTTCAGCAGTTCCCAGTTCAGATTCTAATCTTTGCTTCTGCTCTTAGACGATTCATTTGAAGTTTTCGTTGCGACACCGAGGTGCTTTGGCAATTGTGTAGAAGTCGTCTGATGGGTGTTTCCCTAGGGGTCTTATGGATTCTGTTTCCACACCATATTGCCCAATGAACCACGAACCATAATCTTGAAACCACGATGGGTGTTCTCCATATTCCACTTTAAAAGAATGATCGTTGTCTCACTTAAGTTGTTTCCCAGTATTTTGAGGTTCCTCCTATCTGATTCCATTATTTCCCCGAGACCGCCCGAAGTGGCTGAGAGGTGTCATGCAGTCATTGCTTGATCTTACATTAGTAACGGTAAGAATCTCAGGGTCAGAGTAGTGCATAAACGACAACTCCAACTAATGTCGATTAGGTGTTGTGCATCCCAATAAGCATCCCTGCTGAAGCTTCAAGATGCACCTTTTTATCTCCAGATACCTTTTGAATGCAATCTATGAACCACTCCTGTGTTTAAACAATGAAGATTCTACTTTTCCCATCTACGTCTATTGAAGGATTCATGTTAGGAATAGGAATCGGTCCTTCTCCTAAAGTGATTTTTTCAGTGCTAAGAGATGATGGGCAGAGAGGCAATTATTTTTTAAATAGCTTCTCATTGTCAGTAGCCATTTCCAAACCTCATTTTTATTCTCGCTTTGTCACAGAAGAAGACTAAATGAATTTAAGCAATCAGGTCTTAGCTTATACATTCGTTCCATTTAGATACTTCCTGTGTAGCCACATCCCTTGTATAACATCGCCGGGTTTTTCGAGACAGTATTATCCCTTTTGAAATGGGAGTAAAACTTTTTTTTGTATCGCCCTTCTAAAATCATCCTACAATCAACATTTGTCCACCCCTCCCCCCGTCAGAACAATGACGTCACTTTTAACAAACCTCCGTTTTAAGGATAAATTATGCTTTTTTCGTCAAAGCTACTTAAGTTATATTTTTAATTGATTTATTAAGACTATCAATTAGCTTTTGAGCCCCATTGTGGCGGTAGTTTGTTGAAAAGAACTATTCAAACCAGATGTTTTCATTTAAAAACCACTGTAGTACCACATTATTTAATACCCCCCTCGTCGAATATGCGTCATTACTGCTCTCTCTCCCTCTCCTTCCCTTGCAAGTGCCAAAGTCATTCACCTCGCCTTGCTCCTTCCATTCCTTATCACTTCCTTTCCCATTGCCACAATAAACTATAAAACAACGCCTAAGAATAGTTTGTATTTTACTTAGATATTTTTTTGTAATAGTTAAATTATGTACAAATTTATTATTGTTTTACTGTCAAAATTGTATATAAAACATAATTTTTCAAATTACATCATATCACAGCCGACCTCCCCCCCTGCCCCATTTTCAGATGACGTAATTTATGGATGGTCTCTTAGTTGGTTGAACCTAGATATATGCACTACGTCACTAGTGAAATCAAAAAAGGTACATTACTAAACCAAATACATTCCTGTCAGCTCTTCAATGTACATGAGTCATATCAAAACAGGTTTTAGACCAATGAGAGCTCGGGTATTGACAAAAGTTGTGTTGTAATAGATATTATGCTATTCGCACATCAGGTTTAGATTCTTTAACCCCAAAAGAGCGTAATCATAGCTCAAGAGCGTGAGTTCATGAGAACAACAATCAGATCAAGCGACATTGGGTGTGGATACGTTTTGTGTAGATGACTGGCTATAACTTAAACTAACATAAAGTTGACATGTTTTTTACTTTATTTTTACGATGGTTTACCGAATTTAAGTTGGTGGTGGGTAAAGTAATGTAAGCAAAGATTATATTCAGCCTTTAGGCCACTCATAATACAATAGTTAAGTAAACTACTATTGTTGTGAGAGGGAAAAATTAACCAACATAAAAGTGTAAAAGTAACAAAAAATCAAACTTGTTATACTAGTAATTTTGGTTTACTGATCTATGTCAAAATAAATCTATTAACTGGCTGGGTAGCTGAGTGGTTATAGTGCTAACCTTTTAATCCAAAGGTTGCCGGTTTGATCGTGAGAAAAGTTAGTAGCTTTATAAGGTTTGATTCCGGATCCAGTTGTTATTTGTCATTGGGCTATTAATTAATGATGCTTCCCAACTACTGGTCGATGTTAGATAGTAACAAGACTGGGGTTTGGACTGTTCCCCGTCAAAATGATAGATACCAAGGTGTACGTTTTTATGTAGATACGCCAAAAATCAAAAAAGGAGGAAAAGTAGCACGTTAAATATTATTATTAAGATTAAATTAAAAGCATATTTTTTAATCATTTGCGTTCTCCATGATCTAAGTTGTAGAAAGGCTTGACTCCTAAACGTAGGGGAGAGCAGGGTAATACCGTGCACTTAAAATATATTATTTTTTATCCTTAGTTTGGAAACTTCAGTAAAAGTGACAAACATTTCATTTTAAGGAAATTTGATTTGGCACTAATTTTTTGTTCCATATTTGGAATTTATAACTAACTTTGAGTGCTAAGCCCATACCAATATATGTATTAAGAATAAAAATTGTAATAGAGTAGTTATTTTTCAAAAAAAGGTATTCAAAATTAAGAAGAAAATAAAAACCCAATCTCCTCTGCCCCATAACTGGTCAGTTCTCGCTCCTTTTTTTGCTACCTATATAATTTTAATTTATTTATTTTTTATTGAAATTACAGTGTTCAATCGATTTTAAATGATTTGATTTGCTGTCATAAGTTTACGAAAAATCCTAAAAATGCTTAATGGTTGGGGTTACATTCGAGTGGAGCATTAAAAAATTCCTTCAAATTCATCATTGGGGTGGATTTCCCTGACTTCCAAGACTTTTTTGTCTCTTTACCTGACCATATTTTTTCCTGACTTTCCAGAATTAGAAAACCCTACATACCCGTTCCAGGAGTGCTTGTCACAGCCTAGATCCTACTTTATGCACGTGACACATAGGGGGATTTATATTGTAAAACTTTTTTGAAAAAATTAAGATAACAATATTATTGTTTTTGCTGCTGTTCACAGCACATTGTACAGCGGTTTTGAAGCTTGTCAACAAGAAATTCAACATTGTTTCCCTAGAAACTTATTTACTCTGACAAAAGCTTTTGTCAATAGAACATTTTTTTCATCCGATAATAAAAAAGTAATAAAACCGAAGACCACCAGCACTAGGCGCGTAGAAGAAGAGGACTCTCTCAAGATATCTAACTAGACTCTAACCAAAGTAAGTGCTTCACCACTATTGTTCTAGTCAGATTTCTAGGAAGACCTCTCTCAGCGAAAGAATGTTCTTTGACAATTTTTAACATAGGGAGTGTCTTCTTTTATGTAATAACTGTGAACTGAGACTGTGTAAATTTATTACACAGACAACTATGCCCCATTGTTAAAATTATTTTTTGTCTTGGTAATTTAATTTTGTATATAATTTAATTGTTATGCATTCACATCATATTTATTAATAAAACTGTTTTGAAACCTCATTAAAATTAAAGTTATTCCATAATGAAGTATTTGTTACAGTTTTTTGTGGTCAAAGTTAATTATTCTTGTATTTCCTTTTAATGATTTTGATACTTTTTAGTAATTTAGCTTTGTATAGCGTAAGCTACGAAGTATAGTGGCAGGAAATGTTTCAAGTGTTATTCCTAGTAGCCAAATGTGCTGAGAAAAATATCACTCCCAACATTCACATAAGCCTTATGACTTTCTTATGAAACCTTATGACTTTTAGTTGTGTTCATGAAGTATCCTTCGGATGCACCAAGATGGGATATTTCTTTTATAGCTTAGGATGATCTAAAAGCCCTATTTAGTTTGAGAGGGTAACTAAAAATAATTATTTTTCAGTATAATGATGCATCAGAACTAATTTTACAGTTTCAAAGTTCTTTCAATTTTGAGAAATGGTACCATCTGTAACTATACTGTCTCGCTCTTTGGTAATAATGTTAAAAAGTAGTTTTTTCTCATTATTTACTTATTTATTCACTTTTTGGAAGTAAAATATTTGACAATATTAATTGATACGGTTTCAAAATAGGTGACAGCTGAGTTAAAATAATAATCCCAAAAATCATTGTACATTCACAACTTGTTACGCTGTAAAGGTGGCCTTGTCAAATGATAAAACCTTGATGGTCAATTCTTTCTTGTGTTATCATTTGATAATACCGTGCCACCGTAGCAGCAAAACATGTTGTGAGCGTACAACAATGTTTTAGATTCTTGATGGAATGTTGGTGCATAATTGCAGTTCACTATATGGTTGAGATTTTTATTAATGCTTAAGCATATCTCCAACCATACTTTTGCATGATAAAAAAAAGTATACACACAAAACAGCTAGTTTCAGATCAATGCTATTCCGAGCTTACAAATTACCACTAAATAAAGAAGACCGAGAAAAGGAAATACGAATAATTAAACAATTTGCCATTGCCAATGGGTACAAGCCTTCGATCATAGATGACATAGGAAGGAATTATTAAACATAATCCTAAGATAGACCCAAAGTTTCACCAGGCTGAAAGATTGATTGGGGTAGGTAGGTCAATAATAGAATTATTGACAATTGAAATTGTCATATCCCTTTTTCGTATAGGCTTGGTGTCCACGAAAACCCCGAGGTATTTGGCGGCACGAGTTGATGTGACCACCTCCCTTCCCACTCGGAGTGGGACGACGGTGTCGATCCTCTTTTTCGTGAGGATCACAATATCCGTCTTACTGAGAGCAAGCGAGAGACCGTGACCCCACTCGACGGCCCTGGCGTTGAAATCGCCACCAACGACGACATGCCCGGTGGTGCCGAGAACGCACTCCTCTAGGCTATCTATCTTGTCGCGGAAGTCCTGGACGGCCTCGTTGGGTGTGAGGTAGCAACTGAAGATAGTCACGTCCCTACACCGAACCCAGACGAATCCTCGGCCGCGCCCGTGACTCCGCACCAAGACATCTCGTGTATTACGTGCCCAAAATGCAGCAGTACCGAAATAGACGTCTGTGATTGGAAATGCATTTCGTACTCAAATATACGCCATACAACCTCGACAGACCTTATATTACGGCAAATTAAGTAACTAAATTTAATCGAATACCAATTCATTGTCATTTGATTTTGAGAATCTCAGAGTAGCACAATTATATCACTTGAAAATATATTTTTGAATGTACTTGATACTTTTTACAGCACGACATACTTCAACATTTATGTGGCAATCAATTTTTGCGAGAAGATAAGTAATATGAGGTACAACATAACGATTGTCTACAGTTTTGCCTCGTACATGGACGGTATCGTTATTGTTTGGTCTTTTCTATACATGGCGTACCCATTCAAATTATCTCTTGTAGCTTCACTAAATTCCTTTGGGAAGTTTTTCGAACATTTTCATTCTTCCATACAGGGAGCATGAGGATTTAAGATACCATACGGCCCATGAATCATGTGGTGTTTAACTTTTTCTAGAAGCATTGGGCAATGTTGTGCATCAGGAAGTTAGGCATGGACAAATTAATCGATGTCACTTGCATCACGAATTCTGTCTTCTTCATGTAATGTTAATAATATATGTGCATGTGGCAACCCTCGTTTTTTAAATTCCACCGTATTTATCAGTGCTAAAGCTTTACCAACTATATTTTCCTTCATGGTGCTTAATATTAATTCTTTAGACTTGCTATGAAAATCCTCACAATTAGGTCCGGTCTAAACTGGACTGATTCTCCAGGTTCTCAGTTTTAAACTATTTGAATCCTTTTTGGATTACATGTAACTGTGATGAAAAGTGAGGGCCATAGCATCAAGATAATTTTCATTCATATTGCGAGGAGACCCTATAAAGGAAGATGGTAAAACCACTTGCCTACCAGACGCGCATTCTAGTAGATATGAAATAGGCTTTCTGGCTCACCTCGCCCTTCCGATTTTCGGCCCTCGGTCAACTTCATTTTTGACAGGTTTTGGGCTAGTTTTTATCCGATTTTAGGCTAATCCAAACCACTTTCCATCAATTTTCCCGCATTTTTCCGGTTTTTGAAATCGTGAAATTCTAAGTAAGTGCGAGGAAGGGCGAGGAAGGGTGAGGAAGGGCGAGGAAGGGCGAGACGCACTCTTCACCGACCCCACGTACACCTCATATTTGACTGGTTCTGGGCCAGTTTGTATTTGATTTCGGGTTAATTTCAGCCATTTTTCAGGTTTTTCAAATGGTGTATTTAATCCACAAAAATTAATCCAGAAATTTAATCCAAGGAAGGGCGAGACGCACTCTTAACCGAACCCTCGTAAACCTCATATTTGACTGGTTCTGGGCCAGTTTGTATCTGATTTCGGGTTAATTTCAACCATTTTCAGGTTTTTCGAATGGTGTATTTTAATAGGTCACATGACAAGTAAGAGCGCTTGGTAATCACCATTACTTCAAGTCTGAGGCTGAAAAAAAAATCTCGAGACATTTTGATTTCCGACATCATTTTTTATAATTTAATCAGTTTACACCGGTGCTTCCGAATCCGCCGTCTTTCCGTTCAGTTTGTTCAACTTTTTCCAATCTGATACACGGCGGCTTTTTGTACTTTTCACAGATGATCTGCGCAATTCTATCTCCACGACGCACATGAAAATCGGTATCGGAATTGTTCATCAAGATAACACCGACATTCCCAGTATAGTCCCGGTCTATGACACCCGCATTTACACTTATACAATGTTTTAAAGCTAAGCCAGATCTTGGCGCTATCCTCCCGTAGCACCCATCTGGGAATTTGAAAGTCAAGTCAGTTTTTATCAACTGTTGACCGCGTTTTGGTACAACATAATCATACGCGCTTCTGAGATCAAGACCGGCTGCATCCGGTGACCCGTTGTACGGTTCAAATGCTTTTTCAGTCAAGCAATAATAACCGTAGCTTTCAGCCATTATTGATTCCTAATGTATGCATAACGGATTTCCACATCAAATAAATTAAACGGGGCATTTTCAAAAGTGTATTTAAATTATGTTTTTAAAAACTATTTTTATTCGTCAACTTTAAACTCGATACTGTGCTTGAATTTATTATCTGAAAGTGTTATTTTACCGTTGTACAGCACATAGAGTTTCCCCTTAAAATTCAACAGTTGTTTGATGTAGTTATTCGTCAACCTGTCATTCCAGCTTTCGGGAAGATAGAATTTCACATCATCGCATGTGACTAATATTCTCATACCGTATGATGAAGAGATTTTATCCATATTTTCCACAAAATATTTTTTACCGACTTCCAGGTCACCCACCCTGATGTAAGACTTTCCATTGATTTCTTTCAGTAAATCATTAAAGTTAGGACCGTTCATTTTTACCTATACAAGGAATAACGTTTTGCGGCGTCAAATAAAAAATAGAAACAACCGATTTTCAATAAATTAAAAAATACTACACCCGAATCAACTCCAAATAAATATGCACATTCGAATCGAACATCTGCAATAAATTGTTATTTTGGTCTGTAATGTAAATGTTGATTTGTTGGATTTTATTCAATCCTTTTTTCAACGACACGTAAAGCGGCGGCCGTGGCATCACAGCAATTTTATTACCAAATTCACCATATGGAAAGAAACTATACAACACCGAAGACTCTTTGTGTTTGTGCCAATGTTCGTCATGATTGACAAAACAATTTTCCACGATATCACAGTGGACTTCAATCAAGTCCCATGGTCTTATGTTGTGTGGTTTTTTCGCATTGTACGTGTCCAAGTATTCAGGGGCATCAATTTCATCGAAACCCAGCAAACGCCGCAGTGGATTTTCCATGTGAAATTTTATAGGTGAAGTGATTTTCACCCGGTACCCCGTAGTTTTAAGTATTGAAACGACCGTGACTTTATTCTTTTTATCATCTGTTTTACCGCGCAACAGCGGATCCACGCCTTTTTGTATGTGTTTCTGTATGGCATCAAATGTCCAAAAACCTTTACCGAAACCGATTTTCGTTCCACCGTCAAACAAAACACTACAACCCTCAAATAGATTATAAAAGTTGTATTCGCAGAAAAGTCCGGTGAGTGCCAACTTGTACTCAGCATCCAAGTGAATGGGATGTTCCAAGTTCAAGGCCAGTTGTGAAGTCGTACCCGATAGTCTAAAAGTCGTCATTTCTATGTTAGGATAAATGTTTTACATCTTAATGGTTTTATATAAAAAAAATAAACAGCAACTAGTTTTTCTTCATCCCGCAAATATTAAATACCATTTATTCAAACCGGTCGATCCACGCGAATTCGGGTTTTTATTTTGAATATCTCTGAGCCACTCAACTAGGATTCATCAAAATACATTTTGTGTTCGTCCAAAAATCTGCTAGTTATATTTTGATACAACAACACGTAATTCCAATCGATTTTACCTGCGAAATCGTGAATAAACTTTTCAGACAGCGTTTGATATTTACACAGGATACCCCAACATTCATCGAAATGGGGGACCATCTCTCTTAGGAATTCCTCCGAAAATTTAATACGCCTCAACAGCTTGGACCAATTCACTCTGTGCGGGTACATCCGCAACATCTCGATTGGAAAATCATAATGGGAAGAGAGCAGATCCCAGTTTAAATACCGATCGAACCTCATGATGAATTTGTCAGTCAAAACCCCTTTGGGTTCTCTGGGCTCCATGGAAAGCAGGTTCCATGCTTCTGAGTGGTTAGTTTGACTCGATGATCTAAATGTCGACATTTCTATATTAGGAAAACAGATTTTCGGGTGGTAATAAATTATTAAAAAAATAAAAATTTTATAAACAATTTATTGACGGGGGCATCGTAAAAAAGTCACTCAATCGAACCACCCGAGCCAGGCGTATTTATTTTTATTTAAAATGTCTTTGACTTCATCATACGTTTTTCCATTTGAAAACTGCCTTAAAACTTCTAAACAAAGATGCCCGCAGATTGGCGGATCGCCATAATCTTGAAATCGGTCCGAATTATAGCGAATGTCAAAACTTCTCATGTATTTATCCAACTCCAAAGGTGGTGGTGCATTTCCATAAGAATCGAAATAAATTACATTTTTACCATTTTTATAATAACACGTCCAATGTGTTCCGGGTGTGTCCAGATCACCGAGATTGATTATACCGCACTCATTTTTCCAAGGTACATCAGGTAAAAGCTCTCGTCTGAAAACACCGCGAAAATTCTTCAATTTCAATTTATTGGCCCACACTTCCAGATCGCTCAACGTCAACGGAATTAATTTTTTTTTACCCGTACATCGTTCAAAGCCGCATTGAGTCGGTTGTTTATCATTTGTCTTAATCCGGCACCTGACGGAATTTTTTTCTATAATTGTATCCAACTCGTCGTCGATCATCTTTTTCAGCCACGGAACGAATTTATCTTTTATAGCTGGTGCGACTTTGTCTTTGATCAGGGGTGAAGCGAATTTCTTGAAATAGGGGATACTCGTTTTCGCCAACTCCAGAATCTCTTTCAGTAGACCCCCTTCAATGTTGTTCTTCAACTGCAAATGGCTCAATATCAATCTCAAGCCTTTATTGTGTTTTATGGCTCTCAACACTTGTTCATGTTGTTCGTCCGTCAACATCACCTCGACATTCCCGTTCGTCAACTGATCTCTGTTCAAAGTTAAAATAGCGAGTTTCTGCTTTTTATAAGCGATACGCAACTTATTCTTTTGACCCTTGGTCAACTGGATTTTATGTCTGTGCTGCATCTCGTTTCTTATCCTATACATATAACACACAATCTAAGCAAATGAACAATTTATTTAAACGACTTTGCATTTGCAAATATTTTATTTGACTTCAAAAGTAGCTGCGCATTATTAGACATGAAATTGCATTGCAGAAAGTGTAAAACAAACACACCATCCACGGATGTCAAAACGGTCAAAACGAGAAATAAAAGGTGGCTTGCGACATCAAATTGTGCGATATGCGGCAGTAAGAGAAATTCGTTTATCAAAGACCCGCCGGAAGTTTTGGAAGCTAAAGAGCTGCACAGACCAGTCGTGAAAAAGTTTATAAAACGCCGAATCGTCACGAAAGGTATCGATGACTTGTGGGCGGCCGATCTGTTGATTTTGAAAGAATATGCTAGGGAAAACAAGTGGTATAGATATATTTTAAATGTGATCGACACGTTCAGTAAGTTCGTTTGGTCAGAGCCTTTGAAGAAAAAAGATGGTCCGGATGTGTCATCAGCTTTTGAAAAAATAATTGCCCGGGCCAAAAATGACGGTCATTCACCGCCTAAACTCTTACACACCGATAAAGGGACAGAGTTTAAAAATACACATTTTAACAAGTTGTTGAAAAAACACAACATTAAATTGTACCATACCGAGAGTGAGGAGAAATCCGCAATAATCGAAAGATATCATAGAACGTTCAATGAGAAGTTGAAAGTAAAATTCCAAGTTAGAAATTCCCACAAGTGGCACGACATATTGCAAGAATTGACCGACGAATACAACAAACACGATTTCCACCGTACTATAAAAATGAGGCCCGCGGATGTGAATAAAGGCAACGAGCAGGCATTATTGAAAATGTACAACGGATTGGAAAATAGAATACCCCGCAAAAATGCGAAATTCGATGTGGGAGACCGAGTCCGCATTACGGCGAAAAAAGATGTTTTCACGAATAAATACAAACAGAACTGGACGTCCGAGATTTTTGTAATAAAGCAAGTTTTAAACACGAGACCCACGACTTATAAGATTGCGGATGAAACTGGTGAAGATATAATAGAAGGTTTTACGAGAAAGAATTACAACGTACAATGTTTTAGGCATTATTCAGATAGTCCTTTGCTGGGACTATTGTATTTATTTTTCAGATAGTCCGGCATGGGGACTATTGAATTTCAGATAGTCCGGCAAGGGGACCTTTGAATTTCAGATAGTCCTGCGTGGGGGCTATTGAATTTCAGATAGTCCTGCATGGGGACTATTGTATGAGATAGTCCTGAGTGGGGACTATTGAATATCAGATAGTCCTGCATGGGGACTATTGAATTTCAGATAGTCCTGCATGGGGACTATTGTATTTCAGATAGTCCTGCATGGGGACTATTGTATGAGATAGTCCCGCGTGGGGACTATTGAATTTCAGACAGTCCTGAGTGGGGACTATTGAATTTCAGATAGTCCTGCATGGGGACTATTGTATTTCAGATAGTCCTGCATGGGGACTATTGTATGAGATAGTCCCGCGTGGGGACTATTGAATTTCAGATAGTCCTGAGTGGGGACTATTGAATATCAGATAGTCCTGCATGGGGACTATTGTATTTCAGATAGTCCTCCGTGGGGACTATTGTATTTAGATAGTCCGGCATGAGGACTATTGAATTTAGATAGTCCGGAGTGGGGACTATTGAATTGCATTTTTTATTTAGATAGTCCGGCGTGGGGACTATTAATGGTAAATTTAAATATGCAAAATAATAACGGTAAATACATTTTATCACCATCTTTTCAACAATAAAAAACAACACTAAAAATGTCAATTTCTATATTAGACAAAATGAATAATGAAATAGACATTGTGAATAATAGTTTTAGTTTTGGAAAAGATGAAATTACCATTATATTCGATGCTGATAATAAATTCTGGTTTAGAGGAAATGATGTATCCAAAATACTTGGATATCGGAGGCCTAGGAAAACTATTTATGACAATATTAGCAAAAAGCATATTATTAAATATTTAGAGTTAAAAGAACACGACAACTTTCTCCGTTTCGCCGATGAACATCCTGATACTGCATACATAGACGACTCGGGTGTTTGTTCTCTATTGGGAGCGAGTAAAAATAAAAATGAAGAATTTAAAGAATGGATGTTAGAGGAACTGTTACCAACGTTACGAAAAGATCATTATGGATTACAAAATCTGATAGACGATAATAAGAGGTTGAAAGCGCTGGTTAAGAGTAATAGAATCCATCACGTGTTGTCTATTCTCAAAGCACGTAAAAACGAAGACGACGTAAAGCAATACAAGTACATTGATATACAAAGTAAATATTTTAATAATGAGCAAATTGTGACTGGCGAGTTCGATTATTGTTATGAAGTCGAATATCTCCGACGGTAACTTGATTAACAAGATTTTAAAAATGATGGATGAAGTGGACGTCCGATATGATCACGACCGAAAAACGAATTGTATATCGGTTTATGGTGATTTCGATTTTATCAGAGCTGTAAAAAATGCAATGAAAGACATGTGTGTTTTGTGAATAATTCCAATGTCGTCAATTTAAAAAAAATAATTAAATTTTGAAATAATTTCTCCGCTTTCATTTTTTACTGAATGTCAAGAGGTCATTTCACCCACATAGTGATGGATATAGTTTCATATTACAAAGAGGCATTCGAAGACTACCTGTTGCCCAGCCCATTGCGATGTCTCATAGTGGGTTCTTCAGGCAGCGGCAAAACCAATTTACTGCTAAATTTCATTTACAATAAAAACGGTATTATATTTAAAAACCTTTACGTATTCAGTAAATCCATAGAACAGCCGGCTTATGTTGAGCTGAGAAAAACCTATGCGGACGCGGAGAAAAAGTATAAAAAGAGAATCGCGTATTTCTTCAACAATTGCGATGAACTGCCGGCGGTGGACGAGTGCAAGAATAACTCACTTGTGATATTCGACGATTGTCTGATGGAAGAGCAAAAAGGCATTAAAGACTATTTTATCAGAGGCAGGCATAAAAAGATTTCGTGCGTCTACCTGAGCCAGAGTTACGGCAAAGTGGACATGCAGGTCATACGGAATAATATAAATTTCCTTTGTGTCTTCAAACAGAATAAACATTACACCAAACGGATTTACGACGATTTCGTGGGATCGGACATGACTTTCGGTGAATTTGAAAATATATGCAACAAGTGTTGGAATGAACCTTATGGGTTTCTCTCCGTAAATATGATGAAAAAAGCGCGGTGTGGAAAATACATGTGCAATATGAAAAATGTTTTCAATAAATAACGTCCGCAAACGTTTTTCAAAAATCGATTTCTAGACGCTGTTTTTAATAAATAACGTCCGCGAACGTTTTTCGAAAATCGATGTCTAGACGATGTTTTTAACAAATAACGTCCCCGAACGTTTTTCGAAAATCGATTTCTAGACGCTGTTTTTAATAAATAAGGCCCCCGAACGTTTTTCGAAAATCGTTGTCTGGACGCTGTTTTTAATAAATAACGTCCGCGAGCGTTTTTTCAAAATCGATGTGTAAACGTTATTTTTTTAATGAAAACGTTGTCGGACGTTTTTTATTCGATTCAAAATTTTTGTGAAAATATTCGTCACTTTTGTACTTCGATTATCCAATTTAAAATTTACTACTAAAAACCCAACTACCTATATTAGTACGATGAAGAGGAAAAGCGATAAAGAGATTGTCAAGACGTTAGTTAAAAAACACAAGTTGGCCGACAAAATGTGGCCCGACGAGATGACTGCGGAGGAGGGTAAAAAAATTGAAAAACTACAAGATAAATGGGCCGTGGAAAATGAGGAAATCCGAAAAGAACAAGTGAAAGAGCGAGCGGAATTGTTTCGTAAACATCCGCCGATACGTGAGCAATATGCACCAAAAATTCCTTTCATACCGATATCTGCACATGAACCTTTAACTGTACAGGAGGCTAAAAAATTAGATAAATTGCAAAACCAATTGGTCAGTGAATCCCAAGCAGTAAAGATTCCTGAAGTTGAAGAAAAACGTGAGATTGAAAAGCGACAAGAACCAGTTGTCAAAGCGATCAAGGAGCAAGGTTCAGATAAAAAGACCCCACCGCAACGTCTGTCCGTGTCTAAAACTATACAACGAAAAAAAGACATTTTTAGACCCCGCGCTTTCAGTACACCGGGTCGAGAATTGATGGCGGCGCGGAAGGTGCCTTTGCCTCGTGAAGATGAAGATGTGCTCGAACCTCCACCCGGAGAATCACCTCCACCCGGAGAATCACCACACATCGATCCTTTACCGTCGGAAATAGAATCGCCAGACGAAGGCAGGATAAACCGTTCGATCCGCGAATTCACTGAAAGACAAGATATTGGTGATATCGCCAAACAACATCTCGCTACCAGCAACGATAGATCTTTCGGTATTCGCTACGATTTCAACTTGAACAAACTGGCCATCGGATCGAAGACTATTACGATTGAAAATGATGATGTCATATTAGACAGCACCGGTGATAGATATGCCGGCACACCGGGATTGTGGAGTCTGTTGACGAAAGCGGAAATCAGTGGCTCGTCTCCGGGAGAGGGTACGACGCGAGAAAAACTAATAAGTGCAGGCGCTTTCACAGTTCAGGACTTTAATAATTACAAGGATATACTGATAAAATCCGATGCGATTTTTCAGAACAACGATCCAAAGTTGAAACGCCCCAGGTCCAGTCAGTCTTGGAAATGGGTGAATTTGATCGATGAGATCTGGAAAGAATTTAAACAGTCATCGGGCAGCGGATTGTTGATAGATTCACACGCCCCCGTCGAGTACAAATACATTGATGATGATGATAAATTGATTGAAAGATTAAAGTTTATACGCGCCGAAGAGGAAGCCGGGAATAACGCTTTTCACAATGAAAAAATCGCCATCGTAAAGTTCATACACGATAAGATGGAAAAACTGGTTTCTCAGCCGCGGGGTCTCGACTACGTAGAGCGATGTTTGGATGTAATAAAAAATGTTGAAGGTGTAGGTAAAAGGGGTTTTCGAAATCTCGGGTTGAGACGTTTGAATATGTATAAAAACGTAAAACTGTTCAAGTAGTCGATTTTATTAAGTGATCAGGAATTCGGTGTTTTTATTTTTTATTGCTTTCCACAACAGTTTTCTTATTTTTCATTGGAATTCGGAAAACCTAAAACCTATATTAGGAATGGAGAAATATTACGAAGAGGCATCGGATAAGATAGCGAGATGCGAATACGTCACGGTTCTACCGGTATCGGACTTGCACTTTAATTCACCAAATAATTTCACCACATTCAAACTGGACCACGGGGATTCGTTTTACAACAACAGGATATTGTTTCACATCCAAGGTGATGTTGTCAAGAAATCCAATGGTGGCAACTACGCCAGCACGGACCCCATCAAACTTGTGGACAATTATGCGGCTTATTTGTTCAAGAGTATCGAATTGAAAAAAAACACAACCAAGTCATCGATTCCGTGGATAAAGTCGGTATCACGAGCACCATCAAAGGGTTGACCACGTACAGCAGATCGGAGGAAAACACGTACTACAGCAGCGGATTCAAATCGGTTTACGACAAGGGCGGCGGCAAGTTCGAAGCACTGGGAACGCTGGCCCATCTGGGTCTGGGCTTCTTTGACAGTCTAAAGTATCCAATGTACAAGGGTGGATTTGAAATAACGTTCACCCGCGCGGAAGACGATGATGCAATCTACCGCTGGACTGAAGGTTCCGGTGCCAATGCTGTTGACGCAGCGGAGGGAAAAATAAAAATTACCAGTTTCGTGTTGAAAGTCCCCCTCGTGGATTACGACCCCTCCAAGAAAGCCGTGCTCATCGATGGGCTTAAGAAATTGAGCGAGAAAGGCGAATTGGTATACGAATATTTCCGCTGGGATTGTATTGAAAAATTCGGTGTGATAGGCTCCAATTACACGTTCGACATAACGAATCTCTACCGGAACATACTCAATCCGGTCTTTGTGATAATCGGCTTACAGACGAGTCGTAAGAACGATCAGACCAAAGACCCGGGTCAGTTTGACAGTGTAAACATAAAGAATTTCCACGTGAAAATAAACGGACAACGGTACCCGCAGGAGCAGCAGAATTTGAATATCACGGATAAAAAGTACAGACTGCTATACGACAGCTACTGTTCGATGAGACAAGTCATGTTCAAAAACGATGATGTATATCTCAATATAAACGATTTCATCAACAAATACCCAGTGATGGTGATAGACACACATCTCCATCCGTTTTCGACCGAGAGAAAAAGAAACGATATCCAAATCGAATTGGATTTTACAAACGCGGTTTCCGGTCCGGTCGCTGATAAAGGCACTACGGCCTACGTCATTGTGGTATCACAGACCATGTTCACTTATGACGTTAAAAAGGAATATGTACAGATGATGATTTAAATGTGTAGGAAAATAGGTGGATAGTATCATAAAAAAGTCCCAACAAAAATAAGCAATAATATCAGTAAATTGGAAATTGGAAATAAAAAAAAGACATTGATTAAAAGAAATATTTTTTATTCACAAATAAAAACAACTTGCTCTCTATTCCAGTGAAATGTTGCTGTTCAAAAGCAATTCGGCTTCGACATCCTTGGGTATCTTGTAGTGTCCCCACGGCAGACTGGTGATTCCGTCTTCCAAGATGTATCGCTTGTCATCAGTCGTGGATAGTACTTTTTTATACATTTTGACGCTGTACAACTCATGCCCGTGACTTCTTATGATGTTCATCGATTTGTATAGTTCTTTCTGCTCGAACAAACATTTCTTGTAATCCTCGAAGGTGACTTCATTTTTTACAACAGATTTTTTCACTCCTTTAGATTTTTTAGCTCGTCACCCTCCAAAGTATAGTTGGCATACATCTTGGATCGCAGTCCTACGAATTCCTTACCGATTACACCACCAAATTCGTCTTTCATCGTTCCCAATTTTTTTTTATTCACCCGGGGCATTTTGAATTGGTTATACTTCTTGTAGTTGGAGGTGTCGTACCTGTCGAGTGTCAGTTTCATATCTTCATAAAAATTCGGTGTCTCTATCAGATACTCCAGGCTGTCGGTATCTGTGTACTGCAATTTAGCTTTATCACCGTATTTACCCTTTATAAAATTGTAATGGAAATCGTATACGAGTGTCTTGGATATGTCCAATATGCTCATCCCAATGTAAATCGCCTTGTTGAATAGTAAACTCATTTTCCTCATGTGCACCGCTGAAAGGTTTTCTGAAAATATCGTTCTGTGTTTGAACTGCGGCTTCGCGATCCATTTGTCGATCTGCTTGTCCTGAGTCGCCAGACGTATGTCCACTCTGTTCCTTATATTCTCGACAGTTTTTCCATAAATCGAGTTGTTCATCAGTTTGAAAAACTGTTTAGCCGATTTATTCGTTTGCTCCATCCACATGCCCATGTTCTTATCAATGTAGGGTTCCAACCATTTACTTTGACTGAAGCGCAACACTCTGTGTATCTTGGTAAGTTTCATTCCAAGTGTTAAATGCAATTTCAAATTTCTATAATGAATGACATATTTCTCTTTGTCATACAGAGTGGTAAGGAGTTTAACCTCCTTGGAACCGGGTGGGCAACGTTTTTCCGGAGCGAGAGGAAACTCAGAATGCAAATCGTGCAGTTCTTGGGGATACTCCAAGTCGACTTCCAGAATATATCCTTTGTCAGAGTCATCGTCGATCTTCATAACATCTATATCCGTATCAACCCATTCGAAATCACCATACGGCATTGGTTGAGACATCGCCCATCCGTATAGGTTCACGGCATCTAAATACATCAGATATGTAGTCGGTTCGTCTTTTTTATAAAGAGGCATGTACGGGTTGTTCGCCTTCGCATAGCGATTGCAGCATTGTGATATGCCCCCACGGATGCCTTTGGTGATCATCAAAATCATTTCATAATCGGTCAACAGCTGAAGTTCTATTCCCGTCTGCTTCAACATGGCACTCCATGAAAGCCCCGGGGTTGTGAAATAGCATGCGGGGTCGAGTGAGTAAGTTTCTATGCAAATGTTCCTGAAACTTTCCATAACATCGGCTAACAATAACACGTCAGCTTTATTATAAAGTAAGGTGTACTCTTTCATATTCTTTATCTCGAATCCCTCCTAAACCTGTTTTGCACGTGAATAGTCCGAATCGCTGATCCCGCATTTGTTCAGTTTATTGTAAAATTTTTCTTGGCTTGGTAAACTGGTTTCCAAATATTTATCATCGCTGTCCATATAATCGTATGGATAAACACCTTTTTGCATAAGCATAAACACCTGAGAACCCCAACCCCCATATTTACTTATGTGTACAAATCGGTCCAAGTTTTTTACCAGCGTATCGAGTGAGTCAATGGTAAATTTGAATGAATCTACGAATCTTGCTTTTATATTGATATTGAAATCAACTGTGTAGGATATGTATCGTTCCTCGTTATTCGGGATGACATCTATCTTGGTTTTATCATCTAAACGCAGCATTTTTACAAACAGATGAGTGTCGTATCCGGTCAGGTTGTGTATGAATATGGGGACGAATTTCGGAATCTGATAGTTCAAGTTACAAGAGTTGTGTGCTAATCCACGAAATTCACCCGTCAAATGATCGTGGTCGAAGACAAAATCAGTTACCAAATCTTTACCGCATATATGACATATCTTTGTTTTTTCCGCCTGCTCTCTCTGTTCGTCAGTCAGCGGTTTCATGGGTTTTTTGTTTACAAGACAAAATTCTTCAATAGCTTCCAATTCAGATTTCAACACTTTTGCAAATTGTTGAGCAGCATCCACACCGAAATATGTTATCGGTTCTTTATAATCACCGTTAGTATACACCGTGTATAATACGAAGCTTCTAGCCGCGTGGTGTTGATATTTATTGGTGTACGATGTGCCATTTTCCGGTGGTTGACAAGTGTCGATCGGTTCGAGTATGCACTCGAAATCTGCATACATGACAAACGGAATCTTCATCTGACATCTATGATGGGTAAACTTGACGACATCACCTTTTTTAGGCATTCTGATTCTCACCGCTTCATGTTCCTTACAGAGTTCTTTGTGACTTTGAAGCAGATCTTGTCTACTAAAATGCTGTAAACAACGTCTGCATATATGAGCTTCACCATGATACCTACTGATTTGATTTCCCACCAACCTACTCAAGTTTTTTATATAACAATAATGAGATTTATTTGCCGTTTTCATATACAAGAGGTCAACATGTTGATCTTTTTCATCATCAGTCACAATCAAAGGATATACGTTGAGTTTATTTTCTCCTGCACAAGTATAACCATAAACATTGATGGATATCCCACTGCGTCTTTCGAATTTTTTCACATCATCCAAACTTACAGGAAATTTAATGTCTTTCAACGCTTTGTCAAAGTCGTGTTCGTATTCACGGTATTTGCTAACCCTTTCTGCATTTACACCAACAGGATGCAAAGCTGCGAGTACGGACCATAGAAAACATTTCTGGTCATTGTTTTTAACATTTATGACAGCTTTTTTATTTTTAATGACGTCTGGCAGTTTAATATAGCTTGACCCTCTGAATGGCACATATTTGTTTATTGCCAGTTCTAAAAACAACACTTCGTGTAGCGTCCAACCTGACCCCCGTGCCTCGAACTCTTCCATTCGAGTTAATAACTTCGCTATTGCATCTTTAAACACTTGATGTAAGTCGGTCGTCTTATATATGATTGTATTCTCAGTTTTGAAATACATGGTGTCTATTTCCAGCTGCTTATCCACACCAGGAACATTCCGTCTGTAGTTGGCAGCAAACGAAAAATTTACTTTCACATTGTACTGTTCCAAATGTTCTTCAATCTTAGCAACAATCAAATCTCGATATCTATTTAAAAATATCTCTGGGTTTTTTATACCACGGCAGTTTTTAAATTGGTATGTTAAAAGTCTATTACTAAAAGCTTTTTCCTTTATACAATGTTCATCTTCACTGACGGGCGGAAGGTCAACGGGGGGTTTAAAAAGATTTTTAATCGCATTCAGAGCAGAAGAACAAACCATGCTGACACTATTCCACACTTTCTGGATGATTGAAGAAACATTTTCATTTTCAATCCGTGGCTTTTTAATTTCAGGCTGTTCATCGAAATCATCTCTGTTCGGTGATGGTCGTTTATGTGTACCGCTCGTACTGGGTTGTTCATTATTTTGTATGGAAGGTTGGTTATCAGTAGTACCTTTACTACAGATTTTATAATGCCTACTAAAATTATCACTTGTAATCAATTTCCCACATTTATCACATTTTCTTTTACGTCGAGAGCTCAAGTCTTTATTTTGATTGCTCAAACACACTTTAAAATGACGTGAGATATGTGATTTAGATATTAGCTTACCGCAGAATTTACAATTAATTTTAATTGAAGACATCTTCTAATACGATCTATAAGAGAAAAAACATACAACTGATTTGAATAAATTTAAAATGACAATATTTTTATCACAATAAAAAATGTCCTTGGCAAAGGTAATTTTAAACGAATAACATACTAGCTGGTTAAGAAAAGCAATTTAATTCAAATAAACCAAAAGTCGCCCTGCACCACTTTATCATATAAACGCGACATTTTTTTTAGCAATTGATTGTAGCAATTGAAATCAGGTTTACAAGGGTCGGTTAAGAGGGCGCCTCGTACTTCCCTCGTACTTCCCTCGTACTTCTCTCGTACTTCCCTCGTATTTCCCTCGTACTTCCCTCGTACTTCCCTCGTACTTCCCTCGTACTTCCCTCGTACTTCCCTCGTACTTCTCTCGTACTTCCCTCGTACTTCTCTCGTACTTCCCTCGTACTTCCCTCGTACTTCTCTCGTACTTCCCTCGTACTTCTCTCGTACTTCCCTCGTACTTCTCTCGTACTTCCCTCGTACTTCTCTCGTACTTCTCTCGTACTTCCCTCGTACTTCCCTCGTACTTCCCTCGTACTTCCCTCGTACTTCCCTCGATAAGATGACCCCTTATCCGTTTCTTATTGTAAATAATAAATATTATAGTCCTCATTGAGGAAAAGCTGGAATCGGTTGACGATAACTATATCAAACAACTGTTGAATTTTAAGGGGAAACTCTATGTGTTGTACAACGATAAAATAACACTTTCAGATAATAAATTCAATCACAATATTGAGTTTAAAGTTGACGAATAAAAATAGTTTTTAAAAACATAATTTAAATACATTTTTGAAAATGCCCCGTTTAATTTATTTGATGTGGAAATCCGTTATGCATACATTAGGAATCAATAATGGCTGAAAGCTACGGTTATTATTGCTTGACTGAAAAAGCATTTGAACCGTACAACGGGTCACCGGATGCAGCCGGTCTTGATCTCAGAAGCGCGTATGATTATGTTGTACCAAAACGCGGTCAACAGTTGATAAAAACTGACTTGACTTTCAAATTCCCAGATGGGTGCTACGGGAGGATAGCGCCAAGATCTGGCTTAGCTTTAAAACATTGTATAAGTGTAAATGCGGGTGTCATAGACCGGGACTATACTGGGAATGTCGGTGTTATCTTGATGAACAATTCCGATACCGATTTTCATGTGCGTCGTGGAGATAGAATTGCGCAGATCATCTGTGAAAAGTACAAAAAGCCGCCGTGTATCAGATTGGAAAAAGTTGAACAAACTGAACGGAAAGACGGCGGATTCGGAAGCACCGGTGTAAACTGATTAAATTATAAAAAATGATGTCGGAAATCAAAATGTCTCGAGATTTTTTTTTCAGCCTCAGACTTGAAGTAATGGTGATTACCAAGCGCTCTTACTTGTCATGTGACCTATTAAAATACACCATTCGAAAAACCTGAAAATGGTTGAAATTAACCCGAAATCAGATACAAACTGGCCCAGAACCAGTCAAATATGAGGTTTACGAGGGTTCGGTTAAGAGTGCGTCTCGCCCTTCCTTGGATTAAATTTCTGGATTAATTTTTGTGGATTAAATACACCATTTGAAAAACCTGAAAAATGGCTGAAATTAACCCGAAATCAAATACAAACTGGCCCAGAACCAGTCAAATATGAGGTGTACGTGGGGTCGGTGAAGAGTGCGTCTCGCCCTTCCTCGCCCTTCCTCACCCTTCCTCGCCCTTCCTCGCACTTACTTAGAATTTCACGATTTCAAAAACCGGAAAAATGCGGGAAAATTGATGGAAAGTGGTTTGGATTAGCCTAAAATCGGATAAAAACTAGCCCAAAACCTGTCAAAAATGAAGTTGACCGAGGGCCGAAAATCGGAAGGGCGAGGTGAGCCAGAAAGCCTATTTCATATCTACTCATTCTGGTTCCTCACTTGCTGTTGCAATAAATTTCAATAGAAAAATAATTAAAATCTGTTAAAAACTGTAGGAGGAGTTCCTTGTACACAAAACGTGTCGCGTATGAAATATTTATATTTAGATTCCAGTTGTACATAAACAGATGTTTAAATTCCCCAACACAATCACGAAGTTTTCTAATGAGAAAATTTCAACGATGGAACCTTTATTTTAAGGCCGTCATTCTCATCTATCAACCAAACACTTGAAAATGTTAAAAATTATACCCCCCCCCCCTAGAGTAGTAAATAAATAAATAAGTGTGTATATTTATCGGTTGGGGATATTAACCAATCTAACTCTACCGGAATAGGTTAATCCCAATTTCAGTAAGATTATTGTAATAGTCTAACCTAAGTAAAATTTTTGGTAGCGCTGTAATGTTGGTTAAAACCAGTAGAATTATTTACATAACATATTCAGTGTTAGTGATCGTAACATAAAGTAACATAGAGGATCGAAGCACTTCTCACAGGAACCCCACTTATGTAATGAGTCATAAAACTTTCCTACATCTCTTGACATGTCTATTGCAGCTGTGTATGTACTGTTATAATATAAAAATATATTATAGTATAATATAAAATATGTACAAAAAATGAACATAACACTATGACCTAAAATGTATAGGCCTAATAGCTTATCTTTATACTTAAGATATTCGTGTTTTTATTTCAACCGAACTGTGTTGGAAAAGCGACCTGATCAATTTCATCACATAATAAGTTGCGTGTTTAATTTAAACAAGTAGTTTAACGGTCCAACACATGGAAGCGCTGATTTATTTACTGTAAATGACATCTTGACTTGGCTTTGTTGAAACTGTGGAGCTAATTTATGACAGTTATAATTTATGGATTATAAATAAGATGTGAAAGTTGACAAATTGGAGCGTTACAAATGTGGTTCAAGTGAATTAAATAAGTAACTAATGGTTAGTTTCACAGAAAGAAATGTAAAGAAAGGGTAATAGGACGACCGAAGATGTTATAGAGATCTTAACTGAAATCGTGAGATTAAAAATGTAATAAATTTTCTCATGAATGTCCACGTTCTAATAGATACAATTGATTTAATATGCAGCAATAAATCTTTCATGAACTATTATGAACTAATGCGGTAGATAATTGTCAATTTAATAAATTCAACCAAAGTTGTTTTATTGACAAATTTGCTTTTTTAAGCTAAAATATATTACCTACGATACGTGTGTAGTTATATTTTCCTCTTAAACAATCGGACGTTGTACTTAGAACTGTTAGACATAACCCTGTATTTGTATATGTATTTGTATTTGTATTTGTATATGTATTTTTTTGTATTGTTGGAACAAGCGAGAATTAATCCCTTGACGTATAAGCCGGCACGATAGTTAATTAGGTACCTGTTCCAGGCATTAGGCGACAAGCCAAGTCCTGGGCAAGATGTTCACCAGCGGCGATGGTATTCATTAGGCTACATGTTCCAGGCATTAGGCGACAAGCCAAGTCCTGGGCAAGATGTTCACCAGCGGCGATGGTATTCATTAGGCTACATGTTCCAGACGGAGCCTAATGGTGACTGTAAATACCGGCGGTGTCTGGGGAGTCAGGGTGGAGTTTGATCATGGAACATACACTGTATACTGATGAGGGTGTAATTGTTATCACGTCAAGGTAAATATTTGGTAGTGCCAGGACGGTAAAATCTAAAATCGTATAGCTTATAATATAAATTAAGCATTGTTTGTACGCACAAAATGTTTTTTACGTCATAGAATTTCACATTCTTGGTTTTAATGTGTTTTTTTCGGCCAAGAGGAATTGATTGGAAATTATCTCACGGGTGGAAAAATCTAATTTATGACCTAAAGTGCCCATGTTAACCCTATGGACATTTTAGGTAGTTACCATACCGAACAAAATGTTTTTGGTAACAGTGGAAATCAACCTACGCGTTACATTTTCCTAGGTTCAATTGGTTTTTACTTGTATGCAGCATCATTTGGCCTGGCGAGTGAACAAATCGAACGAGCTTTTCTTATAAATTCTTTACAAGTTTATTGATAAAATGCTCAGTCCCCCCCCCCCCCCCCCCCACCGGTACTAGCACACAAAGAGGCGTTTAGTGAAAATGTTTTATTTAGAGTGTTAAAATTTACTTGTGGTTTTTGTATTGATTACGTCCATATTTATTTTGTGGACGTTCTGTTGAATTATTTTACGCTTCAAGAAAAGGTCCAAACTCTGGTCATGTTACTGGTGTTATATCTAGTTGTTTATAAAAACGACAGGTGTGTCCAACGCCGATGGAGTGACAAAAATTCGCTCGTGGTTAAGAGCTACTTACGTCGGGAGCAAAACAAACCCAAAACATAAGTTCCTTGAAATGTTAAAGTTGTTCGTGGAAGCGCCAAAGCACCCGTGACGAGCCAATCCCGTTACGCCATTTGGAATGCCTCATCAAATGCTTAATCATAATTACTATCCCAATGGCAAATAATACCTAGGCTACAACTATACATGTTTAGAATAAATCTGACGATCTAGTGACTACGAACTGACCTTCGTGATCATGTGGATTATAAAAAATTGTAATACCGCTCGGCTCCTTAGTCAATACAAATATATCTGTGTTTGCAATCGACTGTTTTCGCTTAAAAAACCTTCATAGTGTTACTGAAGCTACACTTTTAAAACTAAAACTCTGTAGCGACCGTTCACCACTCGATGAAATCAATATTTTTAATCGTATGTTTCATTATCTATTTGTTAGATTTTGTTGTTTGTTTACCTTTTAGTTTTGGCCTTAGATCGGTTATGAAATTGTATCAATTTAAACCTCTTTGTCGACAACTGGTACTCTAGTATTTCTATTCACAACGATAGTTGTTGGTGAAATCAATTTATAGTACTTATATTTGGCCTGATAATATGTACAAGGCCTATTAAAGTAGCGTTTAGGGGAAGTGAGAAACAATTGGTTTCCTTAGGAATAGCAGTAATATCCTCAATAATCATATTTAAATTTAATAATCGATAGATTGACATAATTTACACATGGAATTTAATGATAATTAGATCGAATTACTATGAAACCCCTGGTGTAACTGATGAGATGAAGAAAGGAATGTTATGACTACTGTATTTTCTGATGAACTAGGTTCATGAAAAGTTGAATATTTGTAGTGCGTAACCCTCAAGAACGGAATAATATTGAAACACACAATTTACCTAGTAAGAAATTATAACTTCTTCTTTAATTTTGATATGTCATCTGCACTAGTGTTAAAAATCTAAGAGTTGACAAATAATACACAGCACCACAAAAGCAGGTTGGCTTTGATTTTTGCTCTCCAACAAAATTCTTAATTTAGTATAAGCAGTATATGAGACAAGAATAATAACTTTATATGAGCTCATGCATACTGGGCCTCCATGGTGTCTCCACCAGACATTGCAAATTTGTTTTCAGTCGTGATTGGGACTTTGAGCAGTGCAGTGCAGACAGGCCAGGACTGGCTACATTGTGGGCTCTTGACAACATTTTTAGAATCTAGGCAAAATTTCTGCTTGGGAGCCCCTACCAACTTATTTAACAAGTACTTAAATTAGTGCCCTCCAAACAAAAATGATTATACATGACCAAACTCAAAATAAAAAATTTAAAGAACTCTAGGAACTTAACGTTCACTAATTGAAAACCCCTTGTAATTAAGATATTTTGGTTGTAAAATATTAGTTTTTCGTAATTTTGAAAGATTTTGATATATATCTTAAATACACAAGCACATACACATTTTATCCCAATAAAATCAAATAAGATCAATTTGTTTGTCAGTAGGGTATATACCAGATTATCTTATGAAACATACCTATCTTACAAAAAATACAAGTTCAAAGCAAAAATGGTAAAAAAATGCCTTTTAATGACATTCCTCAACTTGTGCAAGAAATGTCACCCATAGTTTCATTTTTATCAACAGTACTAAATAAATCTCTCTTTTACAAACAAATATTAAATAGTTTAAAAGATATAAAGAATAACCTAGCTTATATAAAGAATTCCTCAGTCTGTTATGATAACTGTACTATTTTTGTTTTATACTGTACTGTTTTAACGACTTCTCTGGCTAAATAAGATTTAATTTGAAAGTGTGATAGAAGCCCATTCCGTTTAAACTGTACGTACAGAATCTAATTAATGTATAATGAACTTTACAAACCTATAAATGTTGTTGGTCAGATTAAACTAACTACAATATGAGTTGATTGTTAAGCCCTATTTCCTAAATGGCTGTAATATATTTCAAAACAAATGTGGGATAGATACTTCAAAATGGCTGACCTCATCAAATGGTTGTGTACTTTGAGAACTCTGCGATAGATTGATAGTTTCATCGTCCTTACCTTGTCACATTATTGAAGTTGCCATCATGTCCAGACAGTCGTCAATTATCTGACCAAGGATACCGTGCTGATTTAAAGCTAAAAAAGACCACGAATTTGTCAGAATTAGTCCGCACCTCTCATAATTAAATGTTTTATATGTTGAGGTAAGCTTATATAAAAAAATATAAAATCTTCTGTCAAAGAGATTTTTCAAATGATAATTTTTTTTGGGGGGGGGGAGGTTCGGACAAGTCCTACGTCCTCCGCCGGAGCCGGGGGGCTCCAAGTTGCCCCCCGTCTCTTGGCCGGGTCGCTCTACCGTGAAGCGGTACGACCGGTCGCTGGGGACTGGTGGTAGTCCCGGTGTGTCGGCTTAGCGGCCGAGCAGTTGGCTGATGAGGCCGAGCATCTCCCTCATCAGTTTCGCCAGGTCGTGGACGGCCGCCAGGATCGTCGGGCCATCGATGGTGACAGCTGCGGGCGCAGGCTGCTCGTTCGTCGCCGGTGGAGCCGTGGCTTCAGCGGGCTTCGGAGTGGGCCGCTTCAGGGCGTCGGGCTTGGCCGGGGGCTGAACCTTCTGCTCCGTCGGCGGCGGCTTCTCCGGTGGCTTTTTCTTCTCTCTGGTTGGGACTCCGTCGTCTCTCTTCAGGCGGTTCGCCTTGTTGCGGGGCTGGCGGCGGCGTCGCTTCCTCACTTCGGTGAAGCCTTCCTCCTCCGTCGATGACTCGTCTCGGGGCTCTGGCTCCTCCGCTGGGTTGCTTGGTTTTGCCGGCTGCTTGCGGGGCCGGGCGGGCTCTCTTGGCTTCGGTGGCCTCTGCCGGAACTCGGCTTTGGCCTCCTCGAACGCTGGACATCCCCGCCAGTTGGCCTGGTGCTGGTCGCTGCCGCAGTTGCAGCATCTCTTGGCGGCGGTACACCCCGCAGCCGGGGCCTTGTGGTGTCCTCCGCAGCGGACCGGGTAGCCGCAGTTGCTCGAGCCGTGGCCGAACCGCTGGCAGTGGTAGCACTGCGACGGGCCGGGCGGCTTCTTGTAGGTCGCTGTAGATATCCTGACGTGGAGTAGCTCATCACATCGCCAGATCTCGTCGGCAGGTCGGCAGCCCTCCTCCCGCTCGCAGTCCCTGGTGAAGACCACCATCCACCGGTTCGACGAGCCGTTGCGGGAGCGGAGTCTCGATGCGTCTTGCACGTCGAAGTTGGCATCGCACAGTGCAGTCAGCAGGTCGTCCTTACTGATGTAGCTAGGCAGCCCGGACAGGACTACCCGGAGGTTGAGCCCGCCCCTCACGGTGAAGGTGTGGAAGGGGATCTTCTCCGCTAGCAGGTGGCGCTGGATCTTCCTGGAGTTCTCCACGGTTGAGGTCCGCACCCGGAAGTACTTCCCTCGGGCCAGGGCCACGAAGTCACCGTCGACGAGGGTCTTCAGCTTCTCCGCGATGCCTGACCACTCCGTAGATGTCGCCAGGAAGAACGGCGGTGGCGGCTTCTCCGTGGAGGGCGTTTGGGCTGGTCGGCTTGGGTGGCCTTGAGAAAGGCCGTTCGGGGCGTCGCTCATCATCTACTTACTTCAAATGATAATCTGAGAACCTTGTTTTTTTGCAGGATGCTTTCAAATAAAAGACTTTTATTTATTTCATTTCAATTTCCTTCGAACTTTTAAACACTAAAGTAGACAGTTCTTATTTATTTAGAAAGATTTTTTCCATCTCTATAATTTTTGGTCACTTTAAATTTTTCGCCACTACAAGAGTTTTAGATTGGAAGTAGACGTATTAAATATGATAGTTTTACCCGTTATTGGGAAAAATGTATTGCCATTCAGGAATTGTGGGTTTGTAAGTAACCCATTTAGTAAACGTTCACTCTGACCAACAACGTTTGTAACTATTAAGATTTTATGAATCATTCATATTATTATTTATATTCAGTAAGTAAGTAATGGACTTTCAACCCAATCTCATGAAATATCTTACTTTGCGAGACAAGTTGTATAATTAGTTCTGCAGAAAATCATCTGAATTGACGGTGAGGCTGAGCAGGTTTTAAAAGGAATGTTAAACGCTATCAACGTGCGAGCGAGATCTTGGATGTTTTTAGACTTGATGATACTTTGAGCATAATTTGGAGTAAACAGAATTTTTATCAGTCTGCTGACATCGATTGTAAAAAGATGATAGTAAAAAAGGCCTAAAACTTTAATTATAGAAAAGTATGTCTCCGCATCTTAAGGTAAATTACACTACGAAATCTCTCCAACTTCAAATCATCATATAGCCCACTGGAACTACGGAATGAGAAAATAAAACCCTTTTTAAACGGGAGTAAATCTTTCCTTTCAACGACCCTCATGGTAGCCCATACATATTCCATTTATGGTGAGCGTTGTTTTTTCCAATGTGCACTTTTAAATGTCCGTTGGTTGGAAAGGAGCTTTTGAATCCAGAACATAAAAAAATCCGTGACCTTGCCAACAAGTCAGCAACAGACTCATTAGGTTTTATATGTTTGATTGCATTTGCAACTGTCCCTGATAGAAGTTCTGCCTCTTTCCTTGCGCCTTGCCTCTCAGGTCCAGTCAACAAGAAATGGTTCTGTGTCAATTTACAATAATTAGCCAATTAGCTAATTAGTCAATAAATTATTACAATATATTGTAATAATGTATTACATCGTATTGAACATAACATCGAACAATAATTACCAATTGTTCTTTGCTGTGGCTCATTCTTATAACATCATTTGTCCCGATCAAGAGAAGGACTCTTCTCTTCGGGTTATAGCCTCTCAGACGAGTCAACAGACAATGGATATCCTGCCCACTCTTACACAATCCATCCGAATCTACAAACAAAGAATTGAAGTAAAAAAAAATAATAATAATAATAATAAAAAAAACACTGAATAAAATAATGTTTTAGTTCAAGAATTAGGGATTAGAATTAAGTTATTTTTAGTATCTTAGTTAGCCTAAAGTTTAGCCTAAAGATTTAACCTGAAGGTTAGTTAATTACAAACCCATAATTTCTAAATGGTGATTGCATTTTTCCAAACGACCATTCATTTGAAATGTGAACTTCCGATCTAAAACTGTTGCACAGGCGAATAATTTAAAATAATGTAAAATTAATAGTGACTAGCTGTGTTACAATAATGAACTGAAAACAATATAGATAATCTCAAGTTATTTCTGGAATCATGGAAGAACAGAAATAATAACCAGTGAATGGTTATTATTTCTTAATAAATAATAACCATTTACTGCGTCGTTTTACCGTTTGAACAAAAATGAAGAAACCAAAAACAAGTCTTCCAGTTGAAAGCCTTCTGTAAGGAACCAATGTTCTCAGGTTGTTAGTAGAATAGACTATTGGGCAGAAGATATAATATATTTTTTTTATAAGCAAACCTCAACATTTAATCATAAAAGGTGCGCACACTAATTCGTCTCGGTCCTTATGCCCGGTATAGTATCGAATGGCTTCATCAAATGACTGAGATTCTTTTACAGTGAGGATACTTTAGCTCTTTTGGAATTTTAAATGGGTCAACGTGAAATGTAAAAGATTGACTGTATTGGTAGGTTTTCTTGTTTTCTCGGGAAGATGAACAGTTTCTTGTATGTGAAGCACTTTCCTGTTTGCATATTCAATTGATGCCTTATCACATTCTATTAGTCTGTCTCACAAAATAGAACACAGATGTCGCTTGGACTGGTAGGTTTTCTGGGCCTAGAGATGTCTTTATTTTAGAAGATGTCACTCTGCCTGGAAAATCTTTTGGATCTAAAGATGTCTCCATGTCTGAAGAGCTGTCTGGATCTGGAAGTTTTTCTGTGTCTAGGGATGTTTTCATGACAGAAGATGTCGCTGGGCCTGGAAGTTCTTCTGGTCCTGAAGATGTTTTTATTTCAAGAGACGTCACAGGGTTTATAAGTTTTTCTAGGTCTAGAAATGTTTTCGTAGCAAAAGATGCCACTGGGTCTTCAAAATCTTCTGAATCTAGAGATATGTCAATTTCTGAAGATGTCGTGTCTGGAAGTTTTTCTGGGTCTAGAGATCTCTTCATTTTCGAAAATGTCAGTGAGTGTGTAATATATTTTGGGTATAGAGATGTCTCCATGACAGAAGATGTCGCTGGGCATGGAAGTTTTTCTGGGAATGGAAGTTTTTCCAAGAATAGAGATGTTTTTACATCACAAGATTCTGCAGTTTCTATAACTTTTTCTAGGTCTATAGATGTCTCAATTTTGGAATATGTCACTGGGTCTTGTAAATCTTTTGGTTCTCGAGATGTTGTTATGTCTGAAGATGTCGCTGGGCCTGGATTTTTTTCTAGGTCTTGGGATGTCTTTATGTATGATGATGTCCCTGGGACTAAATTAGACGGTGGCATTTTCACTGCCTGAAAAAATGCAATCACACAGTAAAGAACTGTAGTTTAAGCATGAAAAATTGAAGGTTACATACTATTAAATCTTCAATCCTACAATTTACTAGTTTTGGGACTGCTGTTCAATTTTAAAATATGGCGTCCTAAAATTACTTGAACACTTCGTCATATTATTAGTATGTCACACAAATCCAAACTGCAAAAGCACGGAACACGCATGCAGAGCGATAACAGGTGAGCCCAACGACACTTTCAAGTGGGTATCAGCTGACATGAGGGCTGGATTGACACAGGCGCTAAAGGGGCTATAGACCAGAATGGAATATGACAAATTTACTTTTTAAGCTAAAATATTTTACCTTCGATACGTGTATAGTTATATTTTCCTCTTAACAAATCGGACGTTGTACTTAGAACTGTGAGACATAACCCTGTATTGTTAAAACAACGGAACAACCGAGAATTAATCCCGTGACGTATAAGCCGGCACGATAGTTAATTAGGTACCTGTCCCAGGCATTAGGCGACAAGCCAAGTCCTGGGCAAGATGTTCACCGGCGGCGATGGTATTCATTAGGCTACATGTTCCAAACGGAGCCTAATGGCGACTGTAAATACCGGCGGTGTCTGGGGAGTCAGGGGGAATTTGATCATGGAACATACACTGTATATAGATGAGGGTGTACTTGTAATCACGTCAAGGTAAATTTGGTAGTGCCATAACGGTAAAATCTAAAATCGTATAGCTTGTAATATAAATTAAGCATTGTTTGTACGCACAAAATGTTTTTTACGTCATAGAATTTCACATTCTTGGTTTTAATGTGGTTTTTTCGGCCAAGAGGATTTGATTGGAAATGATCTCACGGGTGGAAAAATCTAATTTATGACTTAAAGTGCTTATGTTAACCCTATGGACATTTTAGGTAGTTACCATACCGAACAAAATGTTTTTGGTAACAGTGGAAATCAACCTACATGTTACATTTTCCTAGGTCCAATTGGTTTTTACTTGTATGCAGCATCATTTTACCTGGCGAGTGAACAAAAGAGGAATGTGTATGCAAATGTATGTTCCGTTTAGTGAAAATATATTATTTAGAGTGTTAAAATTTACTTGTGGTTTTTGTATTGATTACGTCAATATTTATTTTGTGAACGTTCTTTGGAATTATTTTACGCTTCAAGAAAAGGTCCAAACTCTGGTCATGTTACTGGTGTCGGACAGATGTTATATCTAGTTGTTTATAAAAACGACAGGTGTGTCCAACGCCGATGGAGTGACAGAAATTCGCTCGTGGTTAAGAGCTACTTACGTCGGGAGCAAAACAAACCCAAAACATAAGTTCCTTGAAATGTTTAAGTTGTTCGTGGAAGCGCCAAAGCACCCGTGACGAGCCAATCCCGTTACGCCATTTGGAATGCCTCATCAAATGCTTAATCATGATTACTATCCCAATGGCAAATAATACCTAGGCTACAACTATACATGTTTAGAATAAAGCTCACGATCTAGTGACTACGAACTGACCTTCGTGATAATGTGGATTATAAAAAATTGTAATACCGCTCGGCTCATTGGTCAATACAAATATATCTGTGTTTGCAATCGACTGTTTTCGCTTAAAAACCTTCATAGTGTTACTGAAGCTACACTTTTAAAACTAAAACTCTGTAGCGACCGTTCACCACTCGATGAAATCAATATTTTGAATCGTATGTTTCATTATCTATTTGTTAGATTTTGTTGTTTGTTTGCCTTTTAGTTTTGGCCTTAGATCGGTTATGAAATTGTATCAATTTAAACCTCTTTGTCGACAACTGGTACTCTAGTATTTCTATTCACAACGATAGTTGTTGGGGAAATCAATTTATAGTACTTATATTTGGCCTGATAATATGTACAAGGCCTATTAAAGTGGCGTTTAGGGGAAGTGCGAAACAATTGGTTTCCTTAGGAATAGCAGTAATATCCTCAATAATTTATCCTCATATTTAAATTTAATAATCGATAGATTGACATAATTTACACCTGGAATTTAATGATAATTAGATCGAATTACTATGAAACCCCTGGTGTAACTGATGAGATGAAGAAAGGAATGTTATGACTACTGTATTTTCTAATGAACTAGGTTCATGAAAAGTTGAATATTTGTAGTGCGTAACCCTCAAGAACGGAATAATATTGAAACACACAATTTACCTTGTAAGAAATTATAACTTCTTCTTTAATTTTGATATGTCATCTGCACTAGTGTTAAAAATCTAAGAGTTGACAAATAATACACATCACCACAAAAGCAGGTTGTGTCCTAAACAGAATATAATTTGAAACATCATATTAGGAACAGGTACAGAATTTTATATCAAAGTTTAATGTCAAAATCAATTAAATTGACAGAGGAACCAAAGCCGCGGCTATGGAGGAACTAGACATCATGAGCACTCAATGTCGGTAAGGAAGTATACTGTGTTGCCTCAAGACGCCGCCAGGCCGTGCTGCTTACATTGTAAACATAAGTATTGCTATTACATTTCCAGAAATTTAAGACGAATTAAGATTTAAAATGAATAATTATAACCAATTATCTATGCTGGTAAGCAAAGAAAAAATGATAAATTATTAGTTTAACTCCAAACAGCAAGAAATTGAATCTATACATAACAATGACAACAACCGTTAAAACCAAATTAAGTTCTCGCACATTTATAGTGTTAAACATTCCTGTTAATACCTACTCGGCCCTGCCGCTGGTAAACATATACAAGATCAACGAGATATAGTATATTCTAGACAACAATAATGTTTTGAATTTAACATTGTATTTATGGGACTAAAGATCCAAGGTGGCGCAGTCATTGCTCTTGTGGGCATTAAACATGGAGGAAATATAGGTGGTCTAGAAAAAGGCTTACCCGTTGAACAGCGAAATCACTCGAACTGCAAGATTGGTGGTCTCCTTCACTATAGACTCTGCGCTTCCATGGGGGTCGAGCAACACGAGGGAGAATCTTCGACTGCAGCAGACCAGGCCGGGGTGGGGGTGGGGGCTGACTGGCTTTCCCTGGAAACCTACAAACTGATACAAACATTCTCCCAGCTAAAATGGCAAAGTTCCAACAACCGTGTCTATTCACTAAGAGTGGTCACCACCTGCCACGCAGGAGCAGCGCGAGTTCGACTCCACTCGTGCGGCTTTGATTTTTGCTCTCCAACAAAATTCTTATTTTAGTATAAGCAGTATATGAGACAAGAATAATAACTTTATATGAGCTCATGCATACTGGGCCTCCATGGTGTCTCCACCAGACATTGCAAATTTGTTTTCAGTCGTGATTGGGACTTTGAGCAGTGCAGTGCAGACAGGCCAGGACTGGCAACATTGTGGGCTCTTGACAACATTTTTAGAATCTAGGCAAAATTTCTGCTTGGGAGCCCCTACCAACTAATTTAACAAGTACTTAAATTAGTGCCCTCCAAACAAAAATGATTATACATGACCAAAATCAAAATAAAAAATTTAAGGAACTCTAGGAACTTAACGTTCACTAATTGAAAACCCCTTGTAATTAAAATATTTTGGTTGTATAATATTAGTTTTTGTAATTTTGAAAGATTTTGATATATATCTTAAATACACAAGCACATACACATTTTATCCCAATAAAATCAAATAAGATCAATTTGTTTGTCAGTAGGGTCTATACCAGATTATCTTATGAAACATACTTATCTTACAAAAAATACAAGTTCAAAGCAAAAATGGTAAACTAATGCCTTTTAATGACATTCCTCAACTTGTGCAAGAAATGTCACCCATAATTTCATTTTTATCAACAGTACTAAATAAATCTCTCTTTTACAAACAAATAATAAATAGTTTAAAAGATATAAAGAATAACCTAGCTTATATAAAGAATTCCTCAGTCTGTTATGATAACTGTACTATTTTTTTTTTGTTTGTTTTATACTGTTCTATTTTAACGATTTCTCTTGCTAAATAAGATTTAATTTGAAAGTGTGATAGAAGCCCATTCCGTTAAAACTGTACGTACAGAATCTTCTTAATGTATAATGAACTTTACAAACCTATAAATGTTGTTGGTCAGATTAAACTAACTACAATATGAGTTGATTGTTAAGCCCTATTTCCTAAATGGCTGTAATATATTTCCAAACAAATGTGGGATCGATACTTCAAAATGGCTGACCTCATCAAATGGTTGTGTACTTTGAGAACTCTGCGATAGATTGATAGTTTCATCGTCCTTACTTTGTCACATTTTTGAAGTTGCCATCATGTCCTCACAGTCGTCAATGATCTGACCAAGGATACCGTGCTGATTTAAAGCTAAAAAAGACCACGAATTTGTCTGAATTAGTCCGCACCTCTCATAATTAAATGTTTTATATGTTGAGGTAAGCTCATATAAAATCTTCTGTCAAAGAGATTTTTTAAATGATAACCTGAGAACCTTGTTTGTTTGCAGGATACTTTCAACTGAAAGACTTTTATTTATTTCATTTCAATTTCCTTCGAACTTTTAAACACTAAAGTAGACAGTTCTTATTTATTTAGCAAAACTTTTTCCATGTTCCTAGAAATACCTTAAGATAATAATCTATATTCTTCTCAGTTCCTCGTCATAACACAGCCAGTCTCTATAATTTTTAGTCTCTTCAAATTCTTCACAAGAGTTTTAGATTGGAAGTAGACGTATTAAATGATAGTTACCCGTTATTTTGAAAAATATATTGCCATTCAGGAATTGTGGGTTTGTAAGTAACCCATTTAGTAAACGTTCACTCTGACCAACAACGTTTGTAACTATTAAGATTTTATGAGTCGTTCATATTATTATTTATATTCAGTAAGTAAGTAATAAACTTTCAACCCAATCTCATTAAATATCTTACTTTGCGAGACAAGTTGTATAATTAGTTCAGCAGAAAATCACCTGAATTGACGGTGAGGCTGAGAAGGTTTTAAAAGGAATGTTAAACGCTATCAATGTGCGAGCGAGATCTTGGATGTTTTTAGACTTGGTGATACTTTTAGCATTACTTGGAGTTAACAGAGTTTTTATCAGTCTTCTGACATCGATTTAAAAAAAGATGACCGTAAAAAAGGCCTAAAACTTTAATTGTAGAAAAGTATGACTCCGCATCTTAAGGTAATTACACTACGAAATCTCTCCAACTTCAAATCATCAAATAGCCCACTGGTACTACGGAATGAGACAATGAAACCTTTTTTAAATGGGAGTAAATATTTCCTTTCAACGACCCTCATGGTAGCGCATACATATTTCATTTATGGAGAGCGTTGTTTTGCCCAATGTGCACTTTTAAATGTCGGTTGGTTGGAAAGGAGCTTTTGAATCCGAAACTAAAAAAAGTACAAGACCGTGCCAACAAGTCACCAACAGACTCATTAGGTTTTACATGATTGATTGCATTTTCAACGGTCCCTGATAAAAGTTCTGTCTCTTTCCTTGCGCCTTGCCTCTCAGGTCCAGTCACCAAGAGATGGTTTTGTGTCAATTTACAACTTTAAGTCTCCATCCGATGAGTGTATGAGGGTTTGGAAATCGTCTTTTCTATGGCATTGCCGTCTGCTACAATGAACCCTTCATCTAAAAGATGTTTCCTAAAAAGCTTACGCATGTGGGGTACATCACTAAAAGCCTATATCCTTCGGCTTTGATCACATGGATTTTCACATAGGTCACATTTTAATCAACCCAAGGTCTTTGAATAGTTTCTTTTGGAACCTCTAATATTACAGTCAAACCGTAGAACCAGAAAACCGGCGGACTGACTTCTTTTAACAACACAGGTTGTTTCCTTTTACCAACCAAACTTCGAACTGTTACAACCTATACATTCAAACAAACGAAATGCAGTCTTCAATCGGATCGTAACATGAGTCAGATTTGACTTTCATTTCGTCAAAAGATAGTAACATTTTCACAATCGGTGAAACATTTTTGTTAGATAATGCAGGCTTAGAGTACTTTCGTCATCTAGATGGTATCTCAACCTTTTTTTTCTAATCACATGCATGTTGATGTTCTTACATGTTCTTATTCTACATTAAGTACCAGTTAGCACTTCACAATCATTTGTATTGTTGTATAGGTGCCTTACACTTAACCGGGTTCTATTAATTAATCCCCTCGATATGTCTAGATTTCTGATAAAAATAACTATATAATTTTCTTTCAACATAAGCCGATGAGGTGGTAGTCCACTAATACACAAGCTGTTAAAAAATTCTCTGTCAGCTATAGATTTTTCTTGTTCATCGTCAGCTATTATCTTATCATTACTCAGGTACACTTTCCTATAACCTGGAAGCATATGTAATTTTGATGTCGGTTTTAACGCAGTCCTCATCTTTTGGTGTTGAAATATCTCTATCCATTACATCAACATTCTCCGTGATTTCATTATTGTTGCCATATACAAACTCCATAACTGATCCTCTAATGACAATTTCATTGGGAATTTGGATAAATTTGCCCGTCCCGATCACCTAACAAATGATAAATGTTGCCCGACTGACCTGGGGCCAAATTCAACCCCGACCCCTCGTGGCTTGACGGTAATCTGAATAGGAATGTTTTGACCAGGGCCAAGTTCAACCATGTCCACTACTGCAATTCGTTCCACATAGTTCCACATAGCACGCCCATTGTGAGGTCTCGCGGGAAGAAAATCATGCAATACTTCACCTGCTCCCATTTTTTCCCGTTAAAGTCCGATTAAAGTTACAGAGGTTTTAAAAAAAACTGCTTAGGCTATTTAATTATTTTTTTTAATTTTGTATACCAGGGCTTACAGACATAACTAAACGGATTATAATTTGTATAACATAAAACGTAAACCAGCACATTTATTTTTTACGTTTAATATAACACGATCACCCATCCTGAAAATGGAGCCTAAATACCATCACTCCCCTGTTTAACAAATACTCCCCTTTTTGTAATTCAGTTTACGGTGTCTTCGCGGTGATTGAAGGTAACTCGAGTCGCGAAATAATAAACCACTCATGTTAGTCTGATCTCTCCTAGTTATTTTTTTACAAATTTGTGCCCCAGCGGCGGCGCCCGGGGCTAAACGGCGGTGACAAATCTCCCAGATGGGCCCCAAAAATGCCCAGCAGGGCCCCAAAAATGCCCAGCTGGGCCCCACAAATGCCCAGCAGGGTCCCAAAAATGCCCAGCTGGGCCCCACAAATGCCCAGCAGGGCCCCAAAAATGCCCAGCTGTGCCCCAAAAATGCCCAGCTGGGCCCCACAAATGCCCAGCAGGGTCCCACAAATGCCCAGCTGGGTCCCACAAATGCCCAGCTGGGCCCCACAAATGCCCAGCTGGGCCCCACAAATGCCCAGCAGGGCCCCAAAAATGCCCAGCTGGGCCCCACAAATGCCCAGCAGGGCCCCAAAAATGCCCAGCTGGGCCCCACAAATGCCCAGCTGGGCCCCACAAATGCCCAGCTGGGCACCAAAAATGCCCAGCTGGGCGGCAACCTCGATCTCATCCACTCCGGAATGCTCGACTTTTCCTCCAATTAGACCCCTGACATAATTAACCCTAATAATAGACCTGCGGTCTATGGCAATAGCGCTCAAAATTACTAGCATTAAATCTGACTGATGAAAAATGAAGTCGTGGCCCATGGGGTCATGACCTGGCTTTGGCAGGGCTGGGCGTAGGCTCATCTCTTGATGGCTTCTGTCAATCCTCACTCCTCCTCGGTAATTTATAACCTCCTTAGTGTGTTTGTTGCTTGTCAGACCTAGATAACAACATTAGAGAAGATTCTTTTCGGAATTCCATACTTCTTTGGAGAATGGAGTGATTCCTCCGAGTTCCCAGATTTTCGTTTCTATAATAATGTATTGTATACTCTAGTAACACTATTAATTGGGACGTAGTCTGTTAATTTGCTAAAAAAGCTCCCATTATAATTTAAAAGGATCAAACATTAAATAGCCTGGCCAAACTATCGAGATCAGCTTTAAATTTGCTAAAAAGTAGATACTATTCAAAAATCTTAAATACGCGTAGTTCAGCATCATCATAGCATTGTTATATCGATTTCATTCCGATTCTGACGAAACAGATGATGGTAAGCTCATTTATTTCTTGATACTTCGGTTTAATCATGTTTTTATGAGAGCTTGCATTACACCTTTACACTTTCGCAGGTTCCCAAAACCATGAAATTTAATAAAATGTCCCTCCATCCCCTTTACCGTTCTAAACCTAGGTGTAGGGTGTAGGGTGATATTTACCCTGGTGTAGGATTGATCAACTTTCCTTTAGATATGGCTGACTACCAGTTTGCACAAGTACTGGGATAAAGTCCAGTTATATATCTGTGTTCATAAGAAGAAGTAATCTTTTTCTTTGTGACTTTACAGGCGATATAACCAGCCAGAACTTTAAGCAACTCTTAATTTTTCATTAGGAGAAACTGAGCCAGCAACAGACTTACTTTCTTGGTCATAGCTGTCTTCATCGACTTTGTCGCCCTCATAAATTTCTTGACAGTGCTCACCTTTGATTCCTGAACAGTGGAAGAGATAGAGATGACTTCTGCACTGAGTGTGTTGCAGTCTTCGGTCTCACTTGGGATGTTCATAGACCTGATGACACTGGGAGCATTGCTTTTCGTTAGCAGAGTTTTTATCCGTCTACTTACATCGATCGGTAAGGGATGATCGTTAAAACGGCCTAAATCTTTTGGTCATATAGAAGTATGACTCTAATACATCTTGGTTGCATCTTGGGGTTATTACATACCAGATTTCCTCCAACTTTAAATCAACAAATAGCCCCTTGTTACTATGGAACGAGACAATAATACCTTTCTCAATCGGGAGTAGTTCTTTCCTTCCAATGACCCTCATAGTAGCGCATAAATATTCCATTTATGGAGAGTATGGTTTTGTCAATAAATGTTTGTCCCATTTGCACTTTTTAATGTTGTTTGGATGAAAAGAGACTCTTGAATCTAAAATATCAAACCCATCATTGACCGTGCCAACAAAGTTAGCAACATGTAAATCATTAGGTTTTCAATTTTTTATTGCATTTGCAACTGTCCCTTGATAAAGTTCTGCCGCTATCCTTACGTTTTACCTCTCAGGTCCAGTCACCAAGAGAAGGTTCTGTGTCAATTTATAAGTAAACTTTAGGTTTCCATCCTGGGAGTCTGAGGGTTGGAAAACGTTTTTCATTATGGCATTTCCGTCTGCTACGATGAACCCTTCTTCTAAAGATGGTTCCTCAAGTTGCAGCCACTTACAATTGACAGTGAGAAATACGGGCCGAGGAAGGAAATGCTACGTGCATACTAGCAGTAGTCGTCATACGCCGATCTCCTTATATTATTTATATCTGCAAGAAAAAAAAAACAAAAAAAAAAACAGAAACAAACAGTCGTCTTAAAAATGAAGTCTTAACATAAAAGACATGGATGCATTATGTTGTATGTGCGTGCAGTCTTTTTGTAACAGTATGATTTGTATTTATGCTGTAAATTGTGTCCAGCTTAAACCTTTACCAGATGTATGTGAAGTTAAAGAAACACAAAAACTATGGTAACAATACGTGTCCTATCTTCTACCATTCTTGGTAGATTTGCGATTGTGTGAAATTTGAACTGGTGCATGAAGCCTTATAAGTTATTACAATTACGAAATTCAGATTTCATGTTATGATTAAAAAGTATGTTAGACATACAGTCAGAAAACGCAAGAGGCAGAACCAATCTAAGATTGTACATTTTCCCAGCTTTGTCCTCCTAATAACCTAAGAAAGTTTAAAAAGGTGTAATTGTTGTCCCATATGCAGGAGTGCAACGTAAATAATAATGTTGAACAAAAAAATGGTCGAAATTTTTGGGACACTTAAAAATAACATTCCAATTTTAAACATTTTTTTTTAATAATTCAAAACATGTATAATATGATAAAATTAAAGACTACTTGTATACTTTGTACATACTTGTGTATGTATTAAAGATTTTCGTGATTCCCGTGTCAAACCAGGTCACCCTCAGACTTTTTAACTCACTTCACAAAAAAAATTGGACTCCCTATATTTAAAAATATCTTTCACAAGTGAGTTTAATTTGTTCGTTTCTATAAATATACAAGGAAAACATTATGTTCACAATTGTAGGATAAGCCGTTGCGTTGATTTGTCACTTTAAGACACCAAATTGGGACACCCGGAATTTGTGCTGTTTTAATCTACTAGTTCAATTAGACATGTTATTATTTTAAAACATTATAGAGCTGAATTGAAAGCGTCGGTTTTAAAATGTAAGTAATACTCATAACTACCAATCACTTTCAATTACATAGGCCTACAATTAAAATTGTCGTACTAACAATTAACATTAAAAGCGGTAAATAATTAACCTAAAATGTCACTTTTTCATTTTTCCCATAAGAAATGCATTGGAGTCATTTTTAGCTGTCGAAATATATTGTGCGATGACTTTGAGAGATTTTTTCAATAAAGAATTTAAAGATAATGTTTTTCTTACTTTCCTACTATGTAAACTTAAATCATAGCTTGTTAGAGTTAATCTTGCCATAAGTAAAAGCTTATAATCTGTTCACCTGACTTACATCCAGTAAAAAAAAAAAAAAAAACTCAGATTCAAAATAAGTTTTATTAATTAAAAATCATAATGGTAACAACATTGTACTATCGCTGTATTTTTCTAAGAACAATACTACAACACTTTATAAGTGCACCTTAATTTTATCATACAGTAAAACGTTTTTCCAACCTAAATTAAAATACACACAGTTCTTACAAAAGCTTTCTTAGAGATAAATAATAATACAACATTATCTAATTTTATCAACTATTAAAAATTGAGATTAATTTCTATAATTATTTGACTACATTACATGACACAATTAAGTATTATAAACAAAAACATTTTTGTTTAAGATCCATTGAATATTGAAGATTTAACTGAAATGTTGCTATGATCTTTGTACATTCAACATCTATAAATATATTATTAACTAAAATCTATACTTATTTAATACGCTAAGGGGTTTTTTTTGTAATGAGAACTCCTCCTACAATTTTTAACCGATTTTCAAGTTTTTGGTGTCGTTGGATAGGGCTTGGTCTGTAGATGTTTCCGCCAAAAACTGATGAGAATTGGACTAAAAATTAAGCTTCTACTCGCCATTGAAATCCCAAAATTTCCCCATTTAAATATAACATTGGGATTGAATCAAGCATTTTGAACATCTGTTAATAATCAGCTGTTAATACGCATAGATTTTGGTGAATAAAGATATTCACAATATTGGATTGGTCGGATGTCATTGATTAAGATCTAAAGTAAAATTTGTATTGTTTTAAAATAAATTGCTCGATTTCGAGCAACACGTATACTAGTAAATAATAAATCTTATTTATAATACATTACAACAAAAATGGAATACAAAGAAAGAAAGAATTGTAAAAAGAAAATATTTGTAAAGAAAGAAGAAGAAAATTTTTCGAGTAAAAATCGACTTCTACTTAGTTGTACCTAGTTTAAAATAAATATTTACATATAAACAAAGTTAATCTGTTCTTTTAACATTTTTTAAATTCATGTGTATGAAATTTACAGAGTTAGAAATATTGTATAACTATTCTTTGTACAAGATTTATTTTACATTTACTACAAGTTTGATTTACTTTAAAAATGTTTTGGGCATCAGATCGCATAAAACAGCACGGTTGGAGATAAATATTTCTTGATTTTGGCAACGTCTTTGCGAGCCTAAACAATCAAGACTGAGACGTTCTGATTGGTCTACTGACCGGCTCAATTCGAGTCCAGTCCAAATTATTGGATTCAGAACAGAACGGAGAACGGGATTGGAGTGAAATAGTCGCGATACAAAAACAAAGTTGTTTTTCAAGGTTCATTTTTTATGTAACAGTACCTAATGCAAAAGATAAAATTTACTCTTCGAATAGACGATTACGGGAGGTACGAGCGTACTCCTAGTATATTTCAAGTTTCCTCTGTTAAAACAGCAATGAATTAGATCCATAAGAACCAACGACAGCGACTGCATCAAATTAGGTTCTCGCACATAGACAGCGTTTTACGCTCTTGTATCCTACTTATGTTAATGTTTCATTAAAATTTATTCTGATTTTACTTTTAATTCTCTCCAAGAATCTAAGCCGACACTTAATGGGGTTTCTCTTATTGTGGGCATTATTTTATAAACATGAAGATTGTTAAGCATGTATTCGAATCTTCTGATATGTATTCGCAGAGGAGGAGCTTCGCGAAAGAGCATTACTTTCTGCAGTTAGTCATGAACAATATGAAATATACAAGAGATATCCCCAAAGAAGATGTCGAAGTTGTATACCTATAAGTTGAAATGGGACGGGGGTGTACATACTAATATCTGCAAGAACAACAATGTAATACTATCAACAAACTATGAAATACGTATAGTGTTCCCCAATTTAAAGTCTTCATTTTTGTAGATGTTTCATGAATGAGAGGGTGGATGTAAGAATAAATGAAAATGGTCCTTCAGCAAAGTCGTACTGGTCTATTTATTTATCATAGGAAAAAAGTATACCTCAATTGGCCTTAATTCTTGCCTGTAAAGAGTGAACAGATTGATTGAAAATAGTCTGCTAATTTACATTGCAGACTTAAAAGCTATACTTAAAAATCTTAAGCATAGCTGTGGAATGTTATAGACTATGAAATCATCAAATAGTTGATAAGTTGGAAATCTAGGGGTTTTCCCAGCGCAGATTTAATAATGGCTTTCTGAGTGATGATCAACTGCTGAAATGAGCTTTTTTGGCACCACCCAAAAATTTATACCGTACTGTAGAATGGACTGAACCTTTGCAAAATAAACAGTTTTTTAGTATTTGACGTTCAAGAATTCGTTCCATAGTGTGAAAAACAAAGATGAATTTCCTAAGCCTTGCTTTAATTGATTGGATATGGTCTATCCACTAAAGTCAGTTGCCAAAAACGATTCCTAGGGAGTTGAAGTTTGACACTCACTCAACACATTCACTCGAATTTTAATCATTCTGGCTTACACAATTGTGCAGTCTTAGCTGGTAATCGATAGGATCGTTATCGGCTCGCAATGAAATCGCTCGGTATTTTGTTTGAAAGGGATTTAATGTGAGCCGATTTTCATTAAAAAAAATGCTTGACAGCAACCAGTCCCCGACCCGCCACCGCGTACACCTCCTCCCAGCTGTCGCTCTCAAAGAGAATCGCCTTGTCGTGTGCATACAAAAAAAGATTACCCTTCTCTAAATTTAATTTACCTGTGTTGTTGATGTAAATAAGATACAAGAGAGGGGCAAGAGTCGATCCATGAATAATTCCAAAATCAATTTTCATTTTCGTACTACATTTATCTAGTGTTGAAACGACTTGGTATCCATCGCTAGGATAATCTTTAAACCAGTTTAAAATCCTTTAATTCCGATGTAAGACAGTTTTTTTACAAAGAATTTGGCAAACAACCGTTTCAAATGCTTTAGCTAAGTCTATGAAAACAAGCAAGCTTTTCTTACTTTTACTGACGGCATTGTACTAACTGCAAATCTGGTAATCTATTTTTAATATTACTATTATTATTACCATAGAAACCAACTTAAAAATGTTTCAAATTGAAAAACTCAATTTATGAACAAATTAACTGCAAACATCTTTGAAGCATGTAAATTCGCAGATTCTCTTGGCAGTGAACAGGAAGTGAAATGAGGTAATGTGATCGGCACAACCGGAAGTTCTGCCTCGAGGTAGCACCATGTTCTTCCGGCGGAATTCTCAATGTAGGTCAGTCCTTGGTTAAAGAACCTGCTCCTTGTAATCCTCTTACAAACTAGAATGATATTCACTATTTTTATGAGCTAAAAACACATAAAAGTATATTACTATCGTTATTTTTTTTACTCAATCATAGGTTAAAATGTTACATAACAGTTTAATAAGCTATAACATTATGTATAATGTCAAATTATTTGTTAACATGATAGCTTCATATCGTATTTCATCGTAATTTGTCTTGTGTTCTTTTATTTACAATTTGTTCTTCTATTGGAAAGTAAGGTATACTATTGCCGTAGTAAGAATTTAATCAAACTATGAATTTAGTTGTTCTTTTTATGGAATTCGGTTCTATCAATTGTTTTTCTCTCAGCCTCCCTACTGCTTTTAGTAACTAGCTTAAGTTGTTGGGAGTGAACATTCGTACTTGTAATTTGTGCAGAGTTGTCTCACAATTACGCTGGGAAGTTGATGAAGGTCCTGGTGGTCCTTGTTACTTAGAGCTAGCATCGAGTCCCTTAGATGAAGTTCTGGGCCTAGGTTGCTTACTTATCGCAGCGGAATTTCACAAATTTAAATTATCAGACGAGCTGCTTCTGGTAGTTTTAGGAATTTAATCAGCAATAACACGACTTCCTGGTTCATATTCGCCAGGTTCTTCCACTTCCATCAATAATGTAAGAGGACGGCAGCTTTGTAACATGCTTCATCATGTTACCAGTGTTTTTACAATGCGAAACGTTTTTACATATTGTGCACGTAACGCAGTCCTAATTTCGACACGTCCCCAGACGTGTCGAATTTCGGGGTTTGCACGGAGCGCTAGTTGTGTTCGAGCAAATGCTTTGTCTGGAACGAATCTATTGTTTCCGTACTTTTGAAACTCGTACAAAGCTCTTTTAGCGGTCTTTCTCGCCATTAGGTAGTTGTCGCGTTTAAGGCCTATGTATCCAAAGCCGGCAGCGGAAGAAGGGATCCATGATACAAGATCGAACTGATCTGGTCTAATGAGTCTTGTGCCCTTACATTCGGCTTACTGGGCTCTGAGTTGACCTAGAGCTGGCTGAAAGCTGGGATGTGAAGTGATAGCAATCGAGTTGCTGTGGTCTTCAGTCAAGGTATGCTCAAAGAAGCGAAATGATCGGTAATGTAAATCAATATCATTCATGCCGCGTGTATATTCATTTAACGCACTTAATGTCTTTGGCTCTACACATGAATCAACGATATCTGCTACATAAGGGTCTATGTAAGCACCCGAGCTATGAATTTGATAAGGGTGTAACCTCTTAACGTAATTCACAGTTGTCGCCATCGCAAACTATCAAACCTGAAACAAAGACATATATTAGTCTCGGATAGTCGCGTGTTTCGCAGCCCTAATTTCCTGTGGATTCAGCATGCTCCCACACAAAAGATTTTTAGAAGACATTTTGGGGGCTTGGGTCCACACTTGTATTACCACAAAAAAGTAAACAGTTAATCGCTTGAATAAATCAAAGAAGTTTTAATTTTTTTTAAATGACCATACTCATTAACGAAATAACAAAATTACAATCTCAAAGATAAAACATAACAATCTACACAAAAGTAATAGACTATCACATAAGCTCTACTAAACTAAAACAATCCGAACAGGTGGCTTTTCGCGGCAATGACGACCGGTACCGTGCGACGTGAGAACTATTCGACCTCTTTTTAGCGAATTTCCCTATAGGGAATACGCTATTACGGTAGTAGTCACGGTAAGACCTATGCCCGGGACCATGATACTTTTCCGTTTTGAGTTCCTTAGAAGCCGAAAACACCGTTCGTTCAAATTGATATATATGTATGTATGTGTCCGTGAACACGATAACTTTTGAACGGAACCTCCGATTTTGATAAAATTTGGTACAGGGGTGTAAGCCAGCATCTACTAGATTGAGTTCGCGAACCAGAATGATCGGACCATGGGAACGGTTTTTATGGGATTTCAAAAGGGTTAAAAATGGGTTTTTGGCTTATTTTACTTTTATTTATAAAATTCAACAATTTTAACTTTAACCATTTAAAAGAGCTTAAAAAAACAAACATTCTAGTATTTTGAATATTTTACCTAGCTTAAATGGTTTTGGAGAAAATCCAAAAAGTATGTTTTCCATGTTATTCTTGTGGGAAATCAAGAAAACCTTCTATCGTGCTTATTTATTGACATATCTTGATACAATTTTGTAAGTACATTCATTCGGAAGCGTTTAACTTATATTTGCTTAGAAAACCCATATGGCAGCAAACCTACGTACTCACCCCAAAAGGGTTTATGGGGAAAATAAAAAGAACACTATAACCTGATAAAATTTGGTATGTACATTCACTAGGTAGGATTTAACTTATATTTACCAACAAAACCCATTTGTCGGCAAACCTACATACTCTCATCCCCATGGATTTTATGGGGAAATAGAAAATATACCAAAATTCCATTGGAAATTCGCTGAGTACGCAGGTCTGCTGCGACGGGGGGTATTTAAGTTTATGATGGTCACATCTTCTCTTGCCAAATTATCATAGGCCAACTGATCATACCTGAAGGACCCTTTTCATTTCGTCTGACATCCAACCTTTTATAGATGATTGTCAACAAAAATGAATACATTCATATTGGAGAACCCTATACTTATTTCTTCGTTTTTGATTGTACCACGTTTTGGTTTCTGCAGATTTATGTCGTGTTCACTCAAGTTCAATTTGGTCTTAGGTCATTGAGGTATACAACCTCTAAATTGTCAGCGACCATCTGCAAAAAATAATGCTTTAACGAGAAGTTCCTTCTCTGAATACATTATCAAACTTTGCTGGAACTTCTCGACCTTTTGAAATTTTTAACGGTCACGTCTTTGCTTGCCAAATTATCATAGACCAGCAGGACTTCTTCGAAAGACCCTTTTTATTTCGTCTGACATCCACCTACTCGGACCACCCTAGAAGAAAAGTCAGCAAAACTGAAGACTGTTATACTGGGGAACACGATTTTCATCGTTCATTGATAGTACCACATTTTTGTTTGTGCAAATTTTTGTAGTATTCACCCACGTTCCATCTGAACTTAGGTCTTTGGACGTATACAACCTGTACATCTTCTGTTACTATTTCTCTTGTTATATCAAATTGTTCATGACTAACTAAAGAAACTAATACTCTATCGCAAAGCTTCTCCTCTGTGAATACATAATCACACTCTTCAGACTTGACAAACACATACTTTATGTATCATACAGTTTATAATATTTTGCATCTTAGCCTTAAGGATGGGGGTGCAAACACAAAAATAGTAAACATTCGTTGAATCTTCCGATTCCTCATGTGGCATCGATACTTCAAAATGGCCGACTTCATCAAATGGGTCATTATTTTGAGAACTCTACGATGAATTGATATTTGCATCGTCCTAACCTTGTCAAACTGTTGAAGTTGCCATGATTAGAATGTCCACACAGAAATCAATTATCTAGCCAGGGGATACCGTGCTGAATTAAGGTACAAACATACTAAGAATGTGTCTGTATTAGTACACACGTTCTATAATAAAAAAAACCTATGTAGCTGAGTGGTTATAGAGCTCACTGTTGAATCCTAAGTTTGCCGGGATTTGACAGACAGACGATCCTGACATTGGCCCACTCATTTTCGATGGAGATTTCAACGCCATACACCACAGTTGGAACTCCCGGTGACTAAACCCCCCGGATTCCAAGGAGGAATGCCGTCTTTCAGTTGCTCGACCAACTGGGCAGTACCAACGTGACAGACCTATTAAAACATTCTTTCTTGCGAATCCACTTCACAGACCGGACAAACTCCACGGTGAGTCAAGTACTTTGTTGAACGACATCCTGGGACCAAGTTGAAGGTGGTGGCGTCTGAAGAGCAGCGAGACAGATCAGAGGCGTGTTCACCCTCTTAATGGACAACATGGGATGAAGCGGAAGCCTTGGCTAATTGAATGCAAGACCAGTTGCTGACCCAGTTGGCTGGGTGGCTGAGTGATTATATAGCATATGTTTGGATCTGAAGGTTTCCGGTTCAACCCTGAGAAATGTTATTACTTTTTGATGGTTCTATACTGAACCCAGTGCCTTTGGTCATAGGGCTATTAATTAATAATCATGACAAATGAATTTGTCAGTAACAAAGCTACACCCCATCTGAATCACACTTGACCTTCAGTAATACTCACCTTAAAATACGCACCATAGAGTGCATCGATATTTCAACGAAAGTATCAAAGTTCCAAACGAACGACGAAATTTTCGACGACGACCACGAAGAGAGAGTCGAGATCTTCGTGAAGACACCTTGAAAACCTACCGGAAGTCCTATCTGGCGGCTGAAACTACGGAAAGAAACTACTATAGAACCTTAAAAAAGCTACTAAATTTTCTAAGGATCGAACCGGCAACCTTGGAATTCAATGGTGATCTCTATGAACACTCAGCTACCCAGAAGGTTTTTTGTTTATTTTGGAAAGTGTGGACTAATACAGACACATTCTAGGTTTGTTTTGTGCATTAATTCAGCACATTATCCCTGGCCAGATTATATTGACGACTGTGTGGACATTCTCATCATGTCAACTTTAACATTGTGACAAGGTTAGGCCGATGAAAATATGAATTTATTGCGGAGTTCTTAAAATATTCAGCCATTTGTTTACGTTGGCCATTTTTAAGCATTGATGCCCCATGAGGATCAGAAAGATTTAACAATTTTTTTCAATTTTAATGTTTGCACCTCACCCTAAAGGACAAGCTACAATATCTTAAAAACTTGATGATATAAAGTATGTGGTTTTCAGGTCTGAAGAATGTGATCATATATTCAAAGAGGAGGAGCTTTGCGATAGAGCATTAGTTTCTGCAGTTAGTCATGAACAATTTGAAATAACAAGAGAAATCCTCTCAGGAGAGGAGGTTGTATACCTCAAAGATCTAAGTTCAAACGGAACGTGGATGAACAATATAAAAATCTTTTATTGAAAAATCCACCGCAGTTTGCTTGGCTTCTTTCAATTTTGCCCCATATTCTTCCCTCAATGTTCGCACGTTTGGAAGAAGATGGGGCCTACTTCTAGACAGATCAATTGTGACTAAGATAAAGTTCCCCGTTTCCCCCTGGGGCCCGTGTGCGTCCCATGACCCCTCACTCCCCACAACCCACTGTACACTCCCCCAAGCCACTAGTTTCCCCATACTCCCGGTTCCGGATGGCCACCGTTCTTCCGACTTTCCTTGGCCCCAACTGTCCATGTGCCCCTTGCACCCTCCCATGCCCCCGCTTCACCCTGCTCCAGTGCTCCCATGTCTGTGCTCCCGTACCCTCTACGTCTTTTTAGTTGGGTTCAATATATGATTTCTATATCTATAAATACCTGGTGAGGTTGGTGGACCCGTCTGTTGCGAGGGCGGCGACCGCGGCCAGCACCATGAGCGCGGCCTCTACCTCGGCCCCGGGCCCTGCCTCCAACAGCAGCACCCTGTCTGGGCCTGACGTGACCTCGGACGACGACGGGCGCAGGGTCCGGAGGAAGGGTCCTCCACCCACCTGTGCGGCTTCATCCGGACTGTCACCGTCCGTGTCTTCGTCTCTTTCGTTGTATAGACGGTCATGCAGCCCATCCAGCTGATGGCTGGCTGCCTCTAGGAATTCCCTAGAATTGTAGCGCCCTTCTACCAAACTATTAGTTAGTCTCAGGATGGTTCTGTTCGACAGTAAATAGTTTGGTCGAGGGGGCCTGACCGCCAAGTAGCCGTGCTGCAGTGATCTTAGTGTTGTTACAGCCTCATGTTCCACGCTACGCAGGCGATCTGTGGATATACAGTAGTTATGTTTAAGGCGTAGTGGTACGTGTTAACGTATGGCCAAATAGACAAATTTGTATCAAAGTATTTCATGTTGTAGGTTTTATAGTTTCTGACATCCGTAGGTTTAAACATGGGAAGTATTGAACTGTCCAAAGGATTGATAGGTACAAATACATTTAATGCTTACTGTGCCTGCCTCATATGTTTACAACATCTGTCATTACAATTTGTTTATTTTGATCATATGTTTACTCAATGTTTACTTTTCTAGATTCAATCCTTTCTTAAATGTTGTTGTGATTATTATTGTAATTAAAAGTCAAATACACCTTTTGATTTGTAGTCCATGGTTATTATAATTTTATTATAATGGCATATAGTAGAGGAACAGCCACACTTACTAATCGTAGGACAGTGGAACTAAAATCCTTAAACCCTCGATGTTTCCGTATAAAATCTCAGAAGAAAATGTATGACTAATATATGTTAAATTATTACATTATATTCCATACCTGTGACCGACACTACTTTATAAAGTCTTATATTATTCAATAAATTTTAATGTAATATAAATTCTTAGTCATAATAATTCTTTAATGTGTCCCTACATTAACAGAGTTCATTATCTTTGTATAACGACAACTAACGTAGACAGCAGCGTGGCGAAGGAAGGTACAGTAGTATCATTTTAATGGAATATGGACTCTTCCTTTCTGGAATATTGACTCTTCACATAGAACAATGCTTGATGTTAGTTTTCCACCAAGTAACATGATTAAATCTTGATCTAATTATATTTTTCACTACCGTACCTTATTTAAGAGTTACTATCACACATACTGTCAAATTCACTAAGTACCACAATATTGTAATTTATGGGCAAGATGACTTGAAGTAGCTGTCAACATTTGAACATCCGGTTGAAGTAGACAGTGATAGATAAAATTGCGCTTACACATAATGCAAGTAGGCTACCTGTAAAATTCCATATAGTGGGGTGTGGATGGTGCATTGTTCGCAGGAGATTGCGGTGGTATGTCTGCATGTCATTGTTGGTCCTCCTACGCTGCCTGAATACCGACATGGATTGAGCTCCAATGCCTGGAAATTAAATGAAGATTTTACTATTATGACAATAATCTACATACCAATAGTCAAGCATTTTCATTTTCACTACTTTTTTATTAGCATGGAGGAATCCGTCCATACCGTTAGAAAAGTGCACCCTGCAGGTGAGCAGGGTACCAATATGCTGTAACTCACTTACACTTTCTGGACTATGAACTTCAGGCTTTCAATTTTAATGTCGTGGAGGAAAAATTGAATGAATCACTAGACAACTGTTGCAATAACAAATGTAAGCTTTTTAGGAAGAACATCAGATGTTACAGTTATAAAGTCTTTATAACAAAGTGGGTCCAGTTCGCAGATTAAGTGAATGTTTGGTCCAGTGGGCGATCTTTAGTAGCGTTAAATGTGCATGTTATAAGAAAATCATCCATAAGCAAAAAATTTTATATCTAGCAAAATAAAAGTTAAGAAGTAAAATAATTCTATTTCAATATTATTGCATTACAAACTGTTCAATACAGATGCATAACAATTTGTAAATTTCGTATGTTTAGGCTCTAATAGTTTAATGGATCTTTTTTAATTCCATATACTTTATAAAAAAAGTATACATGTTAAAAAAATTAATTGAATTAGTTCTTATATAAGCTACTCTTTACAACATAGTAATATGTGGAAAAACTGCAATAATAAATTAAAACTTCTTATGAGTATAAAGTGTAGGCACCCCGATGGAGGGTTAACCGCCATAATCTACAGCTTGTTTATTTTTTTATAATATTAGATTCTAACGAATTATCCACACTCTATGTATGTAGTTGAGGAATGTGGCGACGTTTATTAGGACCCCCGTCTCCTCAGCCCTCGCCACTATGCCGTCATACCCCTCCTGTATATTTTCGGCAGGGAGCAGGGGTAGCGCCTGGCACATTTTATAAATGCGCCGAACATTCTCGTTGTGTCGGATCGCATTCGTAAGGCCTAATATTTTTTTCTTTTTTTTGTTCATACACTGAAAATGACAACAATACGGTAATCCTGAAGATAAATGAACTGCTCAAAACTCGTTGTAAAATAGCCTATACAAGCACAAGCACAATAGCTATACATCTATAAATAATTTTCAGTATCGAATTCCGTCTGAGTGGTTCGTCACGTGTAATATTGTAGGTAAACACAAAATTCAACAAGATCTGGAACTTTTTTTATTTTACCCACAATTTCAAAGGGCGTTGGTATGTAGGTTAGCCACCGTACCGGTATTTGCTTAAATTTTTTAAAGATCAGGTGAATAACAATTCTACTGTTTTTGTGCACACCAGTAGACATAGTGTTGAATTTCTTCGAGACAAGAGTATTTCGAGCCTATTTGAATCTGCAAAAAAAGTTAAGACATACAAGCCATACCGTCAACATAATCAATCATGGGTTAATGACATACCTGAATGTCATTAAACCATGTTGAGACCTGGCTTGCAACATAATCAAGAGAGCCCAAAATGTTTTTTTCAACAAATGTCCGGAAGGATATTTTCTTTGCCTGTTTCAGAAATACACTGGGGTAAAAGTCATTTAAACAATGATCAAGGAAAAAAACATGTTTAAGGTCAGACGACTGATCCACACTTATATACTCACTGTATTTCCAGCTGTCCAAACTTGTTATTACAGTGTCTAAAGGAGATGACCCTCTAGTTGCTCATCAATGCTGAAAACTACGGTGAATGTTTCAAAAGTCACGAGCTTCATTTGCGTGCGTAATGGGGTTCACATTGTGATCCGTAGCCACAATTATGGTTAGTCCCAGGATTATCAAGTAACCCATACATGATTACAGTAATAAAAAAATCTTTCAAAGCTATCACTGGATGAGTGGTACTGGTACATTGTCACTACAGCGAGGGACAAATGCGGAACAACAATACCAGTAAACTCTCCATGCATTTCTTCTCAATAGGAACTTAAGTCTACCGGATGTAAGGGTGGGTCTGTGAGGTATGTCACAGAGAAGCACCAGTTTATACCTCGGGTAGCTTTTTAGCCAATGATCAGTGAAAAAAATAAAAACTACAATTTTGTTCAGTGTGCACTCAGTGATAACCTTTACCCACAATAGGTATCATTGGCGGGTTCCCATCATCATGTTGCAGACCGGTACGGGACCAATTTTTGTAAGGGGGTGGTCTGGACAATTTCGCCCAGACGGTAATCCTAGCCTATAGATTTGAATGTTCCAGATGTTAAATTTTGAATGAGCTACTTTAGTTGAGAAACTGTCGGCACAAGTTCGCTCCGACCCTACTGTTCAAGGCGATGCCAATAATGTATTATAAATACGGAATTAAAATTAATAATTGCATCACAATGGCTTACAGTGACAGGGGTAATACTGGTCTCTAGCCTAAAGTAGTTACCACAACCTGACTGAAGTACTGTCGCACGGGTGGGTACCAGTCACCACCGCGTAGAAGGTAGGATCCGGGATCAGCTGCTCCTGGCAATCTGTGGACCTGTGAAACAAGCTCAACACAAGATGGAAATAAGTTAATTTACAGGCCATCTCGGCGCCGGCTGCAAGTAGAAATAAGTTTTGGACAGCTTGTGTGAAAAGTTAGGGCCTAATGCTAATTGCAATACCGGTTAGCTAGGCTACCGTGGTTAATTTGGGTTAGGCCCTAATCCTACTTGGACCATAAATGATTAGGCCCTAATAATAGTCAACACAACTTCGTATTGGCCCTTCCACTCTTAGGGTTGATAGCGCAACGCAACAAAGAATTTAGAGATAATTATCACTAGCCTATTAGGATGACACAACTTCACATCATCAAGATTGACAAGTCACCAATCTCACCGGCTCCGATTACTTATATTTTAACTTCAATCTCTGGCTTGAGCCTGTTACCAAAACGAAAGCAAACGCTTAGCGAAGAAGTCAGGTCTGTCGACCAGCTTTTGAATTACCGTGCCGTACCTAAACTGTAGCCCAACTTAGAACTGCAATAGGCCTTACGGCTTATGGTAAAAATTATTAAGATTGAAGCAATCGCTCGACAGAGACGAGAAGCGTCTAATGATCCACCCTAATAGCAGCTCAGCGCCGAACTGCAAATAACCATAAACCGGCAATAATTAGGCTACTAACTTAAGGAACTCACTAAGGTTAAAGCAATCGCTCAGCAGTGAAAGAAATGGCTTAAAGTTATCAACCTCACTTGCAGCCCCACTCCGATCTTCAACTGACCATAAGCTAGCAATTACAAAACAAATTATGGCCAGAATCAATTTAATAAATTTTAAATATTTTTCTCAACTGAAAATGACAAATAAAAGGAAATGCTCAGATAATCACCTAAATTAAATTTACTCCAAAATAAAACAAAAGTAACATAGGCTTCCGCTATAAATGAAATAATAAGACCTTTTAGCGAAATTAATTACAATCAACAGCTTACTGCTTATTACTTACAATGGTAATGAACTAGATCTGTTTGTTATAAAATTATTCAAAGTGCATTAAACAACTACCGCTGATTCGGCTATTTAGCTATTAGAACTCGGAGCTCTTCCGATGGTGCGAACACGACACTCAGCCAAGAAATGAATTTAATTTTCGGCCTCTCTGGCTCGTTGCCTTCGCCACTAGCGGCGATTCTACGAACTAACCTAAACAGATGATCATATCAGCTGATTATACACAGACCTGTGGACGCAATCTGCCAACCCAACATTGATTATGTAAAGTAAAAACTGTAACGGTCCTTGAAATGTGGCCATTACACCCTCCTCTGACTCACTGGGAAGGAAAAATAAAGAACTTCTCACCTACTTGATAGTTCGAACTTAAATTGCTCTTCTTACCGAAATCCTCTCGGTTATTTCTTTTTAATTAAACTCCTCGTCAGTGATATCCTGTGCCGACATCAGCTCTCCTGCTCAAAAAGGAGAATAGTTTAAAACCTCTTAGTGCTTAGTGGTTTATACTTTTCACTCAACTACGGAACCAGACTCCTCCGTATTGGGGCTTGGAGAATTTTCCCCCATAGCAGGTACCATCTTCCCTCCATCTCCCGGACCCTATAGAATTTCCTTTTTGGCCTAGGTAGCCAATGACTGGGCCACTGCGGATCAACTGGTCTCGCCGGTCGTCGGTACCCTTGTTGCCACTGACGTCTCCTGGCTGGGAGAACTGCAGGGGCAAGATCCCGATGTTGGACCGGCACCTCTAGAACGGGGCAAGGCCAGGGCTTCGGCCATCTGTAGATAGCTCCTGGGCAGCCTTTGCTCCGTTGTTGTCCACCCGAACAAAAATTTATGTGCATTCCATTTTGGAGGGACAAGGGGCGGCGGGCTCCTCTTCGTCAAGATCTACATCTGCAAGGACAGACATGCAGTGTGATGGGGATCTTTCTCGTCTTGAGGTCTCTAACTCCTCTATGTCATCCATCGGGTCGTCCTCTGGATGGGGTGCAGCCTCCTGCAAACGCAGGACGAATTCCGGGTCAACTTTGCTTTTCTGGTACTCCCTGAAGCTGACTGGATCCTCCATGAGGTCGATGGTTTCAAACTGCCCCGCCGGAACTCTAAACAGGGGTCTTCGTGCCACAGTCCGCTTCCTCCCATACCTCTCAGACTGCTCCTCTGACTGCTGCAACTCTAGTAGGGGGAAGGTCTCCTCTCCCAGCCTCCCACGGCGGATGGCAACTACGATGTGCATTCTCCATAAGTGGGGGCTCGATACTGATGGTGCCAATCTTGGTCCGTGTGGAGATGGCATCTGCCAGTGCGCAGACGTAAACACCTCACAAAATACTGTCCTGTTCGGGCACGTTTTCGGGGTGTCGCAGAGGCTCCACTCGCTGGGGTCGAAGGGACGTCCTTCGTCCATAGATAGGGCATGGAGGAAGCCGCACACGTGTTCCCTCTCTCTGCTTCGGTCGAACCGGAGGGAAACGTCGGAGCAAATGGTCTTCGATTCGGGCCGGACTATCTCCAAGGCCCAATGGCTCTCACCATTGGACAATGTCAGGTGCGCCGGGAAAAGAATAATGTCGTTTTTCAGGACACGAGCATCTTACGCCCTCTTCCGAGTCGCCGGGTAACCACCCAGCTTCCCGTCCTGGAAGAACGCGGTATCCATGAAGTGGACCACCGGCAGCTCCTCACAATAGCGGTTTCACCGGTTAATTAGCCACAGGTAGGCGTTAATTTCCACTCCCGTGACTTGCCCCCCCCCCCCCCCCCCCCCGAACACAAACCAGATAGTTCCTGTGACCCTAACCTAATAATGGGTTTTAAGTTCGCCATGCTAAAATTACACAAAGGATCACACACGAATTATACAGTGTGTCTCTGAACTCCCTACCGACATTTTCAGATATTATTACTAGACCAAAGAAAAGGCAAAATATCATATTTAACATTTTCAAAACTCCATACTTACCCGTACAGCCGCCATTTTGTATTTTTTAAAGAATAATTTTTAATTTAAGAACAGCTTGACGTAATAATTTGAAATTCAATACACAGCTTGTTGAAGTAAAGTCCTAGCAGGAAAAAAAAATTTTTTTTTTATCTTTCATATTTTCAAAATGGCGGCTGTTTAAAATCTTTAACCTTAAAATGCATAAAAACTACGTAATGTAGAAAAGTATATGTTATTATGTGTTTTTTTTTTGGAAAATTTAATTTACAAATCCAACGATGTAAAAATTGTGAAAATCGGTTCATAAATAAGCGAGATAGTGTTACCCACAAAATGAACTGTGTTACTCACTAATGAAATAATTGATTCCGATGTCCACACAAAAGTCAGCATGAGATTTCTGGAAATGGTGGTTGAAGTCGGCAATACTAATTTCTCATCAGCTACCTAAACGATATTTCTAAATCCAGATTCATCTACAATTGGGAATGGATACACCTCTTCAGCAATCCATTTAGTTACAGCTGTTTTCATTGCAATGTTTTTAGTGTTTTGGCCCATACTTTTCTGTCAATAAAAAAAAATCTATCCAGTTTTAGTACTTTGTGAGGACTAGTTGCATTTACTAAGGTAGAGATTTCACTTTTTGCCTTTTTGAATTCCTTTTCTTTAGCACAAAATTTTAAATATTTCGAGTGGTGGTTTCTTTCTAAGCATTTTCTTATTCCTGATATTGAATTATGCTCTTATTTCAAAATTCTGCAACACGTTAGACATTTTGAACTAGTCGAATCAATTATTTCGAAAAAGTTCCAAATCGGTACCTTTTTAAATTTTACGGCATCAGGTGTTGAGGCAGTAGTAGGCCTAGATGTAGAAGCCGCAGTAAGCCTAGGCGAAAAGTCAGATAACAACATTGGAACGCGATCGCCAGCGTCAAAATCACTCAGTATTGAACTGTTTATTTACAGCTACACTATTTATTTTTTACGTTGGTTTAACTATACACATCCTAAATTAATTTCACATAACTTCCAGTGCAACTATCACACAAAGTCGCGATGTAGTAGGCCTGACTAGTGACAGAGTTGTTAGTGCTGTAGTGTTTTTGTTCGTAATGAACGAAACAAAAACAATCCAACAAGAAAAGCCAACGGGTACAACGATAAAGTAAATGCCGTACTTAGAACGTATATACACAACATACAAACAGTGACAGTATTGACAGAGTGGAGGAAATAAATATAGCTAGAGGAGTCTCTTTACAAAAATTTTATGAACGCACAGTAGATTTTTTAATTGATACTGCACTTATTTGGTATTGTTCGGTGTGCCGGATGATTTCTTCATGGGAGGAATTTAAATAAGAATTGAAGATCGTTTTACAGAGTGCTGACTAAGATGAACGTTTGCAATTGGAGATTTTACATCGAAATCGAGGAGAAGCAGAGTAAAGTGAGTAGTTATTGTGTAAAACGATGTATTAGAGTCAGAGTAGCAAATGTCAGTCGTAAATGCAACATTGGTCTCATTTCAGTATGGACTTGATACTCATTATAATATCGTTAACATAAAGAGGCTATCAGTTTTCCCTCGAGGGACCCTATATAAAAGCTTAGTTTTGCCGAGTATTTTTTAAACCCAGCATTTTCAACAACAGAGAGGGGGTGTAGATCAACCCTTATCATTTACACCAGGGCTCTATCAATTTATTTCCTCCCGCCTCACTAAGATTACTGCTTTTAGTAACTAACTTAGGTTGTCAGGAGTGAATATTCGTACTTGTAATTTGTGTAAAGTTGCCTTCTTAATTACTCTGGGCAGTTGCTGAATTTCCTGGTGGTCTTTCTTCCTTAGAGCTACAATCGAGTCCCTTAAATGAAATGCTTGTGCTTGGTTGCTTACTTAACGCAGCGGAATTTTGCAAATTTAATTTATCAGACGAGCTGCTGCTGGTATCTTTGGGGAGTTCATCAGGAATAACAATATTTCCCGGTCTATTGTCGTCTGAACTTGAACTTCCATCAATAATGTAAAAGGATGGCACCTTTACAGTTGCTTCTTCATTTTACTAGTTTTCTGACAATGCTTAAACAGATTTTTACACATTTTGCACTTAATGCCCTGATTTTCTGTGAATTCGAAATGCTCCCATACTTAAGATTTTAGGGGGCATTTTCTGGGTCTAGGTCCTCACACATTTATTACAACTACAAGGTAAACAGTAGATCACTTGAATAAATCAAAGAATCTTTAAATTTTTATAATGGCCATACTCAGTAACGAAATAAAGCATTATAACTCACAACAATAAAACTTTACTTACGGTTTAGGGCTTCGTAGTAGTTGGGCCTTCTAATTACTTTAGAACCCCAGGTGTAACTGAAGAGATAAATATAGCATTGCTTTGATTTCTTCCCTATGAATTAGGCTCTTCAAAATTTGGAATATTTATGGGGCAGCCCTCAAGCACAAAACACAAGTATAGGACACAACTTATCTAGTAATTTTTTTCAACTTGTTCATTTAATATTTATAATGTAATCTGCATTAGCGTTAATGACAGAAATTTTTTACAAATCTAGGAGTTTCGACACACAAATAATACAGAGCTCCACAATAGCAGTTTTTGTCCTTGCGAGAATATAATTTAAAACGCCAGTTAACAACTACGATTGCTACTAAATTTGTAAGGCATTAAAGAAATGTCTATTTCTTTAGAGGAACTCGACGTCAATGTCGGCAAGGAAGTACACTGTGTTGTCTTAAGTCGCCGCCAGGCCGTGCTGCTTTCTTTCTTAACATAATTCTTTGTTATTACCTTTTCAGACATTTAGATGAATTAAGATTTAAAATTTATAATAATAACTTATTACGTATGCTGGTGAATAAAATAATTAAAATATTATAAGTTTACTTCTGTTACAACAGAAGGAATTAAATCCATACGTACCAACGACAACGATTGTAAATACCAAACTTAGTTCTCGCACATTGACAGCGATTTACATTCGTCTTATAACATACTTGTCGTTGAAAAGGCAAATGTGTTGCATGCTTATACTTAGTAAGAAAGTGTACTGATTGTGACATTTAATAACTTTATCTTGTTTTCTGGCACATTATCCGTAAATCGCCCTTTAATTAGACGTCGAACTTTAAGTGCTTAGATTTAGGTTACGAGACTAAATTGTTTTTTACCAGATAATAAACTATTTCAAGTATATTAGGTGACTTTTCTGCACATGCGAGCTGATTTCATTATTGAAAATTTCATGTGTTGGATTAATTGAAATTTACACTTTTTCTTTTATAGAATTATCATAAAACCTCATTATTGGGCACTACCCACCTCTAGATATGTGGCGATCGTTAGTAAGGCGAAAATATATTGATAGTCTCTCGTCAAAGAAATAAAATTAATTTACAAAAGACTCAAATCATGAACACACGAACAATTAATTGATGCCATAAAATTGTCAAACCAAATTCTTATATGTTTTCAAAATCACCCATATCATTGTGGGTCATTAAAACATTCTCCGGCTTCACATTATGGATTATGCCTTTCCTGTAAAGAGAAGCACTGATGAAAATCAGTTTGGTGTCTTGTTAGTTTTTTCATCATTCATTCTAACAATAAGTGTTTCACCGGATATACATTATAGGACTATGAAGGCGTGATGTTGTGTAAATAAGAATCCTCCATTAAGACAATAAACAGTGAGCTCAGTATTGATTTTTTTTTAATTTTATTCTTCATCTTATCAGAAACTCTTCGATCTCTTTAAAGTTTATAATGGTCACATCTTTGGTTGCCAAATCATCATAGGCCAAACAAACATTCCTGAAGAACCCTTTTCTTATCCTCTGACGTCCGCCTTCTCCCAGATGAATGTCAGCGAATTCAACCTCTACATCTCCTATGAGGAATTCGTTTGTTATTTCAATTTGTTCATGACTATCTGCGGGAACATTGGTCTTTCGCAAAACTCCTCCTCTGTGAATACATAATCAAACTTTTCAGACTTGACAAACACATACTTGGTATTAGGTTTATAATATCTTGCCACTTACCCCTTAGGATGGGAGTGCAAACACCAACATTGTTAACAGCCGTCGAATCTTCCTGTTATCATGTGGCATCTATTATATTTCAAAATGGGCTACTTCATCGGGTGCAAACACCAACATTATCAACGTCCGTCGAATCTTCCTGTTATTCATGTGGCATCTATTATATTTCAAAATGGGCTACTTCATCGGGTGCAAACACCAACATTATCAACGTCCGTCGAATCTTCCTGTTATTCATGTGGCATCTATTATATTTCAAAATGGGCTACTTCATCGGGTGCAAATACCAACATTATCAACATCCGTTGAATCTTCCTGTTATTCATGTGGCATCTATTATATTTCAAAATGGGCTACTTCGTCGGGTGCAAACACCAACATTATCAACGTCCGTCGAATCTTCCTGTTATTCATGTGGCATCTATTATATTTCAAAATGGGCTACTTCATCGGGTGCAAACACCAACATTATCAACATCCGTTGAATCTTCCTGTTATTCATGTGGCATCTATTATATTTCAAAATGGGCTACTTCATCGGGTGCAAACACCAACATTATCAACGTCCGTCGAATCTTCCTGTTATTCATTAGGCATCTATTATATTTCAAAATGGGCTACTTCATCGGGTGCAAACACCAACATTATCAACATCCGTTGAATCTTCCTGTTATTCATGTGGCATACATTATATTTCAAAATGGGCTACTTCATCGGATGCAAACACCAACATTATCAACGTCCGTCGAATCTTCCTGCTATTCACGTGGCATCGATATTTCAAAATTAGCTGCTTCATCGGGTGCAAACATCAAAGTTGTCAACATTCGTTGAATCTTCCTGTTATTAATGTGGCATCTATTATCTATACTTATTTAATACGCTAAGGGTTTTTTTGTCTTGAGAACTCCTCCTACAATTTTCAACCGATTTTCAAGTTTTTGGTGTCGTTGGATGGGGCTTGGTCTGCAGTTGTTTCCGCCAAAAATTGATGAGAATTGGACTGAAAATAAAGGAGATATCCACCATCGAAATCTCAAAATTTCCTATTTAAATAACATTGGGACTGAATAAAGCATTTGAAACATCTGTTAACAATCAGCTGTAAATACGTGTAGTTATTGGCGATTGAAGATATTCACATTATTGGATTGGTCGGATGTCATTGATTTAGAGCTAAAGTAACATTTGTACTGTATTTAAATAAATTGCTCGATTTCGAGCAACACGTATACTAGTATTTCAAAATGGGCTACTTCATCAGGTGCAAACACCAAAATTGTCAACATCCGTTGAATCTTCCTGTTATTCATGTGGTATCGATAATTCAAAGTTAGCTACTTCATCGGGTGTAAACACCATCATTGTCAACATCCGTTGAATCTTCCTGTTATCATGTGGCATCGATATTTCAAAGTTAGCTACTTCATCGGGTGTAAACACCATCATTGTCAACATCCGTTGAATCTTCCTGTTATTCATGTGGTATCGATATTTCAAAGTTAGCTACTTCATCGGGTGTAAACACCATCATTTTCAACATCCGTTGAATCTTCCTGTTATCAGGTGGCATCGATATTTCAAAATTAGCTACTTCATCGGGTGCCAACACCATCATTGTCAACATCCGTCGAATCTTCCTGTTATCATGTGGCATCGATATTTAAAAATTAGCGACTTCATCGGGTGCAAACACCATCATTGTCAACATCCGTTGTATCTTCCTGTTATTCATGTGGTATCGATATTTCAAAGTTAGCTACGTCATCGGGTGTAAACACCATCATTGTCAACATCCGTTGAATCTTCCTGTTATCATGTGGCATCGATATTTCAAAATTAGCTACTTCATCGGGTGCAAACACCATCATTGTCAACATCCGTTGAATCTTCCTGTTATCATGAGGCATCGATATTTAAAAATTAGCTACTTCATCGGGTGCAAACACCAACATTGTCAACATCCATTGAATCTTCTTGTTCTTAATGTGGCACCGAAACTCTAAATTGGCTACTTCATCAAGTGGCTGAGTATTTTCATAACTCTACAATGAATTCATGTTTTCGTCGTCTTATTCTCACAATGTTGAAGTGTTATAATAAGAATACAAAAAAAATGTAGATTATCCGTTGAAATAATAAATAAATACAGTCGTCAATCAACTGTCTAGGGATACCGTGCTGAGGCACAAAACAGACCAAGAATTTGTCTGAATTAGTCCACACCTTTCATAATTAAATGTTTACATGTCCTCATAAATTAAATAACAATAATAATACACCTTCAGTCTAAGAGATTTTTCAATCGGTAACCTGAGAAACTTCTTTGCTTGCAGGAGACTTTCAAATAGACGACTTGTTTCTGGGTTTCCATTTTTGTTGAAACTTTTAAACCATTCAGTGGATACTTCTTATTTACTAACAAAACTTTCTTCAATGTTGCCAGAGATAACTTGAAATCATCTATACAGGGTGTTAGGTGGTCAGAGTCAAAAAGGGTGAGCCGTCTGCTTCACGCCCTGATCTCTCTCGCTGCTCTTCTGACACCGCGTCTTTTTAATGACGAGGGTAAAGACGAATTCGTTCCAGGACGTGGTTCGAAAGTCGTCAACAAGACAAGTGACTTATCTCACCGGTTTCTATGAACAGAAAAGTGGAGTTTTCCGTTATGTGAAATGAATTTCCCTGTGAGAATGTTTTTAATGGGTGCTGCCGAATTAGTAGAGCAACTGATGGGGGGCTTTACTCCTTGAGTTTGGTTTTTGGGAGCTCCTTTTGTGGTGTTTATCGTTCAAATCTCCATGCGTGAGACGGTTTCCGTTCAAAAATAACCTTCATATTGTCACTGGAGCGCCAATTTAAAGTAAAACGTTAGTTGTTTGGGGTATTAATATATAGGACTTAAATTATTACCTACAACATGTAAAGTTGCATCAAGAGGAAGAGTGAAACATCTGATTTTATATGACTAAAAATAGTAACCTAAGAAAATATGTTAAAAATGGATTATTTGAAGCTATATCTGGGGTTTAGTAGTAATTAGATCTTCCAATTACTCTATAACCCCAGATAAAATAAGATAGATATAGCATTGCTTTGTGTACTTCCTGATGATTAAATATTTATGGAACAACCCTCAAGCACAAAATACAATCTTGGAACATGCAATTTTTCTTGTAATAAATTAAAATATGTTTATTTAATATTTATAATATAATCTGCATTAGCATTAATGACAGAGAAATTTTTACAAATCTAGAAGTTGCGATATAATAATACATAGCACCACAAAGGCAGTTTTTGTCCATGCGAGAATATAATTTGAAACGTCAGGAAATCACTATTCGCATTATTGCTACTAAATTTCTAAGGCTAGGGTTCAATTTATCCACATTACGATTTGAGATAGTTGAACCAAAATTTAATGTCTAAAAACAATTTAAATTGTAGAGGAACTCGATGTTAATGTCGGCAAGGAAGTACACCGTGTTGCCTCAAGTCGCCGCCAGGCCGTGCTGCTTTCATTCTTAACATAATTCTTTGTTTCTTCCAGACATTTAAATGACTTAAGATTTGAAATTAATAATAACAAATAATTACGTATGCTGCTGAATACAAAATTAAAATATTATAAGTTTACCTCTGTTACAACAGCAAAGAATTAACTCCATACGTATCAACGACAACGACTCTAAATACCAAATTAAGTTCTCGCATATAGACAGCGCTTTACATTCCTTTTATAACATACCTGTCCTTACTTTAGGACGTAATCTACTCAAATGAAGATCGTATGCTTGCATAAACTCGTTTAAACAGCATACTGAATGTGTTTTCAAATTATTTGATTCTTTTTGTTTTTGGCACATTACCCGTTTATCACCCTTTATTTAGAGGTTGATTTTATATGTGGTACGATTTTGGTGACGAGACTTAAATGTTACTCATCAGATAAGAAATCACTTGTAAATATTTTAGGTAACATTTCTATTTCTGCAGTCTTATCAGAAACTGTTAGTCCTCATTTTAAAGTTTATAATGGTCACATCTTTGGTTTCCAAATTATCACAGGCCAAAAAACAGTCCAGAAGAACCCTTTTCATTTCCTCCGACATCCACCCTCTCCTAGATGAATGACAGCGAATTCAACCTCTACATCTCATATGAGGAATTCGTTTGTTATGTCAAATTGTTCATGACTAGCTGCAGCAAACATTGCTCTTTCGCAAAACTCCTCCTCTATGGAAACATAATCAAACTTTTCAGACTTGACAAACACATACTTGGTATTAGGTTTATAATATCTTGCCACTTAGCCCTTAGGATGGCAGTGCAAACACCAACATTGTTAAGAGCCGTTGAATCTCCCTGTTATTTATGTGGCATCGATAATTTAAAATGGGCTTCTTCAATGGATGCAAACATTAACGTTGTCAACATCCGTTTAATCTTCCTGTTATTCATGTGGTTTCGATATGTCAAAGTTAGCTACTTCATCGGGTGCAAACACCAACATTGTCAACATCCATCGAATCTTCCTGTTATTCATGTGGTATCGATATTTCAAAGTTAGCTACTTCATCGGGTGCAAACACCAACATTGTCAACATCCGTTGAATCTTCCTGTTATTCATGTGGTATCGATATTTCAAAAGGGGCTACTTCATCGGGTGCAAACACCAACATTGTCAATATCCTTTTAATCTTCCTGTTATTCATGTGGCATCGATATTTCAAAGTTAGCTACTTCATCGGGTACAAACACCAACATTGTGAACATCCGTTGAATCTTTCTGTTATTCATGTGGCAGGTGGCATCAATATTTCGAAATTAGCTACTTTATCGGGTGCAAAAATCAACATTGTCAACATCCGTTGAATCTTCCTGTTATTCATGTGCCATCGATATTCCAAAATTAGCTACTTCATCGGGTTCAAATACCAACATTGTGAACATCAGTTGAATCTTCCTTTTATTCGTGTAACATCTATATTTCAAAATTAGCTACTTCATCGGGTTCAAACACCAACATTGTCAACATCCGTTGAATCTTCCTGTTATTCATGTGGTTTCGATATGTCAAAGTTAGCTACTTCATCGGGTGCAAACACCAACATTGTCAACATCCATCGAATCTTCCTGTTATTCATGTGGTATCGATATTTCAAAGTTAGCTACTTCATCGGGTGCAAACACCAACATTGTCAACATCCGTTGAATCTTCCTGTTATTCATGTGGTATCGATATTTCAAAAGGGGCTACTTCATCGGGTGCAAACACCAACATTGTCAACATCCGTTGAATCTTCCTGTTATTCATGTCGCATCGATATTTCAAAAGGGGCTACTTCATCGGGTGCAAACACCAACATTGTCAACATTCGTTGAATCTTCTTGTTCTTAATGTTGCACGGATACTCTAAATTTGCTACTTCATCAAATGGCTGAATTTTGAGGGTGAATTTATTAGTTTATTTAGTATTATGTTCCCGAATTAGAAAGTTCTAACATTAATATGTATTTATTTGTAGTATAAAGTTTTGAACCCTACACTGAATTCATATTTTCATTGTAATATTGTCACAATGTTGAAGGGAATGCCATGATGAGTATGCAGTTATCAATCAACTGGCCAGCGATACCGAGCTGAGGCACAAAACATACCAAAAATTTGTCTGAATTAGTCCACACCTTTCGTAATTAAATGTTTAGATGTGCCAATGTGTGTTTGGCTATATGTATAAAAAATAATACTAATACACTTTCAGTCTAGACATTTTTTAACCGATAACCTGAGAAACTTCTTTGCTAGCAGGACACATTCAACTAAAAAACTTGTTTCTGGGTTTCCATTTTTTTTTTAACTTTTAAACCATTATTTATTAACAAAACTTTCATCAATGTTGCCATAGATAACTTGAAATCATGTATACAGGGTGTTAGGTGGTCAGAGTCAAAAATGGCGAACCTTCTGCTTCACGCCCATGATCTCTCTCGCTGCTCTTCAGACACTGCGTATTTTAATGACGTGTTTAAAGAAGAATTCGTCGCAGGACGTGGTTCGAAAGTCGATAACAAGACAAGTGAATTATCTCACCGGTTTCTATGAACAGAAAAGTGGAGTTTTCCGGTATTTGAAATGAATTCTCCGGTGAGAATGTTTGTAATGGGCGCTGCATAATTAGTAGAGCAACTGTTGGGGGGCATTACTCCTTGAGTTTGGTTTTCGGGAGTTCCTTTTGTGGTATTTGGCGTTCAATTCTCCATGCGTGGGACTGTCTCGTTCGGCATTACTCCTTGAGTTTGGTTTTTGGGAGTTCCTTTTGTGGTGTTTGGCGTTCAATTCTCCATGCGTGGGACTGTCTCGTTCGGCATTACTCCTTGAGTTTGGTTTTCGGGAGTTCCTATTGTGGTGTTTGGCGTTCAATTCTCCATGCGTGGGACTGTCTCGTTCGGCATTACTCCTTGAGTTTGGTTTTCGGGTGTTCCTTTTGTGGTGTTTGGCGTTCAATTCTTTCTTGCGTGGGACTGTCTCGTTCGGCATTACTCCTTGAGTTTGGTTTTCGGGAGTTCCTTTTGTGGTGTTTGGCGTTCAATTCTCCATGCGTGGGACTGTCTCGTTCGGCATTACTCCTTGAGTTTGGTTTTCGGGATTTCCTTTTGTGGTGTTTGGCGTTCAATTCTCCATGCGTGGGACTGTCTCGTTCGGAATTACTCCTTGAGTTTGGTTTTCGGGAGTTCCTTTTGTGGTGTTTGGCGTTCAATTCTCCATGCGTGGGACTGTCTCGTTCGGCTATACTCCTTGAGTTTGGTTTTCGGGAGTTCCTTTTGTGGTGTTTGGCGTTCAATTCTCCATGCGTGGGACTGTCTCGTTCGGCATTACTCCTTGAGTTTGGTTTTCGGGAGTTCCTTTTGTGGTGTTTGGCGTTCAATTCTCCATGCGTGGGACTGTCTCGTTCGGCATTGCTCCTTGAGTTTGGTTTTCGGGAGTTCCTTTTGTGGTGTTTGGCGTTCAATTCTCCATGCGTGGGACTGTCTCGTTCGGCATTACTCCTTGAGTTTGGTTTTCGGGAGTTCCTTTTGTGGTGTTTGGCGTTCAATTCTCCATGCGTGGGACTGTCTCGTTCGGAATTACTCCTTGAGTTTGGTTTTTGGGAGTTCCTTTTGTGGTGTTTGGCGTTCAATTCTCCATGCGTGGGACTGTCTCGTTCGGCATTACTCCTTGAGTTTGGTTTTCGGGAGTTCCTTTTGTGGTGTTTGGCGTTCAATTCTCCATGCGTGGGACTGTCTCGTTCGGCATTACTCCTTGAGTTTGGTTTTCGGGAGTTCCTTTTGTGGTGTTTGGCGTTCAATTCTCCATGCGTGGGACTGTCTCGTTCGGCATTGCTCCTTGAGTTTGGTTTTCGGGAATTCCTTTTGTGGTGTTTGGCGTTCAATTCTCCATGCGTGGGACTGTCTCGTTCGGCATTACTCCTTGAGTTTGGTTTTCGGGAGTTCCTTTTGTGGTGTTTGGCGTTCAATTCTCCATGCGTGGGACTGTCTCGTTCGGCATTACTCCTTGAGTTTGGTTTGCGGGAGTTCCTTTTGTGGTGTTTGGCGTTCAATTCTTTCTTGCGTGGGACTGTCTCGTTCGGCATTACTCCTTGAGTTTGGTTTTCGGGAGTTCCTTTTGTGGTGTTTGGCGTTTAATTCTCCATGCGTGGGACTGTCTCGTTTGGCATTACTCCTTGAGTTTGGTTTTCGGGAGTTCCTTTTGTGGTGTTTGGCGTTCAATTCTCCATGCGTGGGACTGTCTTGTTCGGAATTACTCCTTGAGTTTGGTTTTTGGGAGTTCCTTTTGTGGTGTTTGGCGTTCAATTCTTTCTTGCGTGGGACTGTCTCGTTCGGCATTACTCCTTGAGTTTGGTTTTCGGGAGATCCTTTTGTGGTGTTTGGCGTTCAATTCTCCATGCGTGGGACTGTCTCGTTTGGCATTACTCCTTGAGTTTGGTTTTTTGGGAGTTCCTTTTGTGGTGTTTGGCGTTCACTTCTCCATGCGTGGGACTGTCTCGTTCGGAATTACTCCTTGAGTTTGGTTTTTGGGAGTTCCTTTTGTGGTGTTTGGCGTTCAATTATCCATGCGTGGGACTGTCTTGTTCGGCATTACTCCTTGAGTTTGGTTTTCGGGAGTTCCTTTTGTGGTGTTTGGCGTTCAATTCTTTCTTGCGTGGGACTGTCTCGTTCGGCATTACTCCTTGAGTTTGGTTTTCGGGAGTTCCTTTTGTGGTGTTTGGCGTTTAATTCTTTCTTGCGTGGGACTGTCTCGTTCGGCATTACTCCTTAAGATTGGTTTTCGGGAGTTCCTTTTGTGGTGTTTGGCGTTCAATTCTCCATTGAAAATTTCATGTGTTGGATTAATTGAAATTTACACTTTTTCTTTTATAGAATTATCATAAAACCTCATTATTGGGCACTACCCACCTCTAGATATGTGGCGATCGTTAGTAAGGCGAAAATATATTGATAGTCTCTCGTCAAAGAAATAAAATTAATTTACAAAAGACTCAAATCATGAACACACGAACAATTAATTGATGCCATAAAATTGTCAAACCAAATTCTTATATGTTTTCAAAATCACCCATATCATTGTGGGTCATTAAAACATTCTCCGGCTTCACATTATGGATTATGCCTTTCCTGTAAAGAGAAGCACTGATGAAAATCAGTTTGGTGTCTTGTTAGTTTTTTCATCATTCATTCTAACAATAAGTGTTTCACCGGATATACATTATAGGACTATGAAGGCGTGATGTTGTGTAAATAAGAATCCTCCATTAAGACAATAAACAGTGAGCTCAGTATTGATTTTTTTTTTAAATTTTATTCTTCATCTTATCAGAAACTCTTCGATCTCTTTAAAGTTTATAATGGTCACATCTTTGGTTGCCAAATCATCATAGGCCAAACAAACATTCCTGAAGAACCCTTTTCTTATCCTCTGACGTCCGCCTTCTCCCAGATGAATGTCAGCGAATTCAACCTCTACATCTCCTATGAGGAATTCGTTTGTTATTTCAATTTGTTCATGACTATCTGCGGGAACATTGGTCTTTCGCAAAACTCCTCCTCTGTGAATACATAATCAAACTTTTCAGACTTGACAAACACATACTTGGTATTAGGTTTATAATATCTTGCCACTTACCCCTTAGGATGGGAGTGCAAACACCAACATTGTTAACAGCCGTCGAATCTTCCTGTTATCATGTGGCATCTATTATATTTCAAAATGGGGTACTTCATCGGGTGCAAACACCAACATTATCAACGTCCGTCGAATCTTCCTGTTATTCATGTGGCATCTATTATATTTCAAAATGGGCTACTTCATCGGGTGCAAACACCAACATTATCAACGTCCGTCGAATCTTCCTGTTATTCATGTGGCATCTATTATATTTCAAAATGGGCTACTTCATCGGGTGCAAATACCAACATTATCAACATCCGTTGAATCTTCCTGTTATTCATGTGGCATCTATTATATTTCAAAATGGGCTACTTCATCGGGTGCAAACACCAACATTATCAACGTCCGTCGAATCTTCCTGTTATTCATGTGGCATCTATTATATTTCAAAATGGGCTACTTCATCGGGTGCAAACACCAACATTATCAACATCCGTTGAATCTTCCTGTTATTCATGTGGCATCTATTATATTTCAAAATGGGCTACTTCATCGGGTGCAAACACCAACATTATCAACGTCCGTCGAATCTTCCTGTTATTCATTAGGCATCTATTATATTTCAAAATGGGCTACTTCATCGGGTGCAAACACCAACATTATCAACATCCGTTGAATCTTCCTGTTATTCATGTGGCATACATTATATTTCAAAATGGGCTACTTCATCGGATGCAAACACCAACATTATCAACGTCCGTCGAATCTTCCTGCTATTCACGTGGCATCGATATTTCAAAATTAGCTGCTTCATCGGGTGCAAACATCAAAGTTGTCAACATTCGTTGAATCTTCCTGTTATTAATGTGGCATCTATTATCTATACTTATTTAATACGCTAAGGGTTTTTTTGTCTTGAGAACTCCTCCTACAATTTTCAACCGATTTTCAAGTTTTTGGTGTCGTTGGATGGGGCTTGGTCTGCAGTTGTTTCCGCCAAAAATTGATGAGAATTGGACTGAAAATAAAGGAGATATCCACCATCGAAATCTCAAAATTTCCTATTTAAATAACATTGGGACTGAATAAAGCATTTGAAACATCTGTTAACAATCAGCTGCAAATACGTGTAGTTATTGGCGATTGAAGATATTCACATTATTGGATTGGTCGGATGTCATTGATTTAGAGCTAAAGTAACATTTGTACTGTATTTAAATAAATTGCTCGATTTCGAGCAACACGTATACTAGTATTTCAAAATGGGCTACTTCATCAGGTGCAAACACCAAAATTGTCAACATCCGTTGAATCTTCCTGTTATTCATGTGGTATCGATAATTCAAAGTTAGCTACTTCATCGGGTGTAAACACCATCATTGTCAACATCCGTTGAATCTTCCTGTTATCATGTGGCATCGATATTTCAAAGTTAGCTACTTCATCGGGTGTAAACACCATCATTGTCAACATCCGTTGAATCTTCCTGTTATTCATGTGGTATCGATATTTCAAAGTTAGCTACTTCATCGGGTGTAAACACCATCATTTTCAACATCCGTTGAATCTTCCTGTTATCATGTGGCATCGATATTTCAAAATTAGCTACTTCATCGGGTGCCAACACCATCATTGTCAACATCCGTCGAATCTTCCTGTTATCATGTGGCATCGATATTTAAAAATTAGCGACTTCATCGGGTGCAAACACCATCATTGTCAACATCCGTTGTATCTTCCTGTTATTCATGTGGTATCGATATTTCAAAGTTAGCTACGTCATCGGGTGTAAACACCATCATTGTCAACATCCGTTGAATCTTCCTGTTATCATGTGGCATCGATATTTCAAAATTAGCTACTTCATCGGGTGCAAACACCATCATTGTCAACATCCGTTGAATCTTCCTGTTATCATGAGGCATCGATATTTAAAAATTAGCTACTTCATCGGGTGCAAACACCAACATTGTCAACATCCATTGAATCTTCTTGTTCTTAATGTGGCACCGAAACTCTAAATTGGCTACTTCATCAAGTGGCTGAGTATTTTCATAACTCTACAATGAATTCATGTTTTCGTCGTCTTATTCTCACAATGTTGAAGTGTTATAATAAGAATACAAAAAAAATGTAGATTATCCGTTGAAATAATAAATAAATACAGTCGTCAATCAACTGTCTAGGGATACCGTGCTGAGGCACAAAACAGACCAAGAATTTGTCTGAATTAGTCCACACCTTTCATAATTAAATGTTTACATGTCCTCATAAATTAAATAACAATAATAATACACCTTCAGTCTAAGAGATTTTTCAATCGGTAACCTGAGAAACTTCTTTGCTTGCAGGAGACTTTCAAATAGACGACTTGTTTCTGGGTTTCCATTTTTGTTGAAACTTTTAAACCATTCAGTGGATACTTCTTATTTACTAACAAAACTTTCTTCAATGTTGCCAGAGATAACTTGAAATCATCTATACAGGGTGTTAGGTGGTCAGAGTCAAAAAGGGTGAGCCGTCTGCTTCACGCCCTGATCTCTCTCGCTGCTCTTCTGACACCGCGTCTTTTTAATGACGAGGGTAAAGACGAATTCGTTCCAGGACGTGGTTCGAAAGTCGTCAACAAGACAAGTGACTTATCTCACCGGTTTCTATGAACAGAAAAGTGGAGTTTTCCGTTATGTGAAATGAATTTCCCTGTGAGAATGTTTTTAATGGGTGCTGCCGAATTAGTAGAGCAACTGATGGGGGGCTTTACTCCTTGAGTTTGGTTTTTGGGAGCTCCTTTTGTGGTGTTTATCGTTCAAATCTCCATGCGTGAGACGGTTTCCGTTCAAAAATAACCTTCATATTGTCACTGGAGCGCCAATTTAAAGTAAAACGTTAGTTGTTTGGGGTATTAATATATAGGACTTAAATTATTACCTACAACATGTAAAGTTGCATCAAGAGGAAGAGTGAAACATCTGATTTTATATGACTAAAAATAGTAACCTAAGAAAATATGTTAAAAATGGATTATTTGAAGCTATATCTGGGGTTTAGTAGTAATTAGATCTTCCAATTACTCTATAACCCCAGATAAAATAAGATAGATATAGCATTGCTTTGTGTACTTCCTGATGATTAAATATTTATGGAACAACCCTCAAGCACAAAATACAATCTTGGAACATGCAATTTTTCTTGTAATAAATTAAAATATGTTTATTTAATATTTATAATATAATCTGCATTAGCATTAATGACAGAGAAATTTTTACAAATCTAGAAGTTGCGATATAATAATACATAGCACCACAAAGGCAGTTTTTGTCCATGCGAGAATATAATTTGAAACGTCAGGAAATCACTATTCGCATTATTGCTACTAAATTTCTAAGGCTAGGGTTCAATTTATCCACATTACGATTTGAGATAGTTGAACCAAAATTTAATGTCTAAAAACAGTAATGTCTAAATTTATTAGTTTATTTAGTATTATGTTCCCGAATTAGAAAGTTCTAACATTAATATGTATTTATTTGTAGTATAAAGTTTTGAACCCTACACTGAATTCATATTTTCATTGTAATATTGTCACAATGTTGAAGGGAATGCCATGATGAGTATGCAGTTATCAATCAACTGGCCAGCGATACCGAGCTGAGGCACAAAACATACCAAAAATTTGTCTGAATTAGTCCACACCTTTCGTAATTAAATGTTTAGATGTGCCAATGTGTGTTTGGCTATATGTATAAAAAATAATACTAATACACTTTCAGTCTAGACATTTTTTAACCGATAACCTGAGAAACTTCTTTGCTAGCAGGACACATTCAACTAAAAAACTTGTTTCTGGGTTTCCATTTTTTTTTTTAACTTTTAAACCATTATTTATTAACAAAACTTTCATCAATGTTGCCATAGATAACTTGAAATCATGTATACAGGGTGTTAGGTGGTCAGAGTCAAAAATGGCGAACCTTCTGCTTCACGCCCATGATCTCTCTCGCTGCTCTTCAGACACTGCGTATTTTAATGACGTGTTTAAAGAAGAATTCGTCGCAGGACGTGGTTCGAAAGTCGATAACAAGACAAGTGAATTATCTCACCGGTTTCTATGAACAGAAAAGTGGAGTTTTCCGGTATTTGAAATGAATTCTCCGGTGAGAATGTTTGTAATGGGCGCTGCATAATTAGTAGAGCAACTGTTGGGGGGCATTACTCCTTGAGTTTGGTTTTCGGGAGTTCCTTTTGTGGTATTTGGCGTTCAATTCTCCATGCGTGGGACTGTCTCGTTCGGCATTACTCCTTGAGTTTGGTTTTTGGGAGTTCCTTTTGTGGTGTTTGGCGTTCAATTCTCCATGCGTGGGACTGTCTCGTTCGGCATTACTCCTTGAGTTTGGTTTTCGGGAGTTCCTATTGTGGTGTTTGGCGTTCAATTCTCCATGCGTGGGACTGTCTCGTTCGGCATTACTCCTTGAGTTTGGTTTTCGGGTGTTCCTTTTGTGGTGTTTGGCGTTCAATTCTTTCTTGCGTGGGACTGTCTCGTTCGGCATTACTCCTTGAGTTTGGTTTTCGGGAGTTCCTTTTGTGGTGTTTGGCGTTCAATTCTCCATGCGTGGGACTGTCTCGTTCGGCATTACTCCTTGAGTTTGGTTTTCGGGATTTCCTTTTGTGGTGTTTGGCGTTCAATTCTCCATGCGTGGGACTGTCTCGTTCGGAATTACTCCTTGAGTTTGGTTTTCGGGAGTTCCTTTTGTGGTGTTTGGCGTTCAATTCTCCATGCGTGGGACTGTCTCCTTCGGCTATACTCCTTGAGTTTGGTTTTCGGGAGTTCCTTTTGTGGTGTTTGGCGTTCAATTCTCCATGCGTGGGACTGTCTCGTTCGGCATTACTCCTTGAGTTTGGTTTTCGGGAGTTCCTTTTGTGGTGTTTGGCGTTCAATTCTCCATGCGTGGGACTGTCTCGTTCGGCATTGCTCCTTGAGTTTGGTTTTCGGGAGTTCCTTTTGTGGTGTTTGGCGTTCAATTCTCCATGCGTGGGACTGTCTCGTTCGGCATTACTCCTTGAGTTTGGTTTTCGGGAGTTCCTTTTGTGGTGTTTGGCGTTCAATTCTCCATGCGTGGGACTGTCTCGTTCGGAATTACTCCTTGAGTTTGGTTTTTGGGAGTTCCTTTTGTGGTGTTTGGCGTTCAATTCTCCATGCGTGGGACTGTCTCGTTCGGCATTACTCCTTGAGTTTGGTTTTCGGGAGTTCCTTTTGTGGTGTTTGGCGTTCAATTCTCCATGCGTGGGACTGTCTCGTTCGGCATTACTCCTTGAGTTTGGTTTTCGGGAGTTCCTTTTGTGGTGTTTGGCGTTCAATTCTCCATGCGTGGGACTGTCTCGTTCGGCATTGCTCCTTGAGTTTGGTTTTCGGGAGTTCCTTTTGTGGTGTTTGGCGTTCAATTCTCCATGCGTGGGACTGTCTCGTTCGGCATTACTCCTTGAGTTTGGTTTTCGGGAGTTCCTTTTGTGGTGTTTGGCGTTCAATTCTCCATGCGTGGGACTGTCTCGTTCGGCATTACTCCTTGAGTTTGGTTTTCGGGAGTTCCTTTTGTGGTGTTTGGCGTTCAATTCTTTCTTGCGTGGGACTGTCTCGTTCGGCATTACTCCTTGAGTTTGGTTTTCGGGAGTTCCTTTTGTGGTGTTTGGCGTTTAATTCTCCATGCGTGGGACTGTCTCGTTTGGCATTACTCCTTGAGTTTGGTTTTCGGGAGTTCCTTTTGTGGTGTTTGGCGTTCAATTCTCCATGCGTGGGACTGTCTCGTTCGGAATTACTCCTTGAGTTTGGTTTTTGGGAGTTCCTTTTGTGGTGTTTGGCGTTCAATTCTTTCTTGCGTGGGACTGTCTCGTTCGGCATTACTCCTTGAGTTTGGTTTTCGGGAGATCCTTTTGTGGTGTTTGGCGTTCAATTCTCCATGCGTGGGACTGTCTCGTTTGGCATTACTCCTTGAGTTTGGTTTTTTGGGAGTTCCTTTTGTGGTGTTTGGCGTTCACTTCTCCATGCGTGGGACTGTCTCGTTCGGAATTACTCCTTGAGTTTGGTTTTTGGGAGTTCCTTTTGTGGTGTTTGGCGTTCAATTCTCCATGCGTGGGACTGTCTTGTTCGGCATTACTCCTTGAGTTTGGTTTTCGGGAGTTCCTTTTGTGGTGTTTGGCGTTCAATTCTTTCTTGCGTGGGACTGTCTCGTTCGGCATTACTCCTTGAGTTTGGTTTTCGGGAGTTCCTTTTGTGGTGTTTGGCGTTTAATTCTTTCTTGCGTGGGACTGTCTCGTTCGGCATTACTCCTTAAGATTGGTTTTCGGGAGTTCCTTTTGTGGTGTTTGGCGTTCAATTCTCCATGCGTGGGACTGTCTCGTTTGGCATTACTCCTTGAGTTTGGTTTTCGGGAGTTCCTTTTGTGGTGTTTGGCGTTCAATTCTCCATGCGTGGGACTGTCTCGTTCGGCATTACTCCTTGAGTTTGGTTTTCGGGAGTTCCTTTTGTGGTGTTTGGCGTTCAATTCTCCATGCGTGGGACTGTCTCGTTCGGCATTGCTCCTTGAGTTTGGTTTTCGGGAGTTCCTTTTGTGGTGTTTGGCGTTCAATTCTCCATGCGTGGGACTGTCTCGTTCGGCATTACTCCTTGAGTTTGGTTTTCGGTAGTTCCTTTTGTGGTGTTTGGCGTTCAATTCTCCATGCGTGGGACTGTCTCGTTCGGCATTACTCCTCTAGTTTGGTTTTCGGGAGTTCCTTTTGTGGTGTTTGGCGTTCAATTCTCCATGCGTGGGACTGTCTCGTTCGGCATTACTCCTTGAGTTTGGTTTTCGGGAGTTCCTTTTGTGGTGTTTGGCGTTCAATTCTTTCTTGCGTGGGACTGTCTCGTTCGGCATTACTCCTTGAGTTTGGTTTTCGGGAGTTCCTTTTGTGGTGTTTGGCGTTCAATTCTCCATGCGTGGGACTGTCTCGTTCGGAATTACTCCTTGAGTTTGGTTTTTGGGAGTTCCTTTTGTGGTGTTTGGCGTTCAATTCTCCATGCGTGGGACTGTCTCGTTCGGCATTACTCCTTGAGTTTGGTTTTCGGGAGTTCCTTTTGTGGTGTTTGGCGTTCAATTCTCCATGCGTGGGACTGTCTCGTTCGGCATTACTCCTTGAGTTTGGTTTTCGGGATTTCCTTTTGTGGTGTTTGGCGTTCAATTCTCCATGCGTGGGACTGTCTCGTTCGGCATTGCTCCTTGAGTTTGGTTTTCGGGAGTTCCTTTTGTGGTGTTTGGCGTTCAATTCTCCATGCGTGGGACTGTCTCGTTCGGCATTACTCCTTGAGTTTGGTTTTCGGGAGTTCCTTTTGTGGTGTTTGGCGTTCAATTCTCCATGCGTGGGACTGTCTCGTTCGGCATTACTCCTTTAGTTTGGTTTTCGGGAGTTCCTTTTGTGGTGTTTGGCGTTCAATTCTTTCCTGCGTGGGACTGTCTCGTTCGGCATTACTCCTTGAGTTTGGTTTTCGGGAGTTCCTTTTGTGGTGTTTGGCGTTTAATTCTCCATGCGTGGGACTGTCTCGTTTGGCATTACTCCTTGAGTTTGGTTTTCGGGAGTTCCTTTTGTGGTGTTTGGCGTTCAATTCCACATGCGTGGGACTGTCTCGTTCGGAATTACTCCTTGAGTTTGGTTTTTGGGAGTTCCTTTTGTGGTGTTTGGCGTTCAATTCTTTCTTGCGTGGGACTGTCTCGTTCGGCATTACTCCTTGAGTTTGGTTTTCGAGAGATCCTTTTGTGGTGTTTGGCGTTCAATTCTCCATGCGTGGGACTGTCTCGTTTGGCATTACTCCTTGAGTTTGGTTTTTTGGGAGTTCCTTTTGTGGTGTTTGGCGTTCACTTCTCCATGCGTGGGACTGTCTCGTTCGGAATTACTCCTTGAGTTTGGTTTTTGGGAGTTCCTTTTGTGGTGTTTGGCGTTCAATTCTCCATGCGTGGGACTGTCTCGTTCGGCATTACTCCTTGAGTTTGGTTTTCGGGAGTTCCTTTTGTGGTGTTTGGCGTTCAATTCTTTCTTGCGTGGGACTGTCTCGTTCGACATTACTCCTTGAGTTTGGTTTTCGGGAGTTCCTTTTGTGGTGTTTGGCGTTTAATTCTTTCTTGCGTGGGACTGTCTCGTTCGGCATTACTCCTTAAGATTGGTTTTCGGGAGTTCCTTTTGTGGTGATTGGCGTTCAATTCTCCATGCGTGGGACTGTCTCGTTTGGCATTACTCCTTGAGTTTGGTTTTCGGGAGTTCCTTTTGTGGTGTTTGGCGTTCAATTCGCCATGCGTGGGACTGTCTCGTTCGGCATTACTCCTTGAGTTTGGTTTTCGGGAGTTCCTTTTGTGGTGTTTGGCGTTCAATTCTCCATGCGTGGGACTGTCTCGTTCGGCATTGCTCCTTGAGTTTGGTTTTCGGGAGTTCCTTTTGTGGTGTTTGGCGTTCAATTCTCCATGCGTGGGACTGTCTCGTTCGGCATTACTCCTTGAGTTTGGTTTTCGGGAGTTCCTTTTGTGGTGTTTGGCGTTCAATTCTCCATGCGTGGGACTGTCTCGTTCGGCATTACTCCTTGAGTTTGGTTTTCGGGAGTTCCTTTTGTGGTGTTTGGCGTTTAATTCTCCATGCGTGGGACTGTCTCGTTCATCATTGCTCCTTGAGTTTGGTTTTCGGGAGTTCCTTTTGTGGTGTTTGGCGTTCAATTCTCCATGCGTGGGACTGTCTCGTTCGGAATTACTCCTTGAGTTTGGTTTTTGGGAGTTCCTTTTCGGTGTTTGGCGTTCAATTCTCCATGCGTGGGACTGTCTCGTTCGGCATTACTCCTTGAGTTTGGTTTTCGGTAGTTCCTTTTGTGGTGTTTGGCGTTCAATTCTCCATGCGTGGGACTGTCTCGTTCGGCATTACTCCTTGAGTTTGGTTTTCGGGAGTTCCTTTTGTGGTGTTCGGCGTTCAATTCTTTCTTGCGTGGGACTGTCTCGTTCGGCATTACTCCTTGAGATTGGTATTCGGGAGTTCATTTTGTGGTGTTTGGCGTTCAATTCTCCATGCGTGGGACTGTCTCGTTTGGCATTACTCCTTGAGTTTGGTTTTCGGGAGTTCCTTTTGTGGTGTTTGGCGTTTAATTCTCCATGCGTGGGACTGTCTCGTTCGGCATTACTCCTTGAGTTTGGTTTTCGGGAGTTCCTTTTGTGGTGTTTGGCGTTTAATTCTCCATGCGTGGGACTGTCTCGTTCGGCATTACTCCTTGAGTTTGGTTTTCGGGAGTTCCTTTTGTGGTGTTTGGCGTTTAATTCTCTATGCGTGGGACTGTCTCGTTCATCATTGCTCCTTGAGTTTGATTTTCGGGAGTTCCTTTTGTGGTGTTTGGCGTTCAATTCTCCATGCGTGGGACTGTCTCGTTCGGCATTACTCCTTGAGTTTGGTTTTCGGTAGTTCCTTTTGTGGTGTTTGGCGTTCAATTCTCCATGCGTGGGACTGTCTCGTTCGGCATTACTCCTTGAGTTTGGTTTGCGGGAGTTCCTTTTGTGGTGTTTGGCGTTCAATTCTTTCTTGCGTGGGACTGTCTCGTTCGGCATTACTCCTTGAGTTTGGTTTTCGGGAGTTCCTTTTGTGGTGTTTGGCGTTCAATTCTCCATGCGTGGGACTGTCTCGTTTGGCATTACTCCTTGAGTTTGGTTTTTTGGGAGTTCCTTTTGTGGTGTTTGGCGTTCAATTCTCCATGCGTGGGACTGTCTCGTTCGGCATTACTCCTTGAGTTTGGTTTTCGGGAGTTCCTTTTGTGGTGTTTGGCGTTCAATTCTCCATGCGTGGGACTGTCTCGTTCGGCATTACTCCTTGAGTTTGGTTTTCGGGAGTTCCTTTTGTGGTGTTTGGCGTTCAATTCTCCATGCGTGGGACTGTCTCGTTCGGTATTGCTCCTTGAGTTTGGTTTTCGGGAGTTCCTTTTGTGGTGTTTGGCGTTCAATTCTCCATGCGTGGGACTGTCTCGTTCGGCATTGCTCCTTGAGTTTGGTTTTCGGGAGTTCCTTTTGTGGTGTTTGGCGTTCAATTCTCCATGCGTGGGACTGTCTCGTTCGGCATTACTCCTTGAGTTTGGTTTTCGGTAGTTCCTTTTGTGGTGTTTGGCGTTCAATTCTCCATGCGTGGGACTGTCTCGTTCGGCATTACTCCTCTAGTTTGGTTTTCGGGAGTTCCTTTTGTGGTGTTTGGCGTTCAATTCTCCATGCGTGGGACTGTCTCGTTCGGCATTACTCCTTGAGTTTGGTTTTCGGGAGTTCCTTTTGTGGTGTTTGGCGTTCAATTCTTTCTTGCGTGGGACTGTCTCGTTCGGCATTACTCCTTGAGTTTGGTTTTCGGGAGTTCCTTTTGTGGTGTTTGGCGTTCAATTCTCCATGCGTGGGACTGTCTCGTTCGGAATTACTCCTTGAGTTTGGTTTTTGGGAGTTCCTTTTGTGGTGTTTGGCGTTCAATTCTCCATGCGTGGGACTGTCTCGTTCGGCATTACTCCTTGAGTTTGGTTTTCGGGAGTTCCTTTTGTGGTGTTTGGCGTTCAATTCTCCATGCGTGGGACTGTCTCGTTCGGCATTACTCCTTGAGTTTGGTTTTCGGGAGTTCCTTTTGTGGTGTTTGGCGTTCAATTCTTTCCTGCGTGGGACTGTCTCGTTCGGCATTACTCCTTGAGTTTGGTTTTCGGGAGTTCCTTTTGTGGTGTTTGGCGTTTAATTCTCCATGCGTGGGACTGTCTCGTTTGGCATTACTCCTTGAGTTTGGTTTTCGGGAGTTCCTTTTGTGGTGTTTGGCGTTCAATTCTCCATGCGTGGGACTGTCTCGTTCGGAATTACTCCTTGAGTTTGGTTTTTGGGAGTTCCTTTTTCGGTGTTTGGCGTTCAATTCTTTCTTGCGTGGGACTGTCTCGTTCGGCATTACTCCTTGAGTTTGGTTTTCGGGAGATCCTTTTGTGGTGTTTGGCGTTCAATTCTCCATGCGTGGGACTGTCTCGTTTGGCATTACTCCTTGAGTTTGGTTTTTTGGGAGTTCCTTTTGTGGTGTTTGGCGTTCACTTCTCCATGCGTGGGACTGTCTCGTTCGGAATTACTCCTTGAGTTTGGTTTTTGGGAGTTCCTTTTGTGGTGTTTGGCGTTCAATTCTCCATGCGTGGGACTGTCTCGTTCGGCATTACTCCTTGAGTTTGGTTTTCGGGAGTTCCTTTTGTGGTGTTTGGCGTTCAATTCTTTCTTGCGTGGGACTGTCTCGTTCGGCATTACTCCTTGAGTTTGGTTTTCGGGAGTTCCTTTTATGGTGTTTGGCGTTTAATTCTTTCTTGCGTGGGACTGTCTCGTTCGGCATTACTCCTTAAGATTGGTTTTCGGGAGTTCCTTTTGTGGTGATTGGCGTTCAATTCTCCATGCGTGGGACTGTCTCGTTTGGCATTACTCCTTGAGTTTGGTTTTCGGGAGTTCCTTTTGTGGTGTTTGGCGTTCAATTCGCCATGCGTGGGACTGTCTCGTTCGGCATTACTCCTTGAGTTTGGTTTTCGGGAGTTCCTTTTGTGGTGTTTGGCGTTCAATTCTCCATGCGTGGGACTGTCTCGTTCGGCATTGCTCCTTGAGTTTGGTTTTCGGGAGTTCCTTTTGTGGTGTTTGGCGTTCAATTCTCCATGCGTGGGACTGTCTCGTTCGGCATTACTCCTTGAGTTTGGTTTTCGGGAGTTCCTTTTGTGGTGTTTGGCGTTCAATTCTCCATGCGTGGGACTGTCTCGTTCGGCATTACTCCTTGAGTTTGGTTTTCGGTAGTTCCTTTTGTGGTGTTTGGCGTTCAATTCTCCATGCGTGGGACTGTCTCGTTCGGCATTACTCCTCTAGTTTGGTTTTCGGGAGTTCCTTTTGTGGTGTTTGGCGTTCAATTCTCCATGCGTGGGACTGTCTCGTTCGGCATTACTCCTTGAGTTTGGTTTTCGGGAGTTCCTTTTGTGGTGTTTGGCGTTCAATTCTTTCTTGCGTGGGACTGTCTCGTTCGGCATTACTCCTTGAGTTTGGTTTTCGGGAGTTCCTTTTGTGGTGTTTGGCGTTCAATTCTCCATGCGTGGGACTGTCTCGTTCGGAATTACTCCTTGAGTTTGGTTTTTGGGAGTTCCTTTTGTGGTGTTTGGCGTTCAATTCTCCATGCGTGGGACTGTCTCGTTCGGCATTACTCCTTGAGTTTGGTTTTCGGGAGTTCCTTTTGTGGTGTTTGGCGTTCAATTCTCCATGCGTGGGACTGTCTCGTTCGGCATTACTCCTTGAGTTTGGTTTTCGGGAGTTCCTTTTGTGGTGTTTGGCGTTCAATTCTCCATGCGTGGGACTGTCTCGTTCGGCATTGCTCCTTGAGTTTGGTTTTCGGGAGTTCCTTTTGTGGTGTTTGGCGTTCAATTCTCCATGCGTGGGACTGTCTCGTTCGGCATTACTCCTTGAGTTTGGTTTTCGGGAGTTCCTTTTGTGGTGTTTGGCGTTCAATTCTCCATGCGTGGGACTGTCTCGTTCGGCATTACTCCTTGAGTTTGGTTTTCGGGAGTTCCTTTTGTGGTGTTTGGCGTTCAATTCTTTCCTGCGTGGGACTGTCTCGTTCGGCATTACTCCTTGAGTTTGGTTTTCGGGAGTTCCTTTTGTGGTGTTTGGCGTTTAATTCTCCATGCGTGGGACTGTCTCGTTTGGCATTACTCCTTGAGTTTGGTTTTCGGGAGTTCCTTTTGTGGTGTTTGGCGTTCAATTCTCCATGCGTGGGACTGTCTCGTTCGGAATTACTCCTTGAGTTTGGTTTTTGGGAGTTCCTTTTGTGGTGTTTGGCGTTCAATTCTTTCTTGCGTGGGACTGTCTCGTTCGGCATTACTCCTTGAGTTTGGTTTTCGGGAGATCCTTTTGTGGTGTTTGGCGTTCAATTCTCCATGCGTGGGACTGTCTCGTTTGGCATTACTCCTTGAGTTTGGTTTTTTGGGAGTTCCTTTTGTGGTGTTTGGCGTTCACTTCTCCATGCGTGGGACTGTCTCGTTCGGAATTACTCCTTGAGTTTGGTTTTTGGGAGTTCCTTTTGTGGTGTTTGGCGTTCAATTCTCCATGCGTGGGACTGTCTCGTTCGGCATTACTCCTTGCGTTTGGTTTTCGGGAGTTCCTTTTGTGGTGTTTGGCGTTCAATTCTTTCTTGCGTGGGACTGTCTCGTTCGGCATTACTCCTTGAGTTTGGTTTTCGGGAGTTCCTTTTGTGGTGTTTGGCGTTTAATTCTTTCTTGCGTGGGACTGTCTCGTTCGGCATTACTCCTTAAGATTGGTTTTCGGGAGTTCCTTTTGTGGTGATTGGCGTTCAATTCTCCATGCGTGGGACTGTCTCGTTTGGCATTACTCCTTGAGTTTGGTTTTCGGGAGTTCCTTTTGTGGTGTTTGGCGTTCAATTCGCCATGCGTGGGACTGTCTCGTTCGGCATTACTCCTTGAGTTTGGTTTTCGGGAGTTCCTTTTGTGGTGTTTGGCGTTCAATTCTCCATGCGTGGGACTGTCTCGTTCGGCATTGCTCCTTGAGTTTGGTTTTCGGGAGTTCCTTTTGTGGTGTTTGGCGTTCAATTCTCCATGCGTGGGACTGTCTCGTTCGGCATTACTCCTTGAGTTTGGTTTTCGGGAGTTCCTTTTGTGGTGTTTGGCGTTCAATTCTCCATGCGTGGGACTGTCTCGTTCGGCATTACTCCTTGAGTTTGGTTTTCGGGAGTTCCTTTTGTGGTGTTTGGCGTTTAATTCTCCATGCGTGGGACTGTCTCGTTCATCATTGCTCCTTGAGTTTGGTTTTCGGGAGTTCCTTTTGTGGTGTTTGGCGTTCAATTCTCCATGCGTGGGACTGTCTCGTTCGGAATTACTCCTTGAGTTTGGTTTTTGGGAGTTCCTTTTTCGGTGTTTGGCGTTCAATTCTCCATGCGTGGGACTGTCTCGTTCGGCATTACTCCTTGAGTTTGGTTTTCGGTAGTTCCTTTTGTGGTGTTTGGCGTTCAATTCTCCATGCGTGGGACTGTCTCGTTCGGCATTACTCCTTGAGTTTGGTTTTCGGGAGTTCCTTTTGTGGTGTTCGGCGTTCAATTCTTTCTTGCGTGGGACTGTCTCGTTCGGCATTACTCCTTGAGATTGGTATTCGGGAGTTCATTTTGTGGTGTTTGGCGTTCAATTCTCCATGCGTGGGACTGTCTCGTTTGGCATTACTCCTTGAGTTTGGTTTTCGGGAGTTCCTTTTGTGGTGTTTGGCGTTTAATTCTCCATGCGTGGGACTGTCTCGTTCGGCATTACTCCTTGAGTTTGGTTTTCGGGAGTTCCTTTTGTGGTGTTTGGCGTTTAATTCTCCATGCGTGGGACTGTCTCGTTCGGCATTACTCCTTGAGTTTGGTTTTCGGGAGTTCCTTTTGTGGTGTTTGGCGTTTAATTCTCCATGCGTGGGACTGTCTCGTTCATCATTGCTCCTTGAGTTTGATTTTCGGGAGTTCCTTTTGTGGTGTTTGGCGTTCAATTCTCCATGCGTGGGACTGTCTCGTTCGGCATTACTCCTTGAGTTTGGTTTTCGGTAGTTCCTTTTGTGGTGTTTGGCGTTCAATTCTCCATGCGTGGGACTGTCTCGTTCGGCATTACTCCTTGAGTTTGGTTTGCGGGAGTTCCTTTTGTGGTGTTTGGCGTTCAATTCTTTCTTGCGTGGGACTGTCTCGTTCGGCATTACTCCTTGAGTTTGGTTTTCGGGAGTTCCTTTTGTGGTGTTTGGCGTTCAATTCTCCATGCGTGGGACTGTCTCGTTTGGCATTACTCCTTGAGTTTGGTTTTTTGGGAGTTCCTTTTGTGGTGTTTGGCGTTCAATTCTCCATGCGTGGGACTGTCTCGTTCGGCATTACTCCTTGAGTTTGGTTTTCGGGAGTTCCTTTTGTGGTGTTTGGCGTTCAATTCTCCATGCGTGGGACTGTCTCGTTCGGCATTACTCCTTGAGTTTGGTTTTCGGGAGTTCCTTTTGTGGTGTTTGGCGTTCAATTCTCCATGCGTGGGACTGTCTCGTTCGGTATTGCTCCTTGAGTTTGGTTTTCGGGAGTTCCTTTTGTGGTGTTTGGCGTTCAATTCTCCATGCGTGGGACTGTCTCGTTCGGCATTACTCCTTGAGTTTGGTTTTCGGGAGTTCCTTTTGTGGTGTTTGGCGTTCAATTCTCCATGCGTGGGACTGTCTCGTTTGGCATTACTCCTTGAGTTTGGTTTTTTGGGAGTTCCTTTTGTGGTGTTTGGCGTTCAATTCTCCATGCGTGGGACTGTCTCGTTCGGAATTACTCCTTGAGTTTGGTTTTTGGGAGTTCCTTTTGTGGTGTTTGGCGTTCAATTCTCCATGCGTGGGACTGTCTCGTTCGGCATTACTCCTTGAGTTTGGTTTTCGGGAGTTCCTTTTGTGGTGTTTGGCGTTCAATTCTTTCTTGCGTGGGACTGTCTCGTTCGGCATTACTCCTTGAGTTTGGTTTTCGGGAGTTCCTTTTGTGGTGTTTGGCGTTTAATTCTTTCTTGCGTGGGACTGTCTCGTTCGGCATTACTCCTTAAGATTGGTTTTCGGGAGTTCCTTTTGTGGTGTTTGGCGTTCAATTCTCCATGCGTGGGACTGTCTCGTTTGGCATTACTCCTTGAGTTTGGTTTTCGGGAGTTCCTTTTGTGGTGTTTGGCGTTCAATTCTCCATGCGTGGGACTGTCTCGTTCGGCATTACTCCTTGAGTTTGGTTTTCGGGAGTTCCTTTTGTGGTGTTTGGCGTTCAATTCTTTCTTGCGTGGGACTGTCTCGTTCGGCATTACTCCTTGAGTTTGGTTTTCGGGAGTTCCTTTTGTGGTGTTTGGCGTTCAATTCTCCATGCGTGGGACTGTCTCGTTTGGCATTACTCCTTGAGTTTGGTTTTCGGGAGTTCCTTTTGTGGTGTTTGGCGTTCAATTCTCCATGCGTGGGACTGTCTCGTTCGGCATTACTCCTTGAGTTTGGTTTTCGGGAGTTCCTTTTGTGGTGTTCGGCGTTCAATTCTTTCTTGCGTGGGACTGTCTCGTTCGGCATTACTCCTTGAGATTGGTATTCGGGAGTTCATTTTGTGGTGTTTGGCGTTCAATTCTCCATGCGTGGGACTGTCTCGTTCGGCATTACTCCTTGAGTTTGGTTTTCGGGAGTTCCTTTTGTGGTGTTTGGCGTTCAATTCTCCATGCGTGGGACTGTCTCGTTCGGCATTACTCCTTGAGTTTGGTTTTCGGGAGTTCCTTTTGTGGTGTTTGGCGTTCAATTCTCCATGCGTGGGACTGTCTCGTTCGGCATTACTCCTTGAGTTTGGTTTTCGGGAGTTCCTTTTGTGGTGTTTGGCGTTTAATTCTCCATGCGTGGGACTGTCTCGTTCATCATTGCTCCTTGAGTTTGGTTTTCGGGAGTTCCTTTTGTGGTGTTTGGCGTTCAATTCTCCATGCGTGGGACTGTCTCGTTCGGAATTACTCCTTGAGTTTGGTTTTTGGGAGTTCCTTTTTCGGTGTTTGGCGTTCAATTCTCCATGCGTGGGACTGTCTCGTTCGGCATTACTCCTTGAGTTTGGTTTTCGGTAGTTCCTTTTGTGGTGTTTGGCGTTCAATTCTCCATGCGTGGGACTGTCTCGTTCGGCATTACTCCTTGAGTTTGGTTTTCGGGAGTTCCTTTTGTGGTGTTCGGCGTTCAATTCTTTCTTGCGTGGGACTGTCTCGTTCGGCATTACTCCTTGAGATTGGTATTCGGGAGTTCATTTTGTGGTGTTTGGCGTTCAATTCTCCATGCGTGGGACTGTCTCGTTTGGCATTACTCCTTGAGTTTGGTTTTCGGGAGTTCCTTTTGTGGTGTTTGGCGTTTAATTCTCCATGCGTGGGACTGTCTCGTTCGGCATTACTCCTTGAGTTTGGTTTTCGGGAGTTCCTTTTGTGGTGTTTGGCGTTTAATTCTCCATGCGTGGGACTGTCTCGTTCGGCATTACTCCTTGAGTTTGGTTTTCGGGAGTTCCTTTTGTGGTGTTTGGCGTTTAATTCTCCATGCGTGGGACTGTCTCGTTCATCATTGCTCCTTGAGTTTGATTTTCGGGAGTTCCTTTTGTGGTGTTTGGCGTTCAATTCTCCATGCGTGGGACTGTCTCGTTCGGCATTACTCCTTGAGTTTGGTTTTCGGTAGTTCCTTTTGTGGTGTTTGGCGTTCAATTCTCCATGCGTGGGACTGTCTCGTTCGGCATTACTCCTTGAGTTTGGTTTGCGGGAGTTCCTTTTGTGGTGTTTGGCGTTCAATTCTTTCTTGCGTGGGACTGTCTCGTTCGGCATTACTCCTTGAGTTTGGTTTTCGGGAGTTCCTTTTGTGGTGTTTGGCGTTCAATTCTCCATGCGTGGGACTGTCTCGTTTGGCATTACTCCTTGAGTTTGGTTTTTTGGGAGTTCCTTTTGTGGTGTTTGGCGTTCAATTCTCCATGCGTGGGACTGTCTCGTTCGGCATTACTCCTTGAGTTTGGTTTTCGGGAGTTCCTTTTGTGGTGTTTGGCGTTCAATTCTCCATGCGTGGGACTGTCTCGTTCGGCATTACTCCTTGAGTTTGGTTTTCGGGAGTTCCTTTTGTGGTGTTTGGCGTTCAATTCTCCATGCGTGGGACTGTCTCGTTCGGTATTGCTCCTTGAGTTTGGTTTTCGGGAGTTCCTTTTGTGGTGTTTGGCGTTCAATTCTCCATGCGTGGGACTGTCTCGTTCGGCATTACTCCTTGAGTTTGGTTTTCGGGAGTTCCTTTTGTGGTGTTTGGCGTTCAATTCTCCATGCGTGGGACTGTCTCGTTTGGCATTACTCCTTGAGTTTGGTTTTTTGGGAGTTCCTTTTGTGGTGTTTGGCGTTCAATTCTCCATGCGTGGGACTGTCTCGTTCGGAATTACTCCTTGAGTTTGGTTTTTGGGAGTTCCTTTTGTGGTGTTTGGCGTTCAATTCTCCATGCGTGGGACTGTCTCGTTCGGCATTACTCCTTGAGTTTGGTTTTCGGGAGTTCCTTTTGTGGTGTTTGGCGTTCAATTCTTTCTTGCGTGGGACTGTCTCGTTCGGCATTACTCCTTGAGTTTGGTTTTCGGGAGTTCCTTTTGTGGTGTTTGGCGTTTAATTCTTTCTTGCGTGGGACTGTCTCGTTCGGCATTACTCCTTAAGATTGGTTTTCGGGAGTTCCTTTTGTGGTGTTTGGCGTTCAATTCTCCATGCGTGGGACTGTCTCGTTTGGCATTACTCCTTGAGTTTGGTTTTCGGGAGTTCCTTTTGTGGTGTTTGGCGTTCAATTCTCCATGCGTGGGACTGTCTCGTTCGGCATTACTCCTTGAGTTTGGTTTTCGGGAGTTCCTTTTGTGGTGTTTGGCGTTCAATTCTTTCTTGCGTGGGACTGTCTCGTTCGGCATTACTCCTTGAGTTTGGTTTTCGGGAGTTCCTTTTGTGGTGTTTGGCGTTCAATTCTCCATGCGTGGGACTGTCTCGTTTGGCATTACTCCTTGAGTTTGGTTTTCGGGAGTTCCTTTTGTGGTGTTTGGCGTTCAATTCTCCATGCGTGGGACTGTCTCGTTCGGCATTACTCCTTGAGTTTGGTTTTCGGGAGTTCCTTTTGTGGTGTTCGGCGTTCAATTCTTTCTTGCGTGGGACTGTCTCGTTCGGCATTACTCCTTGAGATTGGTATTCGGGAGTTCATTTTGTGGTGTTTGGCGTTCAATTCTCCATGCGTGGGACTGTCTCGTTTGGCATTACTCCTTGAGTTTGGTTTTCGAGAGTTCCTTTTGTGGTGTTTGGCGTTTAATTCTCCATGCGTGGGACTGTCTCGTTCATCATTGCTCCTTGAGTTTGGTTTTCGGGAGTTCCTTTTGTGGTGTGTGGCGTTCAATTCTCCATGCGTGGGACTGTCTCGTTCGGCATTACTCCTTGAGTTTGGTTTTCGGTAGTTCCTTTTGTGGTGTTTGGCGTTCAATTCTCCATGCGTGGGACTGTCTCGTTCGGCATTACTCCTTGAGTTTGGTTTTCGGGAGTTCCTTTTGTGGTGTTTGGCGTTCAATTCTTTCTTGCGTGGGACTGTCTCGTTCGGCATTACTCCTTGAGTTTGGTTTTCGGGAGTTCCTTTTGTGGTGTTTGGCGTTCAATTCTCCATGCGTGGGACTGTCTCGTTTGGCATTACTCCTTGAGTTTGGTTTTTTGGGAGTTCCTTTTGTGGTGTTTGGCGTTCAATTCTCCATGCGTGGGACTGTCTCGTTCGGAATTACTCCTTGAGTTTGGTTTTTGGGAGTTCCTTTTGTGGTGTTTGGCGTTCAATTCTCCATGCGTGGGACTGTCTCGTTCGGCATTACTCCTTGAGTTTGGTTTTCGGGAGTTCCTTTTGTGGTGTTTGGCGTTCAATTCTCCATGCGTGGGACTGTCTCGTTCGGCATTACTCCTTGAGTTTGGTTTTCGGGAGTTCCTTTTGTGGTGTTTGGCGTTCAATTCTCCATGCGTGGGACTGTCTCGTTCGGCATTGCTCCTTGAGTTTGGTTTTCGGGAGTTCCTTTTGTGGTGTTTGGCGTTCAATTCTCCATGCGTGGGACTGTCTCGTTCGGCATTACTCCTTGAGTTTGGTTTTCGGGAGTTCCTTTTGTGGTGTTTGGCGTTCAATTCTCCATGCGTGGGACTGTCTCGTTCGGCATTACTCCTTGAGTTTGGTTTTCGGGAGTTCCTTTTGTGGTGTTTGGCGTTCAATTCTTTCTTGCGTGGGACTGTCTCGTTCGGCATTACTCCTTGAGTTTGGTTTTCGGGAGTTCCTTTTGTGGTGTTTGGCGTTCAATTCTCCATGCGTGGGACTGTCTCGTTCGGCATTACTCCTTGAGTTTGGTTTTCGGGAGTTCCTTTTGTGGTGTTTGGCGTTCAATTCTTTCTTGCGTGGGACTGTCTCGTTCGGCATTACTCCTTGAGTTTGGTTTTCGGGAGTTCCTTTTGTGGTGTTTGGCGTTCAATTCTCCATGCGTGGGACTGTCTCGTTTGGCATTACTCCTTGAGTTTGGTTTTCGGGAGTTCCTTTTGTGGTGTTTGGCGTTCAATTCTCCATGCGTGGGACTGTCTCGTTCGGCATTACTCCTTGAGTTTGGTTTTCGGGAGTTCCTTTTGTGGTGTTTGGCGTTCAATTCTCCATGCGTGGGACTGTCTCGTTCGGCATTACTCCTTGAGTTTGGTTTTCGGTAGTTCCTTTTGTGGTGTTTGGCGTTCAATTCTCCATGCGTGGGACTGTCTCGTTCGGCATTACTCCTTGAGTTTGGTTTTCGGGAGTTCCTTTTGTGGTGTTTGGCGTTCAATTCTCCATGCGTGGGACTGTCTCGTTCGGCATTACTCCTTGAGTTTGGTTTTCGGGAGTTCCTTTTGTGGTGTTTGGCGTTCAATTCTCCATGCGTGGGACTGTCTCGTTGAAAACTAACCTTCATAGTGTCACTGGAGCGCCAATTTAAAGTAAAACTTTACTTGTTTGGGGAATTAATATACAGGAATTAAATTATAACCTACAACATGTATAGTTGCATCAAGAGGAAGAGTGAAACATCTGATTTCCTATGATTAGAAATAGTAACCTAAGAAAACATGTCAAAAATGGATTATTTGAAGCTATATCTGAGGTTTAGTAGTAATTAGATCTTCCAATTACTCTATAACCCCAGATAAAATAAGATAGATATAGCATTGCTTTGAGTACTTCCTAATGATTAAATATTTATTAACAACCCTCAAGCACAAAATACAATCTTGGAACATGCAATTTTTCTTGTAATAAATTAAAATATGTTTATTTAATATTTATAATATAATCTGCCTTAGCGTTAATGACAGTGAAATTTTACATATCTAGGAGTTGCGATAAAATAATACATAGCACCACAAAGGCAGTTTTTGTCCTTGCGAGAATATAATTTGAAACGTCAGGAAATCACTATTCATGTTATTGCTACTAAATTTCTAAGGCTAGGGTTCAATTTATTCATATTACGACTAGAAATAGTTGTATTTATATTAAAAATTTAACGTCTAAAGTAAATTTAAATGGCAGAGGAACTAGACGTCAATCTCGGCAAGGAAGTACACCGTGTTGCCTCAAGTCGCCGCCAGGCCGTGGTGCTTTAATTCTTAACACAATTCTTTGTTATTACCTTTCCAAGCATTTAGATGGCTTGAGATTAAAAATAAATAATAACAATTAATTACGTAAGCTGCTGAATACAAAAATTAAAACATTATAGCATTATAAATTTACCTCTGTTACAACAGCAAGGAATTAAATCCATACGTATCAACGACAACGACTGTAAATACCAAATTAAGTTTTCGCACATTGACAGCGCTTTACGTTCCTCTTATAACATACTTGTCCTGGAAGACAAGCCAAACCTTACTGTAGGTACTGTGCTTGCATATAATCAGTAAGACAGTGTACTGAATGTACTCTTTATTAATTTTATTCTCCTCGTCCTCTGGCACATTACCCGTTTATCACCCTTTTATTAGACCTCGAATTCATAAGTGTTAAGATTTTGGTTACGAGACTACATTGTTCCTTGCCAGATAAGAAATTACTTTCAAAGAAATGAGGTAACATTTCTGCACAGGAGAGCCAGTTATGACCAGTCTCTCTGCAGGATCGATACTTCTCTTCATCACTGTGTCTGCCTTTCAAAATTTCTTACACACGGCGCTAAGGAGTTTGTCAAAAGTCAACCGACATTCGATACTAACGAAAGAACTTATCTTCATATGTCCTGTGTTCCTGAAACATTAGGTGAAACTGTCCTGTCAACAAACGGGAAGAATGCACAGGATGGGTTCCCCATCGTCTTAGATTCTTCCGATAATACTCTTCGACAATATCTAATATGTGCAAATAGCTGACAAGTAACTCACAATTTTCACATACTGCACAACTTAGAAACATGAGATTTATGATTTATATTTACATGTGATATTTTCAATGTTTATTTTGTTCAGTTACTTAGTTGTTGTTGACTTGGATACTTAGTAAAATCCCTCTTCACTGACTTCTGGACTTCAATTTCTTTCCCACATTGGTAAAATAGTGTTTTTTATGAATATTATTTAATCATACAACTTACTGGATGTTGCCCATCTTGGAAATAAAATGAGTGCCAGGACGGCAAATGCACCCGGAAGACGCTACGTATGACGTACCCGGCGTTGGTGGGACGGCATCAACGCGACGCATTTGCCGCCACGTACGATATGGACTTTTTCCGGCGCTATCTCGACGCTATCAACGCTGAGTTATTAGCGCTCGTATGACATGGCCCTTACACATAAAGTGTTTCATTGGATATGTATTATAGGACTATGAAGTTGTAAAGAATCCTCCATTAAGACAAACAGGGTGCTTAGTCTTCATAATATGTGTTATTTTATTCTTCATCTTATCAGAAACTCTTCGACCTTTTTTTAAAGTTTATAATGGTCACATCTTTGCTTGTAAAATTATCATAGGCCGAACGAACATTCCTCAAGAACCTGTTTCATTTCTTCTGACATCCACCCTCTCGTAGATGGATGTCAGCGAATTCAAGCTCTTTATCTTCTACGATTTCTTTTGTTATTTCAAATTGTTCGTGACTAGCTGCAGAATGACTAGCTGGGGGTGCTCTTTCGCGAAGCCCCTCCTCTGTGAATACATAATCACATTTCTTAAACTTGACAAACACAACCTTAATATCATCATGTTGATAAGATCTTGTTCTTTAGCTCTTAGGGTGGGGGTGCAATCACCAAAATTGTCAACATTTGATGAATCTCCCGGTTCCTCATGTGGCATCGATACTTCAAATTGGTCGACTACAACAATGTTATAGTGGTAAAATCATTAAACCACTTGGGGAAATTGAACTTTCTTGTGTACACGATCAAAAAGCACACGATAATATTTTCAAATGTCTACCTCAGATTCGAGGCAGTTCAATCCGCTTAACTGTTGCATGACTTTTCTGGTGTTAGTCATGATGGAAACCAAAGGCTTCCATAAGTACTTCTCTTTTCGGTTTTTTCTTCAGTCATCATCATTATTGATGGTCTCCCCCATTTCTTCGGTGATTTTGGGCATTACTGTTTCCTCTCTTTCGGCCTTGTTTTGGTTTTTTCTCTCGTTGGTTTAAATTTGGGTAGGTCCTTTATTAAATCAATAACTTCCGAAAGATTTAGTCTGGGCATAACTTTGTGTACAAGTTTTTGGAAATGTTCTTTGCAGTCCCTTTCCGTGTATGGCTTCAGTCGTATCTTGGAACAATCAATTGTCCTCATTCTATAATGAAATTTTGCTTTATTATTTTTTGATATTATATTTCATATTATTACATTTCATCTATGGTTTTACACTAATGTACCAATGGTTAGTATACTTACATGAAGAATGGAATAGTTATAATTCAACGTATAAGCTAACACAAAATAGGGAGACAGTCACATATAGACATGAGATAGACAAAGAATTAGGTTTAGTTGTTTAAAATTTGAATCACTTAAGACATACCGTGTATTTTTTGTTTTTTATTCTTTGCCAAGATTGACTTAAATGTTTTCATGCAACTCCATGGTACACGAGGATATTTTCCTTTAAATTTGGGTCCCTTCCTTTTCTTGTTATTTGAAAAAAAAGTAATTTTTTAGTTACACAACGATTTGGTTCATTTTGGTTGTTACAACATTTCAAAGTCAAACAAGTAGTTCATTTGTTATCTGGTATTTTATAATAATTTTAAGTACTTGATACTGAGAGAGGACTGCATGGATCAAAACTAAGTTAGCACCCACTCTATCAAATAGTTTAAAACTTTGAAACTATTTCTTCTCAAATGGCAATAATTATTCCCAAACTCGATGCTCTAACTTCTGTCCCGAATAATATAGTGTATATTAAAAATATGAACTTGAACTGGTTAATAGCAACTATCTAATCTGGAACCTCGCTTGTGTGAATCTGAGAGACGCATTAAAACCTTGGAAGATCATCTACGGCATTTGTGAGAGCAGAAAGAGTATACCAACATTGAGACTATTATTGTGGAAAATGCTGACAGGGAACGCAGACCTCGCAAAATGTTTTGTCTATGGTCTTCCTGAAAGTAATGGCAGAAACTCTTCAATGAGAATTAAGCACGATGAAGGTCTTGTATCCTTACTAACACACGCCTTCTGTGGTGCATGTCTGCATAGCCTATGTAGGAACACCATGTATTTTTGAAGACATATCAAAATCTAACAAAATATAGCCTATCACCTGTATGAGTCTCCGCGGTTTGAAGCTCTATATCATCTGTGAACAGTCGCCACGGGACGGCGCCGTTCAAGACCTCACTACACTTCAGGCTAGAGTCACCCCCTCCAATCAGGCTAGAGTCACCCCCTCCAATCAGGCTAGAGTCACCCCCTCCAATCAGGCTAGAGGCACCCCCTCCAATTGGGGCCTCTACGTCACAGCATTGGATCGGCTCGAGCGGTGCAAATGCATGGGCTTAAATGGGCTTTTCATGTAGCGCGCTCGAATAATCGGACCTGCTCACTTCATTTAAAAATTACAATACACGTATCTTATATCCCTATAATCTGCATTAAATGGCGATCGCTATGGTGTATCACTTGACTGGGATACTTTTGTCTACCCTAAGCTACAGCCTAATTTGGGCGATAGGCAGTTTTTACCACCGACATTCTTCCCTCTTTTGTCTAATTCAGTAGGAAAGTTAAAATATTTTTATTTAATGCAATAGGACCTTTTCAAATCAATTAGTGCAGTCCCTTGTAATTAAAATATTTATATACAATATAAAATAAAGTAAAATTACATTGATTACAATTAAACAAGTTTATCCTCCACCAGTTCGTGGATTTATTAATCCGTGGATTATTTTTTTAATTAATTCATCTAATTGGCCGACTTCCATTAATAACTTATTTTAAGTCTAGCCTTTAGGGTACGTGTATGAGAACATAGGTCATTTGACCCTAAGTAATTAATTAATAATTAATAAACCTTGTGATTACGTACTTATTTACTAATGAAACAAACATAAAATATGACAACTCAACTAATCTGAATGTGTAAATCTGCGCTACAAAAAGAAGTAAATCACTATATGAATAGTAGTAGTATAGTGGGGTCTTGAATGGCGCCAATTAGGTGTGTAACTAACAGGCCTGGTGGAGTCACACACAGCTACGCGACTACGCGTACGTACGTGCAGAGTTGCCACTTTTGAGGTAATTTACTGGTCTTAGGGTAATGGAAAATTTAGGGTAATTATAGGGTAAAATTACAAATGTTGCAAATAGTCAACATTTTATTGAGAAACATTAAAAAACTATTGAAAAACATGAAACTTAAACAGTAAAAATCCACCAAAATAATCATTTTTTTACTTTTTATTTAAATACGAAAATGTGATTCCGGACATGTGATTAAAACATTTCATTTATCGAGGCGTTGTTTATTTATGGGTTGTGATTTTGTTGCAGATGACTTTCATATGGACCAAAAAGAACTGAAAAAATGTGAAAATCTAGGTGTGTCAATGAACTGCTCCAAGCTGGAGGTAGTCAGTAAACTTCTGGATGCAAATAGTGACTTGATGGGAGCTTCCGATACAATAGGACAGACTCCCCTTCATATTGCATGCCTCCAAAATGATTTGGATATGGTGAAATTTCTTCTATCAAAAAATGCAGACTTTAGACTTAAAAATAATTTGGACCAATCCATTACTGACATTGCGATTGATTTGGGATACTTTGGGAACTATTTCTACGACAAGGCAAAGATAATTCAAATTCAAATTCAAATTCTTTATTGCCGTAGATTGACAATTGTACAATTGTATTACAGCAGTCATGTATTATGGTCTATTGGTTACATATATATATATATATATATATATATATATATATATATATATATATATATATATATATATATATTTTAACTAATCTGTTATTAGAATAAGAAATAAACAAAATCTTTATAACTAATAAACATAAATAATATTTTATCCTTCCTGGTATTGTAAATACTCACCAACTGAGTAAAAAGCATTTTCTTTCAAAAATGATTTTAACAAAGCTTTGAATTTTACAGGGGTGTCTTGTAATTTAATGTAATCCGGGAGCCTATTGTACAATTTTGGTCCGATATTTTGAGGTAGGGCTGCTGAGAGTGTTAATCTGTGTGGAGTTTGCCTGTGATTGTGCCGATGACGAGTATTATAATTATGCACGTCTGCTCCTGTTTGAATGGAAGGAAATTTGAATTTGTAAAAAACTAACATTTCATAAATATACAAAGAATATAAAGTTAAAAAATTTAGGGAGTTGAAAAATGTTCGGCAAGATGTTCTTCTATTTATTCCGGCCATTATTCGAATAGCCCTTTTTTGCAGCCTGAATACACGCAAAAGTGCAGACTCAGAAGCTGATCCCCATAAAATGATACCGTATGTTAGTCGTGACTCGATAAGAGAAGAGTAAATTAGTCTCATTATAAAAACATCTTGGAATTTTGAAAAACGATTTAATAAAAATAACTGTGATGATAATTTAGAACAAAGGGTGTCTATGTATGGAATCCACGTGAAATTTTCATCAAAAATTAATCCTAAGTATTTGTTGTCAGTTGTAAATGGTAGCTCGAAATCGTTCATTACCATTACTGGATGATCTGCTTAAAGATTGTTTTGAAGGCCGAATAATAGACAATTTGTTTTACTTGGATTTACATGGAGGTTATTGCTGTTAAGGTACTGGTAGAGATTTGTTAACTGTATAAAACTGTCATTTTCTAAATTTGAAAGCGATTTATTTTTAAAAAGGATAGCTATGTCATCGGCATACATTGTAATGTGTAGATTATCAAAGTTTCTTGTTAAGTTGTTTGTATATAAAATGTATATAACTGGGCCCAAAATTGTACCCTGGGGAATTCCAAAGTCCATTGTAATATTTTTAGATTTTTCCCTATTTATTTCCCCCTTTGGGGTTCTTTCTTGTAGGAACGATTTTATCCAGCTGAGGGATGTTCCGCGCACGCCTAGTTTGTGTAATCTTTCAAACATAATTTTGTTATCTAAACAATCAAAGCTTTTTGTATGTCTAAAAATACCCCTACAGATTTAAATTTTTGATCCAAAGCATTGACGGCTGACATGAAAAAATTAACCAAGGCATCCGTTGTATTTTTCCCTTTTACAAATCCGTACTGCTCCTTACAAAGCAAATTATGATTAAACATAAAATTTAGTAATCTACGAGCGAATACATGTTCATAAAGTTTTGAAAAAGTAGAAACATTTGCAATTGGCCGCCAATTTTGCGGCAAATTTGAGAGACCGTCTTTAAATACAGGGCGTATTATTGATTGTTTTAATTGTTGTGGGAATTTACCCTCTACTAGAGATGCATTAATCAATTCTGAAAGGGGGGAAGCTATTTGGTATGCACATTGACGGATAACTTTGTGAGTTATACCGTCGTGACCGGCTGAATTTGAATTTTTTAAATTTGTGATTATTTCATAAATTTCACTAGGGTCTGTAGGATATAAACTGAGGGTACTTGAACAACTTAATTCGAACACGGACTGTACAAAAGGTTCAGTTATCAATGAATGTTTTTGTTTACCAAGGTTTCCAAAGTAACAATTGAATTCCTCGGGACCCGGCTTATCAGCGGGTAACGGGACCGGTTTCTTTTTTCTATCAGTGTCTATTATCGTCCACGCATCCATAGCCAGGTTACTGCTATTACTCAGTCGTTCGTACATACTTCGAGCTTTGGCAGCCTTTATAACAGAGCGGTATATTTTCTTATATAATTTATAGAATTCGTTAAATTCATTTGACTTATTTATCTTCTTCTTCATATCTAATTCTTTTAGTTTTTGTGATGAGATACGGATGCCTTTAGTTAGCCAAGGTTTAACGTAGTTTCTTTTGATTTTGGATTTATTTTTTAATGGACATGCTTGCTCAAAGTAAAATTTAAATGTATTTATGAAGAGGTTGAATTTATCATCTGATGAAGTAGTTTCATTGAGGAAATTCCATGTTTCTTTTGACAGAAGAAAATTTAATATTTTTATGTTACTCTGACGAGTGTTGTGTACTTGATTATTAAAATGTGTGCTGTGTTCTGGTTCTGGTGTGTGTTGCGGGGAGGAGTGAAAAGCGAACTCAGTTAATTGAGCATAGTGATCAGATAGGCCAGTGCCAGTTACTTCCACCTGCAACATTTCTGGTTCGATGTTGGATAAAGAGTGGTCTATCAAGGTTGAAGATGTGCTTGTCACTCTGGTTGGTGAGTTCACAAACTGCTTTAGATTAAATTCATTCATTAAATCCTGTAATCGTTGTTTTTTATAATCGGTTACCAACCAATCAATGTTAAAATCACCAACAATTACACACATTTTATCTTTACTTGCAATATGCTTTGATAACATACTGTAAAACTTTTCGAAAAATGTATTCACATTCAAATAACATGGCGGTCGGTATACACCAAATAAAATTAACTTTAGCCCCTTGTTTAAAATAATTTCAATTCCTACTGTTTCAAATACCATTTCTTGGCAATATTTGTTCACATTTATCTTATTTACATCAAAACCTCTCTTTATTAAAATGACTATACCTCCGCTACTTTTATGTTCGGTTCTAGAAAATTCACATACTACTTCATATTCTTGAAAATTAATTATGTACAATTCTTCTTTTTTTTAGACCATGCTCACTCAGTACAACAACATCAGGCTGTTCTATTTGTAAGAACAAGATTAGCATATCAATTTTATCCCTAAGATATTGAATATTTAAATGAAATATTTTCATTTTTGATATGGTTCCTTCTACTTTACTGTTACCAACTTGTTTAAGGTTTAAATTATGATTAAATATAGCAGAGAAACTATCTTTGTCATTTAGTTTCAGTTTAAATGTGATGCTTTGATTTTATTTACAATTGTAATGCAAACTCTTTCCTTTCCATACTTATTGAGATGGAGGCCATGTGATGTGTAATTATTTACAGGAATGTTTGACAGTGATACTACCTTAATGTGGTCATATTTGAGGCATTCAATAATTAGACTAATATTTACATTTCTTATTTTTACGTTAAGTTCTGGCCTGTCGTATCTCAGAGGGATGGTACAAACGATTACATTAGTGTGTTTGGTTTTATTGGCAATTTCTCTTACACAACTTAGAATTTCAAAATCGGATTCGTTGTCGATATCGTTTGTACCACCCATAAGTACAAGATGGTCGCTGCAACTAAGCCTGGATATTTCGCCATCTAAGCCACTTGCGACTTCCCTCAATTTTGCATTGGCTTTGACCACACCTAACACTTCACTTCTCTCCCCCAACTTCTCATGCAGCAAGTGGCGTAGATAGCGGCCGTGGCTGTCTGAAAGCAACAATACTTTTTGTTTTACTGATGATTTTTCTTCATTCGTTTTATTTATTTTGATCAACTCTATGGCATCGTAAATTTTATCTACTGGCACACTTTGAGTGAAGCAGCGATCACCTTGTACAGATAAATTATTTCTAATCAAAGAACATACGAGATCGACATAGTGTAGCACATATGCCCCGCACTCAACCCTTCCCTCTTGGCGACAACACCGCAGGTTCACAACACTGACACAGGGATCCCCGCTGAGTCGAGCCGCCATCCGCTCCGCGTACCTCTGGTTGTGGGGCTCCAGGCTGTCCAGGTGGTAGTACGTGTCGGTGTCCCTGGTGTATACTAGGAGTGACCAGTGGCCGCCGCCCTCTTTGCTGTCATCCTCACGATCGTTGACTGGTGCTAGTATGTACTTGAAAGTGTCGATTTCCATGGATTTTAGCATTTGGGAAATACCATCTTTATCCTCACTATTTTTTATTAACTGGCTAACTGTAGAGTCTAAAAGAATAGTGTTGTTGGGAATGTTAAGCTGATCCAAATACAGCTTCATGTCTTCGTCAGGAAGTCTGTACCTTGTTGTGAACTGTGGCGAAGGTTGGTCTAAATAGTCCGGATTTTTCGTGACTTCCGGCTTACTAATTTCAATCCACAACTGTCTTACGAACTCTGATTGACTTAGTCCTCGCCTAAGAACTCTCTTGGCTTTCTGGTCATTGGTAACAATCAGGACTGCGGCACCGGTTGCTCTCTGAAACTGCTTGATATTCGCAATGAAATGGCTGGGTTTAATGAGATCCCGAACACAACCCATCGGGGAACATATGAGTGTGCTATACCCATTCTCCTTAAAGTCTTTTACTAAATCTTCGAACGCCATATTGTAGTCCTTGTATCGTGGTTTACCATTAAAATCCGCTTTGGTGATTAAGCTGTAGACCGCTGCTTCGTCAGTGCTTCGTTGGCATGCCAGATGTTTGGTGAGGCAATCTTGTTTTTGTGGTTTACCAAAACGTACCTTAAAGGTGACTGCAACACCTGCGGTCATTTGTCGTGGGTGATCAAAATCGCCCGAGATGGTATGGGCAAAAGCGATTTTTCTATTGCTTTTCATGGCACTAATGACGTCGTCCATATCAGCTTCCAAGACATTAATTCCTTTCAATGTATCAATCGCATATTTATCTGTCTGGCAATATGTGGATACTAGTTGCTGTCGAGTCTGGGTAAAAACTGTAGCTTGACCTTTAATTATGTCATGTTGCTTTTTACACGCTAAATATTTTTCTTCTATTGCTGATAAATTAATTTTTAGTTTTTCATTTTCTAAGATCAATTCAGTTACTTTTTGCTTTAGCAATTCGTTTTCTTCTGCAAGGCTAGGAGACTCAGGTGCCAACTCTGCCGATGATACAGACAGAGAGATATTATTCGGTGATTGGCTATCCAGATTTTTCTGAGCATCATTTACTAAGGAGCTTTCATCGGATGGAAATGGTAGTAGTTTGGACGGCGTCAACGCCGTTGGAGTCGATGGCTCGGAGATTGAAGGTGACGACAAAGTGTTGTCGTCGGGAGGGTTGTGATTATGAGCACTGGGGCCGCTTTTTATTGTAGAAACGGCATTATTAGTTTTTAATGCAGCTGGACATTGTCTTAAAGTACATCTCCAGCTAATTTCTCCAGTTACCAAAGTTTTATCCTTCCTATATCTGAATTTATCTACCTCGATTCCATCTCTACCTCTATTTGTCGTTATTTTGTTAATTTTCATTGTAATTTCTTTTGAATTTAGGCATAAGTAAGTTTTATATTAAATATAAGTTTGCAATCGTGGTAGTCTGTTATTTATTCTTTTTCACAACTAAAATTAATAACGAATGAAATTAGGCATATTGACAAAATTCTTCAAAAAGTATAGTCGTCGAGTGGGATTCAATCCGACGAACTTCAGGTTACCAGGCCAGCGGTTTTCCTCTACGCTACGCTTGCACGGGAGAGGACACGACGTCAACAACCTCATAAGACGAAGTTCATGTGTGGGTGAGCGTAGGCACGTGCCTGTAACTGCCCTCAAGAAATGTTCTAGTCCTAAGAGGTTAGAATACGTACAAGCAATAGAAGTTAATGTTCCTGGCTGTTTCTATGATTGACTTATGCGTACTCACGTTGATCACTGATAAACTACACTAATTCACACGTACTAAAGTTTCGAATATTAATAAAATCTGTAAATTTTAGTAAAAAGTACAGGAGTTAAAAACTATATTGTCACTTGTTGGCGCATGCGCGCGTATCCCTCTAAGAATGCGCATCCTCGAAGAAAATCCCTCTAAGTATGCCTAATAAATATATTAACCGATCAAAATTGGTTTATCTTCTTCGAATGGCTGTTGTGGTTTCAGACTTTTTATTACTGAGCTTAATAATAGAGAGGGATATAACTCTTTGTTTAGAAACCGACGAGACTGGTGAAAGTATTATCCACTTTTGTGTTGAAAATAGAAACTTTACTGCCATGTCCTTGCTGGTCGGCGAAAGAGCCAAAGTCAATATTGTGAAAATAGTCGTGGTCAAATCCCTCTACATATTGCTTCGAGACTAAATTTGTTGAAGATAGGAAGACTACTTTTGGATTGTGAACCTAAAACAGTTAATTATCAAGACTCAGATGGCAATACCCCTTTACATTTCGCCGCTGAAAATGATGATGGGACATTCACGAAAGTACTCATAACCAAAGGAGCTGAAATAAATATGACTAACGTGGATGGAATGACTCCTTTGAACGTTACAGTACATTGTCTTAATGAAGAGGTTTTTCATGAACTATACACCATACATCTATTGATGTCAATGCGAAGAAGAAAGACGGGAACACGCTTCTTCATTTATCAGTTAGTCTGGATGCTTTTGGATTCAACGACCTAATTGTAATGGTGCAAATGTGAACGATCAAAACAACTATGGACAGCACCCATTGCATGTTGCATTTTATCATAATTTTTATCATACCCTTAATTATTTTTTTCCTCGGCCTTCATATTGGAAACTCAAGACCTAAAGGGCAAAACACTCTTGTATTTAGCTGCTAATCATGATGACCTCGTAAGCAGAGGAGCCACATTGGACTTGACGAATTGCAACGGTCAGACCCTTTTACATGTTGCAATTGAGAGAGATTGTCATCAGGCCTTCGATAGACTTATACCACGGGGCCAACGTAAACATTAAGGACGGAGAAGGAAAATCACCTCTTCATGTAGCTGTTTGCAGAGGAGCACTCTCTGCAGTTGGGCGGCTTGTCAACTCAGGCTCAGATTTGGAAGTTAAGGATAGCTACGATCAGACACCAATTCACTATGCTGCAAATTAGAGGTTTTAAAATACCTCTACTTCTCTGGTTCGGAAACCCAAATTAACTTTCGTTCACATACACTGTCCACAGAGTCGTCAATAATCTGGTCAGGGTTACCGTGCTGAGTTTAAACAGACCTTGAATTTGTCTGAATCCGTCCACAGCTTTCATAATTAAATGTTTAGGTATGCTTATTGAAAAAATGGTGCAACTTTAGCCTAAGAGATTTTTCAACTGATAACCTGAGAACAAACAACAAACTGGAGCTAGAACAGCCACAGAAAGCCATGCTAAAAGGTAAAGAGTGGACAGCGGAGGAGTCGTTAGAACTCCTAATGCAGATGCAGATTGAACTCTGTATCCCAAGAAATGATGAAGCAAAATTTGATTATAGAATGAGGACAATTGATTATTCCAAGATACGACTGAAGCCATACACGGAAAGGGACTGCAAAGAACATTTTCAATAACTTGTACACAAAGTTATGCCCAGACTAAATCCCTCGGAAGTTATTGTTTTAGTAAAGGACCTACCCGAATTGAAACCAACGAGAAAAAACCAAAACAAGACCGAAAGAGAGGAAAAGGTAATGCCCAAAATCACCGAAGAGATGGAGGAGACCATCAATAATGATGATGACTGAAGAAAAAACCGAAACGAGAAGTACTTGTTGAGTCCTTCGGCTTCACCATCACCAAAAAAGTCATGCTACAGTTAAACGGATTGAACTGGCTCGAAACTGAGGTAGACATTTGAAAATACGATCATGTGTTTTTTGATCGTGTACACAAGAAAGTTCAATTTCCCCAAGTGGTTTAATGATTTTACCACTATAACATTGTTCTAGTCGACCAATTTGAAGTATCGATGCCACGTGAGGAACCGGGAGATTCATCAAATGTTGACAATTTTAGAGATTGCACCCCCACCCTAAGAGCTAAAGAACAAGATCTTATCAGCATGATGATATTAAGGTTGTGTTTGTCAAGTTTTAAAAATGTGATTATGTATTCACTGAGGAGGAGCTTCGAGAAAGATCAATATTTTCTGCAGCAAGTCATGAACAATTTGAAATAACAAAAGAAATCCTAGGAGATAAAGAGCTTGAATTTGCTGACATTCACCTACGAGAGCGTGGATGTCAGAAGAAATTAAAAGGGTTCTTGAGGAATGTTCGTTCGGCCTATGATAATTTTACAAGCAAAGATGTGACCATTGTAAACTTTAAAAAGAGGTCGAAGAGTTTCTGATAAGATGAAGAATAATATAACACATATTACGAAGACTAAGCTCCCTGTTTGTCTTAATGGAGGATTCTTTTTTAAACAAAACTACGCCTTCATAGTCCTATGATAAATATCAAATGAAACACTCAATTTGTAAGGGCCATGTCATACGAGCGCTATTAGCTCCGCGTTGATAGCGTCGGAAAAAGTTCATATCAAACGTGGCAGCAAATTGCAAAGTATGGGCAAAACAATGTATGGGTATCCTTAAGAACTAATCCTTCAGATTGACTTAAGCTGAGTTTTAGAAGATCATTTTGATGCATTATATTACAAGAAGCACCAGTGAAGAGTATATTGAACAGTTCATCTAAGCTAATAAATATGTAAATATATATAAGCCATATATATAGCGATATATATATTATATATAGCTATATATATATATATATATATATATATATATATATAACAATTAGGTATGTAGTATTAGGTATTTAGTTCTGACAATATTTATGTACCTCTTTTCTCAAGTTATCACATATTATGTTACTTTAGTCTTAATAAAGTCATTACATGTAATTTTGATTCCAGTTTTTTTTTCTATGAATCCTCTTGGTAACATTACTGCTTCTATATTATTAAACAAGGCATTTAATATTAAACCAGATAAGAAATAAATATTTATTGATTTTATTTATATTCATGGTAAGGTTAATAATAAAAGCAATAAAATCAGAACAAAAGTATTTTAATGTAATATAAAAATGTTTAATATCCATACAGGGACAACATCTATGAAATCAAAACTAAATAATAAAAAGCTTCAAAGTGAATGCCTAAATATGGCTCACTCTGATCTTATTCATTGATATAAAAATTTTATAAATAGAAGCAATAACTGTTAGAAATAAAACTTTCATTATCTACCAATAAGTTTGTTTTAAGGAACAACAAAACTAAGGCATAATGAAACATTTCTTATTGGTCTAAACTAAATAAAGAATAACAAATAGTAGAGATCAAAAGGATATCAAAATAATGGGACATTGAGATCAAACTCCAGTAATGACTATACATTTCGCATTTAAAAATTTGGTATAAATCAATAAAAATAGAAAAATTACAATGATGGTCGAGAAAAGTGAATACATAATACAACAATAAGAACATTGTGATCTAAACTACTTAAGTGAATAAATAACTTTAATAAAGTGACTACATAACTTTGTAATAGAAATGGCTCACTCAATTTTTTCTTATTGGTCTAAACTAAATATAAAAAAACGATATGGTAGAGATCAAAATTATGTTTAGCAAACCAATGCGAACATTGAGATCAAACTCCATTTTAATGTATAAATTGTTACACATGATCAAAAACTTGTCTTATTTGGTATAAACCAATTAAAGATATAAAAATAACAATAATAGTAAAGAACAAAGTTATATATAGTAAAACAATAGGAACATTGTGATAACAAATGCTAAAATGTAAATTGAATAAAATGACTGTATGAGTTTTTCATAAAAAATCCTAGGCCTATACAATAATAAAAAAATTAATAACAAATAACAAATAGTAAAGACAATAATTTGTGTGAAAATAGGAACAATTGCACTTCATTTATTGCTGTTGGGAAAACAGTTAAGGTACGGCTACACATAGCAGGAAAGGATACGGAAAGGAAACGGAAAGGACACGGACAAAATTCTGATGGGGTGGCTACACATATCGGGACACGGACAGGACACTTCTGAGTCGGAAGGCTGCGCGCGCAGCCGTCAGACGTCGGAAGGTTGCGCGCGCAGCCGTCCGACACGGCTCATCCCGCCGGCCGCCACACTCACTACACTGAGCTACCGTTATCATTTTCTGATAGTGTCGGAAGGAGTGGCTACACATACCAGGACGGGACACGGACAGGACAAGACAGTGGCGGATGAATGCTCGTTTGGCGATCCATCCGACACGACAAATGTCCTGTCCGTGTCCTTTCCGTGTCCTTTCCTGCTATGTGTAGCCGCTCCCATTTGATAACACAGGGAGCATTCATCAGAAACTGTCCTGTCCGTGTCCTTTCCGTGTCCTTTCCTGCTATGTGTAGCCGCACCTTTAGGTTGATTATTTAAAGTACTTTCAAGTTGTCATGAAGTATAACGAGTTGTTCGGCATGCTCTGGGAGCAACTTCTTTCTTCTTGCGCTTATCACATTGCCAGCAGAGGAAAATAGTCTTTCGCTGGGAACAGACGTAGCAGGGATGTCCAGGTATTTTAGCGCTACCTTGCCAATTTTGGGAAAGACGGCTTGGTTTTTCTGCCACCAAGTCAAGGTTTTTTCATTATTTTTAATCCTTGCAGATTTCAAGAACGTGTTTATCTCTGATTCAATGTCATCATCTTTACTCAATCCCCCGTGAGGTTCCTCTTCAAGGAATTGAAAAATGCTCCTAGAAGTGGATGGAGCCACTTCTTCAGTAGGGTTTTCTTTGGGTGGAGATTGAGGTTGAGTGTGGGTGAAGTTGGTCAACTCTTTGTTCAGGTGCACCTGAGCCGGAACATGAAGTTCTGGTTTCAACTCTTGTAATTTGTATTTTGGGTCAATCAGGGTTGAAACTAAATAAATAGGGTTTTTTTTCCAGAGGGCCAAATCTTGTTTTTAGCTTTTGTTTGATTGCCTCCCCGAACTGAATGAACCCACCTTTCTCTTCTATTTCTCTGTACACCTTTTCAATTCCATAAATCATTGGTAGGACAGCGGAAATGGTGGGATATGTTTCCCCACTAGAAAACTGTGTTGCTTCTACTAAAGGTTAAAAAATCTTGACCACGTTTTCAGCCAATGTCCATTCTGTGCCATTGAGCACGTTAATTTGCGAGTCAGATGTTCCCAACTCCAAACTTACAGCTGCTCTGCACCTTATTAGCCTCTCGAGCATGAAATACTGACTATTCCACCTCGTTGCCACATCTTGGATCAATTCCAAAGGTTTTAACCCCAACCTTTCTTGTTCGATGTGCAATCTATTATTCGCTTGTGTGCTTCTGGAGTAGTGGCCCACTATTGCTCTGCACTTAGCCATCAAATGGCTTACAGACACAGTTTCTTTTATATCGTCTTCCACACAAAGTTGAAGTAAATGACCGAAACAGTCTATCTGACTCCACCGATTTGACACTGTTATGGCAGCTTTTATGTTAGCTGCTCCATCGGTAACAGCGTATACCGGGATTTTCTTTGGACCATTTATTATTTTATCTATTTCCCATTTTTGGATGATGTCTTTTATGGCATTGCAAATGTTTGCGCCTGTATGCTGAACATTAATTCTTTTCAATGCCAAGCAAAAAAATTTTAATTCAAAGCTCTCTGTTAGGAAGTGAGAAGTTAACGACATGTAGTCATCAGTCTTTCTTGACGTCCAGCCATCAGTCGTAAAAGACCATGACTGCACATCGTTCAAACTTGCTAATTCATTTTTAATCTTTTTGGTTAAATTCTCATGCAATTTAGGTATACCGCTCCTCGTGAACGTAGTACGAGATGGCACTTCATAACTTGGGCAAGTTAGATTCATCAAATTTCTAAACTCTTTTTCCTCTACTATCGAATAAGAATGGAAACCGCCCACAATAAATTTACCAATTTGATTGGTTACCTTGATGGCTTTAGGGTTTGTTGGAGGCCATTTTTCCTGCTTCTGGAATGCACTTTTGATTGTGGGTTGAAGAGAATCACTTGCATCAACTTTTGTTTTAGTAAAAAGTTTGGTTGTAAGTTTCTTCTTTTTCAACCACTCACTCTTTTTTGCTTCATAAGTTTTGAAAAGGCTTGCATGTTTTCTTTTTAAATGATTGATGATTGCAGTTGTTGTTCCTAAAAAGAAAAAAAAACAAGTTCTTAAAAATTCTCTCTAAAACTGCTTTAGTAAGATTTTTTTAATTAGTAAAAATAGTAATAGTAAAATGAATATGGACTACCATTTTTTGCATCAAGTATAAAACAAAAATATAATGATTTTTTACAGTGTTTATATCTACAAAAAATGTTAGCCTACCTGTAAAAAAAAAGTAAAAAACACGGAAAAGTCCTAGCATTAACAGACTGAAATTCACAGCCATAATACCAGACTTAGTAATATTTGAACAGTAAATAAATAGAGAAATGTAAAAACTCAAACTTATTCAGGTGTTTTATTTTTATAACATTATACCTCTCAGGGAAAGAAAAATAATGCAAAGGATTCCAGTAAATTTAAAGAACAATTAAAAGAAGTACATTAACAAACAGATTTCTAGACCTATAAAAAGTTTTTTAACAACATAGTTTTTTAAACTTTATTTAGAATTTAGCATGTAATTAAAATAATACGACAGTGACCAGATTAACTATAATGTAAAAAACAATGCCACTATTCATATTTGCCAAGTGTATATGACTGAAAAAATAATTATTGAATTTAAAAATAAAATTATTATATAAAATTTATATTATATTATATTATTTATATTATATTATTATTAATAATATAATATTATTATATAAAATTATTATATAATATTATTAAGAATCCGGCAGCCAGGCTATGATAGGGGAGAAGTGAGAGGAGGGAAGGGGATGGCTCGGTATAATTTATTCAATGAAAAAAACAAGTGTAGAACATACCCATTTCTAAACTAACTTATTTGTACAAAAAGAAATGGCTCATTTTTGTCTAATCGTGTAGTACAAATTGGATGAAAAGTCAACTAAAGTTGTAGAAAATCCAATGTTCAAAATTTAGGCAAATTAATTAATAAATTACCCGGTAGGCTACAAAATTTATAACTTTGTCAAAATAAAACTTATGTCATTTCATCAAACTTTTCTTGAAATGTGTTTAGCGTAATACAAAACAAAATTACTAGGGCTCACTGATTAGAGCGATAAAAGCACTAAAATAGAAACGAAACCCCACTTGTTTTGGTTTCTATTTTTAGCACATCCTTTCAGGCGAGCTAGCAGTGAGGGTGTGTGTGTGAGAGATAGAGAGTGTGTGCCTGTGTGCGTGAGTCTCCAGAAACCAAGGTCATTACCCCGCTCCCCCTTCCCCATCCCTCCCCACTCCACCATGTCATTGCGCAATAGTTTATATTGCACCATTAAGGTTAAACTTAACCTAGGGTTCATATTGGCTGTGTTATATCTTTATATATTAAATCTTCTATGTTCTAAAATATGAATTTGCTGTTTAAAATTATTAATTAAAATAAAATGTTTTCTTTACATTTGTATTCCATTACAGATTATCAATAAAATGAGTTGTACTTTCAATTCTTATTTCATTATATTATAGAATATTAATATGGTTCAAGGATAGACTAATTATGGAATAATTGGCTGTAAAATATCCTACCTGATTTTGCAGAAATTTTGGTTTTGCATCCTTTGCGCACCCTAATATCTTTACTTTCACGGATGAAATAATCATAAATCGGATTTTCTTTGACGGTAGAAGTAGTAGCGCTAGCAACATTTCCTTGGGCAATATTAACAAAGAGTTCTGGAATTGGATGTTCTACATCGTCCACCTCTTCTACATCGTCCACTAACTCCTCTTCTAACTGAATTTCCATATTTGATTATTTATTTATTTCAATATCTAAGCCTACGCAGAACTTTCATGAACGCGGGCAATCACGATAACGCTTAGGCCGCTTCTGATAATGGCAGGTTGGCAGATCGAATGATTGAATTGTCGTATTGTCGTGGCCGGTGACGCCAGGTTAAGTGATTTTACCTGCGAGAAAATACCCGTAGTTGTTACAAAACACCTGCGTCCATAAGATAATGCGTGAATAATTTCCCCGGAATTCCAACGGCCCCAAAATATGACACCAGATTTATGGCATCCACACAATCTAATTGTTTCTTTTATCGTACGTCTGGCAACACTGATCTGCCAAACCGAAAGAGTTACAATAGGGATATCCTTCCGCCGTGCCGTTGAGTTATTACTTGCGGAGATAAATTAAATCTTTCATGTAACTTCAAATAAAAACAAATCACATTTCATAATAACGAGTTTTTAAGCATCAATTGGTCTTCCAAACTATAATAAATGCAAACAAGTTACGTTTTAATAATGGAACTATTTTTCAAATGAACATAAAATTATTGCTCAGTATCAATTTCCTTTCACCTCTTATCTTTCTTTGTCTTCGTCGTCGTCAGCCTTCACCCAAACTGCGTTGTTGTTGGTTTTGAGAACGAGTTTAAATTTAAAATTAAATAGTGGAAATGGGAACTAGGTTTCAATGAAAATAAAACACAAACACAGAATACATTTTTATTTCTTTTAATAACATGAAAATTCGGCACGTACTGTACGTTGCGCCTCTGAGCCGCATCGAACGTACTCGATGCATTGCAATTTCGAATACCTCTGCATCGAATCGCCTGCTGTTAAAATGGCCATATTTGCATTAAATTCAATGCAAAATCCACGTTTTTATGAAGAAAAATCGCAATAACTCCGTTATTTGTTGTCAGATCCTTACAAACTTGGTACCATTGGTTAGGTAATTTAATTTGGCAACTTTTTTGTGTCTTGTAAAATTTTTATAAAATTTACCGATTTTGAGATATTTGAGTTTGAAAATTTAAAATGACCGCCATTTTGAAAATATAGAATGGAAAAAAATTAATTTTTTTCTTGGGAATGTACATTGGCATGATAAAGATTTATACCAAATATGATCTGAATACAACCATCCGTTACGGAAATAAAAATTATTATGTGTAAAAAACAAAATGGCGGCTGTGTGAGTAACTTAAGACTTCCGGACAATTTAAATATGATATTTAGATATGTTTTTAACCCAGGAACAATGCCCTAAAATATTGGTAGGGAGTTCTGAAACACCCTGTATATTTTATAAATTTTTGTAATTTGTGTGATCAGTCTACTTAAGAATTTATCAGTGATTCTTTTGATTATCAAAGTAGGTAATCAGAGAGTAATTACAAAATACAAAAGTAGGTAAGTGTATCATACAAAATTAAGGTGTAACAATTTAATCTCTTTGAATTTTTTCACACTTGTTTGTTTATTCAGCTTCAACTAAGCTTGTTATTCTGGGTCCATACATACCTTAAATGTTACTCCCAGAATGAAGAATTGCAGATAGTTTGTTTTAATATTTCATCGGCCTTTACCCATTTTTCATTTTAATTACAGATAATTTTTCTTGTATATTTTAAATCTTCTAATCAGGCTTAAACATACACCTTTAAAATCAAAATTGCTTCTATTAATGTTCATATAGTTTCAGAAGTAGTAATTAAGGCTTTTCTTGAAGTTGAGGCTCCCATTTAGGAGCTTACCCCCATAAATCGACCCATGGATGCTCATTTTAAGTCAATTTAAACTTGTTCCTAAAAAATGTTTTCAAGTACTACCTCGTAATTTTTCTTCGAAAAAGGATTGATTCATAAAATGAACGCAAGATCCAAATTTTCCAAATCTATTTATAAAAAAAAAAAACTCTAGGTTTTGAGACTATTTGTTGTATTAAAACGTACGTACTGTTTTATTTATATCAATGGTTCTCTTAAATGTTTTTGTAGGCTTAAACATTCTGGAGATTAAAATTGTAAAAGCCCAATGAAAATGGTTTGTACATCAAGTGAACATTGATTCCAAACTATCAACTTCCTAAAATGTTCCTCACCTATTGGCATGTCGGCCACAGTAAGCCAATAAATTTAGTAAATAATGTTGGGAAATAAGATTAACAATTTCGGCTGTTTTGTATTAACTGATTATAGCCAAATTTGTATGTAACTTTGGTTTATAGCCAAATTTCACATTCCACCGCTTGTTAGTGAACACATTTATCTTTAAGTGTTCACAACATCCCTGTTCTAACACTAGATTTTGGATAGAGCGAATTGCTTAGTAAAGATAAATCATGGGTAGGGCAAGCAGGCATGCCTTTGAAATTGTAGGCTTATTTCTGTGTTATTTAGAACATGTGGTAGTATTTAAGAACAACGATATACCTCCAATTTCAAATGTAAACCTACTCATCCTGTCTATAAATTAAATTAAATTAAATTTCTCATTTTGTAATTATGTATAAAATTTATTCATATTTTTATAAAAAAATATTAAACTTCATAAATAAAAATTGTCGAGATGAAACAGTTTTGCCACTATCAGTCTAGAAACATACCTCTCACTTTGTCAAATTCAGCTTTACAATGCTGAAAGAGTATTAAGCAGTATTGCTAAAATGTATACAAATTGCAAAATATAATACAGCTCAGTGAAAATTTCTTATGGGTTTGGAATAATATAAAGAAATTGAACATAATAATGAGATGCATTTTATTATAAACAGTTAAGTTTTATTTTTGGTATTGTAACTTTTAACTCTTTGAAACCCCACCTTTGATGTACATTGTTATTTTTTTAATTAGTTTAATGTGCTATTTTTTTCACAGAATTCTAATATTAAATAGTAGGCCTATTTGACATAGTTACATTTCAAATTCTCTGTCTTTATAGTTGTTTATTTAAGATTACTACTTAAAATTGATTCTTGAAAAAAATTTTGGCAGATTATATTAGATTTAATCACTTTAAATGTGTTTTTGGTTGATACTTTTTATTAAGCCTAGTTCCAGCTTTTCGTTATGTTTTTGCTGCCTGTGAGCCTTTAACTTTAATATATTTTAATCTTATGATTTTTACACTTAAAGGGTTGAAAGAGAAAATTTTTGTGTTATATGTATGCTTGTGTAGCCATTATTCATTAAAATATTTACTTAATAACACTTGTCCAATCTTTTCCATATTTCAAAATATTTCTAAAAATAGATTCTTTAGATTAATGATTTTACAATCCACTTATCTCTCTCAGTTTATGTTCACACTATCTGAAGGGCCACAATAACTTATAAGCCGGAATCCTTTCTGTACCTTGGTATTAAATTTATGATTTAGCTGTTGTTGATCTCTTTTAGATTAACATTGAAACTTTGAAAGCCCATAGGGCGTAGCCTTGAAGGCCGATGAAAATTATATGATTCTTAATTGTGTGATTCTGCTCATCTTCAGGACACTACCTTTCTAACAGTAAGTGCTGATTTATACTATAACGGTATGCGGTACTAACGGTATGCGCGGATTTCTCCTACGATACACAAGAGCTGAGAAAAAAGGAGGAAAATAAACATGCTTGTCCTTAGCTGAAAATTAAATATGAGCTGACACAAAACAAATAATATCCTGAAAAAAACTCTTTACTCAGTAGTTTAAAAAGTGCACTCTAAAAATAACACTTCTGCTTGGAAATGTTAAAATAAAAAATCATACCATTAATGAAGACAAGGAAATGAATAAAGAAGAGATTGAATACTGTATTTATAATACTGATAGTTTACAAATGTAGTATAAAAGAATTATTATTATTACATATTTCTACTGAATAAAAATGCCATCATTGACTGTATACACCAATGTGAATAGACTTCTCATCCATATTTGTGTGATAGTGATATATGGGAAGTTAGTGTTCCGCTCCAAAGGTGCTAGTGTAATTATTATTCAGCTGGCTTTACAGAGCTGCAAAACACAATAACAACATAAACAGAATCCTCAATTACAAAAATTTTATCCTTTGTTAAAAATGGAAGGTTTTGGTCCTTTGTTAGTACTGGTTTACTAACCATGTTACTTGTATTTCACGTTCGCCACTGAAAATCGCTCGCGACACCGTAAATTGGTTTCAAAATACGCATTGGCTAAGATAAGTCCATTCACTTCAGTGTATAATAGCCAATGACACACTATAAAAAAAAGCTGTAAAATGATACCACAGCTGTAAAAAACTAATACTAAAATTAAAATTCATAAAAACGTTTGCTAGTTATGAAAAATCTGATTTGAATGGACAGTTTTACATAAATGTTTTATTTTCTAAAGAGGATTGGAGTAACAAATAAAAATAAAACAAATTAATCGGTTTAACTACTTTAAAAATGTGTATATTAAATATTTAAATTAACTCTTGACAACATTTAAATCTGAGTAAAAGTACAAGCTGACCATATAAAACTTGAACACATTATTTTCTAGTTTGATAAATTAATGAAACAGCATTGTTGTAACCAGAGCGAATTTAAGCTAATAGCATGGTCACCAAAAAACAAAATAAAGAACTAAAATTATATTTTACTCAAAATTAAAATACATTATTTAATTTGAAAAAAAATTCACAACTGAATATTTCTAAATGTTACAAAGTAGGTGGAGTAGAAAAAACAATAAAAAGACTTTCTTAGGAAATAAGAGTAAAAAAAAAAAAATGCAAATAGGAATGAAAAATAAAGTTACATATAAAAATATATAAAACACTTAACAATTAAAATTTATCTAATAAAAATCACTACAAAAAATCTATTACAGTTATAACTTAACAACTAAAGAGGTCATCTACTATATATTTGTCAAATACCACTCACTCACGTATCAACGCACAGCCTAAACTACTAGACCTAGAACCTTGAAATTTTGTATGGACGTTCCTTTTAGGGTGTAGGCACCCACTAAGAAACGGTTTTTGAAAATTCCCAATGGGCGTCGCCCTACAGAGGGTCAAAGTTCGTGTGGAGTTCGAGTAGGGAGAATAATTTGTTTTGATTTTTTGTTTACATTATCGCAGATGATAACTAGGTAAGATGAAAGCAGTTGTCTGCTATTTAATTTCGTCAACAGCTGTTAGCACATACTTTATTTACTTTTAGAGTAAAAAAATAAGTTTTAAGGTTATGTTGGATCGTAAACATGATTCGGAAAGTTTTTGAACTAATTTTAAGCTTATCTACGGTCATGGAAGACGTAGAATCTCTCGAAATAAACGGCATTTTCGTCCCTCATAGGGTTGTTATTATACCTAGTGATGGCGCATGCCTTTTTTCTGCCTTATCACATGCGATGACAGGATCTATCGCACAGTCCTCAAATATACGATCTGAAATCGTTAATCATGCCTCTGCTAACTGGGAAAGGTTACACATGTACTCAATGACACGTGAATGTGAGCCTTACCAGAGAAGGGATGATTATGTGTCTGTGATGTCGATGCCGTTTACTTACGGTACATCATTTGAGTTGATAGTTGCGGCCGAGATCTATCCATACCAATCCGAAGTATTCATGGACAAAAGGCTTATGACTGGAAATACATATGGTCAGGCAGCCTCTGTAAAGAGGTTGAAATTTTCAGGAGAAATAACTCGGGATAGTAAGTGGTGTGTCTTAAAAATTAGTCTATGGCCTACTGAGTTAAATTTGACATTGATGTTCCTCTTTGGTCATGGGCATTCACTAAGAAAGGATTTTGCGATTTTCCTCTAGGGCTCCAACCCCACAGAACCTTTAGGTTACCATAGAACCTACAGGTTAAAATATGACGAGCACATTTATCTTTACTCAAAGGTACTAAGAAACGGATTTGCAAATATAGTTTTTGAACTCTTTAAGGGGTCCGCCCCTCAGGACTTAAAAATCTGCGGGGCCTACGGGGTTGAAATTTGACATGTCACTAAAAAATTGTTTTGGAAATATAGTTTTTGATTTCATACAGGGCTACGCCCCACTAGGCTTAAAAATTACTCTATGGCCTACGGGGTTTGAAAATTGACATGGACGTTCCTCTTTACTCATGGGCATTCACTTGGAAACGATTTTGCAAATTTCCTACCCCACAGAACCTTTAAGTTACCATAGATCCTACGGGGTTGAAATTTGACGTGGACATTCCTCTTTACTCAAAGGTACTAAGAAACTGTTTTTGAAAAATATTTTTTGAAGTCCTTCAGGGCTGCACCTCACTGGATTTAAAATTACTCTATGACATGGGTTAATATTTGACATGGATGTTCCTCTTTGCTCATAGGAAGTCACCAAGAAACGGTTATGGAAATACAGCTTTTGAAAGGCTTTAGGGCTCCGCCCCGCACTGGACTTAAAAATTACTCTATTGACTATGGGGTTAGTATTTGATATGATCGTTCCTCTTTGCTCATAGGTGCCCCGCTCTCACTATTTCAATGTATTAATCTTAATGTATATCTTAAGGAAGAAGATTTCGGAGGTCTTAAAAGAAATTAAAAATAAAATTCAACACGGGCGAAGCCGTGACGGGCAACAGCTAGTCTATTTATAAAACTTAAAAACGAACAACACTTACCATGGTAGGCCCGAACAAAATCAGTAGTGGAAAAGTAAGGCTGCTGGCTCACTTCAAGGTCACCTGAGCGATGACGTCATCGAGGTCAATGACCCCACCGATGACGTCATCGATGACGTCATCACCAACGACGTCACATCCATGACGTCACACCCATGACGTCACAGAAATGACGTGCTGATGACGTCATCACCCCTTACGTCACCAAAATGACGTCATCGATGTCACAAAGGTCAAGGTCACGCTGAAACCCAAAATTTTTTGGCACTTTTGCTGTTTCTCGCACTACGCTCCGAGTTTCAGTCCGGTTCCCATGACCTTGACGACTTGGAGCGAAATTAGACAAGAAACAGCAAAAGTGCTGAGGAAACTTGAAGTTTGCAACGTGACTCTGCCTAAACCGTCATGTGACACCGCTCGGGTGACCTTGAACTAGCCCAGCTGCCTTACTTTAACCATTACTGCAACCGCGATGCGCACCCTACGACAGACACCGAGCGACTGACTGTCCGGCCCCGCGCACTCTAGGTATATTAGCTTGAGAGACTAAGACTCTAAACCGTCAGGAATGGGAGTAACTAACTGAACTTTGCAAGGAAAAGTCATTTCTTCCAATATTCTAAGCAAATCTTCATCAGTAAAACTTACATTAGCCTGTTTGGTATAAAACCTAGGGTGTCCGCGCAACAGTCTTCGCCATTTAGCTAAAGTTGAAACCCGTTTGACTTTGAGTTTGGGACAGTGAGCAACTAATAAAGTCTTAACACGGCTAAGTTTCTTACCCAGAGTGTCCCGCGACATAGCCTCCCCTCACAAAAGTCCGCACAATACTGAGAGACTGTTGGTAGCGCATGAGTGAAGGGAAAAGTGGTGGGGGAAACAGCAGGAGCGGGGAAAGGTCACAGTGGTGGGGGAAGGTGAGGTTGAACGCTGGAGTATCGCATCACTTCACCATGAGCTGTCCTACAGTCAACACACTGTTCTCGCAGCCCGAGTTGGCGCAAGAAGAAACCCTACTGTACAGCTTAAGCTGTGAGGGGCAAGGAAGAAAAGGTAAAGTTGAAGTTATGGTAAACTCTAAGGTGAAGAGCCGTCTAAATAAAGTGATTGTAATCTTTCAATCCCCAATAACCTTAGAGAAATACCACTTTATAAAGCGACACCTTAGTTGGCAAAACAAAGTGGAATTGGAAAAGATTACAGTGAAATTAATTTAACTTAAAATTTGGACTGGACACTCTTGGCGATACCACGTGGCGTGCAAACGCCACCCTAAACATTACAAGTTAGGTTATTGAGCACCTCTGGTACGATAACCGATGTGCTAGAGTTAAAGTGTGACGACCTTGAGTCAAAACACAGAAATACTACAATTCGATATCGTCCCAGAGTTAAAGTGTAGTGACCTACATTCAGAACTTGTAAAATTACTTACATATAGAGAGCTATGGAACAGCGAGACGCACCGCATGGAAGCCGGAGACATACTGGCGAAGCGGTGTTGTGCAGCCTAGGGACCCAGTTGTGGTGGGGGTACAGCCAACACTTAGAGTACAAGTGTCGTGGGTGACCTTGACCCACTTAACTTACCTGACCCCCCCCCCCCCGGACAAAAAGTGCGAACCCCCCCCCCCGGACAAAAAGTGCGAACCCCCCCCCCCCCGACAAAAAGTGCGAACCCCCCCCCCCCCCCGACAAAAAGTGCGAGCCCCCCCCCCCCCCCCGACAAAAAGTGCGAACCCCCCCCCCCGACAAAAAGTGCGAACCCCCCCCCCCCCGACAAAAAGTGCGAACCCCCCCCCCCACCCCCACCCCCACACCCTCCCCCACCCCTGATATCCTGGGCGTGGCAGCCCCGGTGGGGATATAAGGGGGCCCAGCCAGAGCCGGCTCGCAGTCCGCTCCCGCGCGTTGAACGTGAACGATCGGGACGGACCGCCATAGGCATCACTAAACATTGAATGGCGCCTTCAGTGTTTAGCGAAGTCTACTCTAACTTTAAGACATGTATTAGTTGTAAGATATTGCGCTTGCGTTTGGGTATTGCGAATTGTTTTATATGAGAGTGTTTTACTTGTACCCTATGTCTCCTGTGTCTTTTATCCTTTGTGTCTTGTTTGTTATGTGTTTAATGTGTATGTGCTTGTTCCAGCATTGACTACGTTGAGCTCAATTGTGTGTTGTAAGTGTGTTATTTGTTTTTAAAGTGTATACGCTTGTTTTAGCAATCCCCCCTTGAGCTTTTTCAATGCTCAAAGTAAATTGTAAAGTCAGGGAACGGGAGTAGGCCCCCGTGTAAAGCCACTTTTAATAATTGGTAGGCTCCTTGCCAGGCATGCAAAAGGTTGCGGATGGCATTTGGGGAGCATGTCCGTTTGTACGCCGGCAAGCAAAAGGTTGTGGCGGCCTCTGCACTCGGACCGAGGACGTAAGCCATTAGGGTGTCCTCAGTATGTTTCCCTTCTGGAAACTCAAAATTATGTAAATGAATCTTTGTTAGCTATTTGTGTTTTTAGTCCCCAAGGCCCCCGAACATTCGTGGTTCGCCATGGATGTACGGGGGCCGAAATTTTTTAATGTCCGTGTGGCCTTGACCCACAAAGACTTGTAAAAAGTCAATGCATTGTAAATTAAAAATATTAAAGATAGGTTACGGGAGTAGGCCCCCGTGTAAAGCCTATTTTAATTATCGGTAGGCTCCTGCCAGGCATGCAAAAGGTTGCGGATGGCATTTGGGAGCATGTCCGTTTGTACGCTGGCATGCAAAAGGTTGCGGCGGCCTCTGCACTCGGACGAGGACGTAAGCCACTAGGGTGTCCTCAGTTTGTTTTCTTCTGGAAACACAAAATTATGTAAATGAATCTTTGTTAGCTACTGAAAAGACAATGCAGTAAATGTTTACAAGTCTTGCGTGGCGAAGGGTACAGGACATTGGATGTTGCCTTGTTGTCATAGTTGGGTCTCTTCGGAGGCTACAGCGATGACAACCCAAGTGCCTCACACCCCCAAAGGGGGGTGTGGGGCTTAATTTTTTTTAAAGTTTTTTTGTGACCTTGACCTAAATATGTAAAATAAAATGCGAACCCCCCCCCACCCCCTCCTCACCCCCTCCCCCACCCCCTCCCCCACCCCCTCCCCCTTCCCCCCCCCGAACTTTTTTTTTTGAAAAATTTTTGACCTTGACCAAAAAGTTTTTTGCTCCGGACGAGAAGTGCCCCCCCCCCCCGGGTACCTTGGGCGTGGTCACCCGGTGGGGATATAAGGCGGCCGGGTTGCACGCATTTCTCATTTTAGCTCCAGCGCTTATGCTGACCGGTTCTTAAAATGTATCGTCGTATACCTTATGATCCTTCGTACTATAATCTGTTTGGTATTAATAGTATTACAGACAATGAGCAGAAATTGTATAAAAAATTTTGTTGTTTACTTGATAGAACGCACAAACTACCACCAAATACTTTCACCTACAAGCTACCCCTGATAGACAAGGATGATGTAAGCAAACTAACAACAATTCAAGTGAAATTTCTCGAAGAAAAAATCCTTGTTTGTGTAAGAGAAGTGTTTCATAATGAATATTCAAAAAGATTGGCCTTCGACTTTATTAAGGAACATGCAGGACGTGAAAAAGAACAGTACCCAGGATTATATTATTTATATCTTTTTGAGAATGGAGCAAGTGTAACGGTAGAAATAAGTATCAAACTAATGTAATTCTCCCAACCAAGTGTTAAACTAGGACTTGAACTTGGACTTGATTGAGGTTTTTTTGTAGAACAGAGCGGGGGATAGATCACTTTGCGGCAATGGACTAGCATGCTGCTTAGTGGTTTATCCCCCGCTCAAAGGGTATCTTTACGCGACCTTGACCCACATAAATGCATAGTTTGTGGGGGTATAAAAAAGGGCAAACCAATTGGATGGATACACCACTTCTATACCATGGCTCTATTGCAGTGCTCTATCCCCGCTAAAAATAATAATTCCAAGTGACCTTGTTCCACATAAACTTGCTCAAACAGACATCTTTCAAAATATTTGTACAAAGTAGTGGATTTAGACCAAACATTATTGGTTTATCAAGCCTGTTGAAGAATATATTGAAAATGGGTGTTTAAAAGCCAAATTTACTAAATGATTGATAAACCGGATGTATATGACGTCACCTTCCCCCACCCTTCAACCTCGGGTATAAAGGGACCCGGTTGAGCGCGCTGCTCATTATTGCTTGGACATTCACCGAGTGCACACTCAAAGCCAAACTTGTTCAAAAATGGCTCTTTGCGATATTTGTGGTGAGTTTTTCCAAGATGAAGATATCTTTGTTTTACACCGAGAATTGCATCATGAAGAAAACAGAAAAGAAGAGATTGTTGTAAGTGAAGAAGACTTGGATGCGTTTGATCGGTTATTGGAAAACTACCAGAAACAGATGGACGACTGTGATAGCTATCTACAGTTACACCGAGAATTGCATCGTAAAGAGGACAGAAAAGAAGAGATTGTAGTAAGTGAAGAAGACTTGGATGCGATTGATCGGTTTTTGGAAAAACCCCAGAAGCAGAAGGACTGGGCTAGCTATTTACAGTTAATGCAAAGAAGAAGACCAAGTGTTATTCAATTTGCCGGAGCTGGACCATCTACAGCTGGAGGATTTATTGAAAAGGAAATGGAAGGAAAAAAAGTGGAAGATGTAAAACAACTGCGTACCCAAGAAGAGGATATGGAAGAAGAGGATACAGAAGAAGTGGAAGAAATAAGACAACTGCGCACCACAGCCTTGCCAGGACCAGTTGTAACTCATTTCAAAATTAATAATGTGCAATTGGAATTGGAAAACTTTATAACCCAAGCTAAAAATTTAGTTGTAAAAACATTGATGGAAGAATTGGCAAGATTGAACTTTATTAAATTTGGATTGGTGTTGGAGGCTATGTTTACTAATACCAATGGTGAAAACTCACCGAGAGCATTCATTGCTAAAAACCGAACCCTTACAACCACATCTGATATCAACGAAATTTTAGAAGATTGTTTGAATGAACTGCTAATGAAACTCCAAGAACACGAAGGAAGAGGATCTGGCTGGACGCTATCATCGATTGAAGGTATGGATGTGAGGGTTCACAAGCATGGATATGGTATGAGGGGTAGCAGCTTTATCCCTCTACCAAAGAAAATTAAAGACACCAACTCTTGCAGAAATGTTACAAACGGGGATAATGAATGTTTTAAGTATGCGATGCTAACTAAGTATGTAAAACATAATCCTTGTAGAGTTGGTAGGGAATATTATGAAAACGAACACCGCTACAACTTCCGAGGAATGTCGTATCCTGTGAGTCTTAATCAAATTGCAAAATTTGAGAAACAAAATCCAGGTGTTTCTGTTAACGTGTTCGGCTTAGATGATTCGAACAATGTGTATCCTCTACGAGTTGGAAAAGTGGAGCAAAGAAACCATACTGATTTATTATTGATAACTAAAGGCGAAATTTCACATTATGTGTGGATAAAAGATTTTGAAGCATTGGTTGTACGACAATTAACGAAAAATAAAATTAGAGTGACAGTGTGTAAGAGATGCTTTTGTTTTACGAATAAAGATTTGAGACGTGGAGGATCGGAGTGGTTGAAGGAACACCAAAGACTTTGTAATGACAACTATGAAGTGAAGATTAGTCTGCCGCCGCCATCTCGAGCGTTCATCCAATTCAACAAAACAGTTCACCAATATCGGATTCCAGTAGCCGTCTACGCAGATTTCGAATCCACGTTAGTACCACAGGAGCTTCCGGATGGTGAGGTGACTAGAAGAACCAAATATCAACTGCATCAACCTAACAGTTTTTGCTTATTGGTGAAATCGACTTTGCCTGAAGAACAGTTGCAAGACTATGGCTTAACATCCACTCCGATACTCTACCGTGGGGAAGAAGCCGCTAAGCATTTCGTAGACCAGTTGTATGACATTGCTGAAAAGGTGCAACGCTTATTCGGTAATGTTTTACCTATGGAACCTTTGAATCAAAATCAACAAGAAGAATACAATTTGGCAACAAGATGTTATTTATGCAAGAAGAGCTTCAGTGAAGAAAATCAAAAAGTAAGAGATCACGATCACCTGACAGGGTTATACAGAGGAGCTGCTTGTAATTCATGCAATATAAATTACAAACTGCCAAACTTTATCCCTGTCGTGTTACACAATCTTAGCGGCTATGACTCCCACTTCATTATCCCAAAGTTAGGACGAGATGATGGAAAAATCGAAGTATTAGCTGAAACATTGGAGAAGTACATCAGTTTCTCAAAAACAGTAGGTAAAATTAAACTTCGCTTCGTAGACTCTTATAGATTTATGTCATCTAGTTTGAGCAAATTGTCTGAGAACCTAAGAAGAGAAGATCTAAAAGAAACCAGCAAAATTGTACCTGAAGATAAATTGGACTTAGTAATGCGTAAAGGAGTGTTCCCCTATGATTACATAACTTCTGCAGAAAAATTCGAAGAAACCAGTCTGCCACCGATTGAAGCCTTCAATAGCAAGTTAAATGAAAGTGAAATCTCCGTTGAAGACTACAATCATGCTTGTAATGTTTGGAACCAACTAAACATTCAAACCTTAGGGGAATATTCCGACTTTTACATAAAATTGGACGTAACTCTGCTGTGCGATGTGATGGAAGAATTTCGAAACACCTGCTTCTCCGCCTATGGACTGGACCCTCTACACTCGTACACATCTCCAGGATTAGCATGGCAAGCTATGCTAAAGTCAACCAACTGTCGATTGGAACTTCTAACAGATATTGATATGGTGCTCATGATAGAATCTGGTGTACGGGGCGGTTTGACACAAGCTGTAACACGTCATGTCAAAGCTAACAACAAGTACATCCCAGGCTTCGATGAGAGACAACCATCGGTCTACCTTGGTTACTTTGACGCAAACAACCTTTATGGTTGGGCAATGTCAAATCCGCTTCCCTACGCTGACTTCAAATGGATCGACCCGGCCACCATCGGTGACATCTCACAGATTCCAAAGAATGGTCCAAAAGGCTATATTTTGGACTGTGATTTCGAATATCCGGAGCACCTTCATGACCATCACTACGACTTGCCTCTCCTAGCCAAGACTGAAGTTTCACCGACAGGAAGATGGCCGAAATTGATGATGACGTTGGAGAATAAAGATCGGTATGTGGCTCACTACTGGGTAGTTCAACAAGCTCTTGAATTGGGTCTACGTGTGGTGAGAATTCATAGAGCAATTGAATTCACCCAGTCTTGTTGGTTGAAACCATATATTGATTCCAACACTACAAGAAGAGCAGCAGCAACATCAGCATTTGAAAAGGACTTTTACAAATTGATGAACAACGCCATCTTCGGGAAGACCTTAGAAAACAAAAGAAAACACAAGATTGTAAAATTAGTAAGTGATCCTAAGAAATTGGAAAAAATAGTGCAAAAACCAAATTTTGGAACATCTATGATTATAAACGAAGATCTAGTTGCCGTAAGTATGAAGAAAACAACAATAGTGATGGATCGTCCGTTATACATTGGAATGTCAATTTTGGATATAAGTAAAACTTTAATGTATGATTTCCATTACAACAAAATGGTTAAACACTACGGAAGAGACAACATTGGAGTTGCATACATGGATACCGACGCGTTTATCTACTGGATAAAGACTTTGGACATGTATGAAGACCTAAGGAGTTTCCCATACAAAGACGATTTTGACTTCTCTGACTATCCGAAGAACCATCCAAATTACAACGAAAAGAATAAAAAAGTAATCGGAAAATTTAAAGATGAAGCAAATGGAATGCCTTTAGAAGAAATAGTGGCACTGATGGCAAAATTGTATTCATTTAAAATGTACAACGAGAACAACACACCCACAGTCAAGAAAGCAAAAGGAGTCAAAACATCGTACTTGAAGAAACATGTGACATTTGACCATTACAAGACCTGCTTGTTTGAAGATTCTACAATGTCTGCAACGTTCAACACTATCAGAAGCTTTAAACATGAGGTCTACAGTGTCACTGAAGTTAAAAGAGCACTGTCAGCTCGAGATGATAAAAGGCATATTATGCCGGATAAAATTCACACTCTTCCTTTTGGACACTACTCTCTAAACCCTATCGACTAGTAACCTATTCTTCGCCCCTCTACAACTTCGACCTTATTCCTTTCTCCTTCCGTAAAAAAATGGGGAACACGGCAAGTCAAACGCCGTGTTCCCCATTTTTTTACACAAGTTTGGATGACCTTGACCTATATAAATGATGTTAATATTTAAGACAACATTCATTGTTATTATACATGTGATACATGAAACATTCAAACCTGCAATATGAAGAACTTGAAGCAAGAAATTGTCAACGAGCTTCATAAACCTGCAAGAAGAAAGTTTCCACGAAGAAATACAGTGATAAAAGGAATAAATGATTTATATCAAGCGGATTTAATCGAAATGATTCCTTATAGTAAACAAAATAGAGGATTTAAATACATATTGACTATTATTAATTGTTTTTCAAAAATGGCAGATGCTTTACCACTAAAAGATAAAAGTGGCAAAAGTGTTACAAAAGCAATGGAAACAGCTATACAAAGAGACAAACATACTATAAAACATTTACAAACTGATGATGGAAAAGAATATTTTAATAAGGAATTTGCAAATTTAATGAAAAAACACAACATTAACCATTACTCAACCAATTCAGAGGTAAAAGCATCAATAATTGAAAGATTTAACAGAACTTTAAAAGGTGCGATGTATAAGATGTTTTCCAACAGAGGATCACACGTATGGATTGATGTGTTACCAAAACTTATAAGCGATTACAATAACAAGTTTCATAGAACTATCGGTATGAAACCAAGCCAGGTGACTAATAAAAATGAAAAACTTGTATTAAAACGTATAAAAATGAATACTAAACCAAAAGTTGAAAAACTAAAGCCTAAAAGGTTTAATGTTGGTGATAAAGTGCGAATAAGCAAATACAAAGGTGTATTCAGTAAAAGATATCTTCCTAACTGGACAAATGAGGTATTTACCGTATTTAAGGTGCAACCTACAGTACCAGAAACTTACATTTTAAAAGATAATAAAGGACAATTGCTTGAAGGAGGTTTTTATGGACATGAAATGTTAAAATCAACAGTAGGTGATGTATATCTAGTAGAAAAGGTGTTGCAACGCAAAAAAGATAAGGTTAAAGTAAGATGGTTAGGATTTAATAAGACGGAAGATTCTTGGATACCTAAAAAGGATCTAATATAATGATAGAGCATCATTTTGGGTTGAACCATTACAAAGGATGGAGATAATACCGCAAAAAGACAATTTTACTATTAATAATATAGATGAACTCACAGTGGATGGTTCTCAATTCAATACTGGGAAACACGGTGTTTTGTTACCAAACACGGTGCGTTGTCTGGTTACCGGTCCTTCCAATTGTGGAAAAACAAATGTAGTATTCAATTTGATTACAAACCCTAAAGGCTTACGTTTTAATAATTTATATGTATTTTCAAAGTCACTACAACAACCGAAATATCAGTTATTGGAACAAATACTCAATAATGTACCTGAAGTTAAATATTTTAAATTTAACGCGAGCGAGAGTGTCATGCAACCGCAAGAGGCTAAACCATTCTCAGTATTCATATTTGACGATGTATCTTGTGAAAATCAAAATACAATAAGGAATTACTTCGCCATGGGTCGACATAACAACATAGATAGCATTTATATTGGTCAAACTTACAGCAAAATACCGAAACAGCTCATTAGAGACAATGCAAACATGTTAATTGTATTTAAACAGGATGAAACCAACCTAAAACACATATATTATGACCATGTAAGTGCGGATATGCCATTCGAACGATTTAAAGAGTTGTGTGGAAAGGCTTGGGCTGAAAAGTATGGGTTTTTAACAATTATAAAGGAACAACCGCTAAACAATGGTCGATACAGGATAGGATTTGATAAATTTATACTAATACACTGATCATGATGTAAAACATTCATTGTTGTACAACACGTCTTGCTACAAACATGGTTAACCAAGAAAAGTTAATAAAGGAAATAAAATCACTTAGTGATTCTATTCGGGATAAAAACAGAGCATTAAAATTAGGTATTAGCGAAAGGGAGAAATTTCTTGAATCTACTTTTAAACCTATTACTGAACCCTTGAAACAATTAAACAAAAAATTTGCTAAACCCGTTTTGGAAGGAGATGCAATTGCACCTATTACAAAGTTTGAAAGAGAAAATATAAAATCAGAAGATTTTAGTGATGAAGACCTGGAATCCTCTACATATAGTGGTTTTACCGGTGAAGAACCTGAAAGAGAGCTAGAATCACCAGACTATAGTGGTATAAGAGAATTATATGAAGTAAAAGCTAAAAGAGGACATGAAGATGTATCAACTGCTAGTGAAGAGGAAAAAGAAGAAGAAGCAAGGGAAGGTCCGTCAAACATAAGCTTGTTGGGTGAAAACATTCATAACAAAGGACCTTTAGGAAGGAAATACATGATAAAAATGTTAGCTGGAATAAATCCTAATAAAAACTACCATAGTTATGGAGTAAGATTAACAGAAGAAGGTTTAATGGTTGGTAATAGCCCGGTAAACATTGATGAAGATGATAATATTATTGTTGGTAATCAAAGATATAAGGGCACAAGAGGATTATTTGAATTATTATTTGAAAAAAAGCCTTTAGAATTGTTAGTTAAAGAAGAAGATATGGAAGCATATAAACAGATTTTGGAACACACCAATGCATACAGGAGGAAGTATTTAGCTGACCAGCCAGTTTTTAGATCTAGGTCTTTAAAATATAGAGTATTTGTATCCAAGTTAATACCAACAACGAGAAGACAACCAATGCCGATAATGCCAAGAAAACCTGTAAAACGAAGGTTTGTGTCATCCACTTTGGATATAAGTGCTCCAGAACCAAGAAAAAGAAACAAATCTGTTACAGGTACAGGTTTAATGAAGAAACTATATAACACAAATGTGATTTATTACAATAATATCAATAAATTGGTGGATAGAATGAAACTAATACATGAAGCTAAAGAAGCGGGTCATACTGGATTAGAAAACGAATGGGTGGCTTTAGTGGATGAACTCCGAAACCGTGGGGTAATCTCATAAAAATGCGTTACTCCCTAGATTACTATTCAGTTGCACCATGAGTGTCGACAAGTTCGGACGTTACTCCTCGGATGGGTTATATTACGCAAATAATTTAAAAAGAGGTGCTGGTTTACCACAAACACCTGATGGAGATTATGATATAACTAATAAAAGGTTAAAAAACATAAAAGATCCCACAGATGAAAACGATGCAATAAATTTAAAAGTATTAAAAGAAAATATATCACCAACATTAAGACTACAGAAAAACACATATGACGCAGGTAATCATAGAATTGTCAATGTTGGTAAGCCAAATCAAAACGCTGATGCAATAAACAAAGGTTATTTATCATCAGAATTAAAAAATACGCTAAAATTCAATGGAAAAACGTATACTGCTGAAAATAAACGTATATCCAACGTAGATGATCCTAAAGATGCAAAAGACAGCGTAAATAGACGCTATTTACATTCATTAATACCTGAAAAGACAAAAGATGGTTTTTCTTTTTATAAATTTGTTATTAACGATATAGGTTATCCGAAAAATGAAAATGATGCTGTAAATTTAAAATATATAAAAGATCATTGTATTACACGTGATGTAGGAGTTATTGATTGTCTAGGTAATTGTTTAGCGAATGTTAAAGATGGTTCGGCACCATCAGATGGTGCAACAGTGGGTCAAATGATGGAAACCTTAAAACAAGAAACAACCTCTTTTGTAAAACAAGATCAAGTAGTATCAAAGCAAGGGGATGAATTTGTTCAAGGTAATGAAAAATTTAATTTATTAACATACAAAAATAATGCTTGGGATTGCATGGGTAAAGGGTTATCAAATATGGGATGGGGTTATGAAAAACATGATGCAGCTGCTTTATCACAAACCGTACATCTAGATCCAGATCATTCTTTTAGATTTTTTACATGTAAAAATAAAGTAATAAAAAACTTGCATAATGGAAGAGATCCAAATGATGCTGCAACTGTAGGACAAACATTACAATATGACAGTGCAAATAAAGAGTTTATTTATAATAAGCAAAGATTTAAATTAATGGATGTAAATGATTATCAAAATATATTAATTGCAGATCCAAATTCATTTAGCGGATTTAGAAAATTGTCTGGTGAACAATTTATTCATAAAAATCATGTGTTTCGAAATGAATCAGACGGAGCATTAGTTAGTGGAAATTTTAAATATTTTAAATGTCCCGGGAGCGATGAAAATGTAACTGATAAAGACTAAGAATTTGTATAAAAACTGATACGGGTTAGAAATCGAGACTAATATTATAAAAATGTGTTACACTCTAGAATGTTATTCAGTTGCACCATGAGTGTTGACAAGTTCGGACGATATTCCTCGGATGGATTATATTACTTTAATACTTTAAAAAGAGGTGCTGGCTTACCACAAACACCTGATGGAGATTATGATATTAGTAATAAACGGTTAAAAAACATTAATGATCCCACAGATGAAAATGATGCAATAAATTTAAAAGTATTAAAAAAAGAGATATTACCAACACTGAAACTAGACAAAAACACATATAACGCGGGTAATCATAGAATTTCCAACGTCGGTAAGCCAAATCAAAACGCTGATGCAATAAACAGAGGTTATTTATCATCGGAATTGAAAAATACGTTAAAATTCGATGGAAAAACGTATAATGCTGAAAATCGACGTATATCTAACGTAGCAGACCCTGTAGATGAAAAAGACAGCATAAATAGACGCTATTTACATTCTATAATACCTGAAAAGACAAAAGATGGGTTTTCTTTTTATAAATTTGTTATTAACGATATGGGTTATCCAAAAAATGAAAATGATGCTGTAAATTTAAAATACATCAAAGATCATTGTATTACACGTGATGTAGGAGTTATTGACTGTCTTGGTAATTGTTTAGCGAATGTAAAAGATGGTTTTGCACCATCAGATGGTGCAACGGTGGGTCAAATGAAGGAAACTTTAAAACAAGAAACCTCCGGTTTTGTGAAACAAAACCAAGTAGTAACACGTCAAGGAGATGTATTTGTACAAGGAAATAAAAAGTTTACTTTGCTTGAAGAAAACAATTATGTTTGGGATGGTAAAGGAAAGTTATTGACAAATTTAGGTATTGGTGAAAAGCCTGGTGATGCTGTTACTTATGAACAGATAATACAATTAGAGCCAACTGGAAAAAAATGGTGGAATTGTGATAACAAACGATTAACAAATGTTGCAGACCCTGATTATGCCAATAACGCTGTAACTGTTAATTTTCTTGTTAAAGTAATAGGTAATTTATTATTTGATATGCATAATTATATTGCAGCAGGACAACATAAACCTATTGACGAAAAAATGAGAAATACATGGATTAAACAAGAAATTCTTTATAAATATTTTTTTAATCATAACACACAAAAGTTTAGATCATCAGATTGGGGTGATTTTGATATTTAATTAAATAACACCATATATTACATCATTTATGTGCAACCTGTCATAGAGGTAACACATGGGTTACGCTTTTCGAATATAAAAGACAATCATGGCGTTTCATTACACCAGTCCATATCGAGACACTATACGGAAAGGAGGCGGTATCACGTCCACAGCGGTTTCTCTGTTAAGTAAAGCTTTAAATCGTATTCCAGTAGGATCTATCGTAAACAGAGCAATAGACGCTTTACCATACGAATTTCACATACCGGGAGGTTATCAGTATTGCGGACCAGGAACTAAATTGAAAAAACGACTGGAAAGAGGTGATCCAGGCATAAATAAGTTAGATCAGGCTTGTAAAGAACACGATATCGCATATTCCACGTTTACCGATTCAAAAAATAGGTCAATCGCTGATAAAAAGCTAGCGAATATAGCTTGGCAACGAGTAAAGTCTAGTGACGCTAGTATTGCGGAAAAAGCAGCAGCTTTAGCGGTAACAGCAGGTATGAAGGCTAAAACAGCGGTAGGAGGTGGAAAAAGGAGGGGTAAGAATAAAAAAGGATCAACCAAGAGAAAACATGGTGGTAATATTAGACTAAAAAGACGTTCTCCGAGGAAAAATAATAAAAAACCGACAATATGGTCAATGGTAAAAAACGGGGCTGGTCTATACCTAAGACCGTATCGTGCATATTAAATAAAAGAAATCAATTGGTTATACCACATAAAGCGTTGACTAATGTTGAATTATTTAAATATATTTCCTGTTTAAAAATACCATTTTTCCGCGGAGTATTTATGAAAGACAGTTTACCAAAGAAAATATGGAAAAATGAGACTGGAATCGTAAATTTGGATAATACTGAAGGGTCCGGCACCCATTGGGTGTGTTATAAGAAACTAAATAGTAATGTATATTATTTTGATAGTTTTGGAAATTTGCCACCACCTAAAGAACTTGAACATTACTTTAAATCTGCTAAAAACATATATTACAACTATAAAAGAGAACAACCTGATAATACTTCAATATGCGGCCATTTATGTTTGGAATTCCTAGCTAAAAGTATCAGTCACTATTGAGATGTCTTCCTATACGGTATCATTAACAGGAAAATCGTCCACTTTACGAAGTATCCTTTTTCCAGCGTTACGCTTGCAAAAAGGAAGATTTTGGGAGGCAGCACTGTTGGATTTTACAACTTACAACTCTATTCCCAATGTTACGGAAGGTAAAAATAACTTATTACATTATTATAAAGGAAAAGATGCCAGTGGGAAGTTTACAGACTTGGAAGTTTGCACTCTACCCACAGGTTCTTATGAAATTGATCATATTAATGAATTTTTGCAAAATAAAATGGGAAAAGACAATATAACGCTAAAAGGTAATAACAATACAATGAAAGCTGAGCTTACTTCAAAATATTATATAGATTTCAGTAAGTCAGACTCAATTGGTGATTTATTAGGATTTCCCAAAGATGGAGCGATTTTAGAACCAAATAAAACACATTCCGGTAAACAAACTGTAACAATATTAAAAGTCAATAGTATAGACATAACTTGTAATATTATACAAGGAGCTTACAGAGATGGAGCAAATACTCATATAATACATACTTTTTACCCCAGTGTACCACCTGGATTTAAAATTGTTCAAAAGCCGCAAAACCTGGTATATCTACCTTTGAACACCACTTTCATTTCAGACATCGTGTTGAACGTATTGGATCAAGACGGTAACTTGATAGATTTCCGAGAAGAGCCTATTACGGTTAGATTACATTTAAAATCAACACTTTAATACAAAACCATGGGTTTAACATTTAAAAGCGAACAACCTACGGGAATCCGCATTAGTAGCTCTTCAGCTGTGGAGGAGTTAACACGCGAGAACATTCGTTTCTTAGAGAGAATTGGATTAAAAGTAACCGATAATGGATATACTGGATATATCTCAGGGTCCAACATTCGACGAAACCCTATGGGAAAAAGAATATCACACCCACAACCCTTACACTTCATCAAAATTAAACAATAACGATGAAATTCGTATTCCCATACAAAATCAAGACATTTACACACTACCATGTGAAAGTTACTTGTATATTGAAGGAAAAGTTACTAAAAAGGACGGTACTACTACTGGTACAACAGTTCCATTTATAAATAATCCCATGGCTTTCCTGTTTGATGAAATTAGATATGAAATATCAGGTGTAACAGTTGATTCTACTAAAAAAGTAGGTATTGCAACAACTTTAAAGGGATTAACATCTATATCACCTAATGAAACCAATTTAATACAACCTGCAGGATGGGTTTTACCTGCAAAAGACACAATCACTCCAGATACAAATGGAAATTTTGATTTTCATATTCCGTTACGTTTGTTGCTTGGTTTTGCTGAAGATTATAGGAAAATAATATTAAACGTTAAACAAGAATTAGTTTTGTTGAGATCTTCAAACGATAAAGATATTATTAAAGCTCCAGACGGTACAACAGATGCAACTTTAGAATGGAAATTAACATTAGACAAAATTGTATGGAGAGTTCCACATGTAAAATTAGCTGACGAGCATAGAATGCTACTATTAAGAAAGTTAAAGGCTGATCGTGATATTGTAATTCCTTTTAGAAGTTGGGAATTTCATGAACATCCCAGCTTGCCAACTACGGATCGACACACTTGGACAGTTAAAACATCTAATTATGTGGAACGAGCCAGGTATATTATATTTGGTTTACAAACAGGCAGAAGAGACACCATCACCAAACATGCAGGCCAATTTGATCATTGCAACTTGAAAAATATTAAAGTTTATTTAAATTCACAATTTTTTCCATACGATAATTTAAATGTGTCATTCGCTAATAAAAAGTACAGCATATTGTACGATATGTATGCAAGATTCCAAAGTTCATATTATGGTAAAACGAATGCACCTTTACTATCACCAGAAAAATACTTAGATGGTTACCCTATAGTTGTAATCGATTGTTCTAAACAAAATGAATCGGTAAAATCATCAAGTGTAGATATAAAAATAGAAATGGAATTCAACGCGCCTATATCGGCTAATACAACTGCATACTGTTTAATTCTACATGATAAAATCGTAACATACACACCTTTAACTGGAATTGTTAAAAATGTATTGTAAAAAACCGGTTTTGTTACATTCCAATGCATTCCGCGAGTATAAAAGCAGAGTGTTCAGGTCGCTCCTCATCAGTTTGTTGCCTGTTCTTGTATGGGTAGCATCTTATTCAATATGGCTTCTCCTAGTGGTACACAAGAAAATGTAGTAGATATTGAGAAGGAGATATCCGACTTTTTAGATCTTCAAGGTCAACCGGAGGGAGATGAACACAACGCTTGCGGACAACTCCACGGCAGTAATAATGTTGAGGAAAAAGGTAAAAGAAGAAAGAATGCACAGAAGAAGAAAAGGGATACTGAAGATAATATTTCTCCTAACATATTGAGTGAGGTATTCTTGCGAATATTTTATCCAATCTCATCCAGTTTGGACAAAAGTGTTTTAATCGGTGTTATGAAATTGACGGATTATTCACCTACTGTAATTTTGACTCATGGACCCAAAATGATTTTGTTCACCGATAGTGCTTGGGAATCTTTTATGAAGCACTTGCATCTGCTAGAATGCTATTTAACTAGTAACATGTATGGAAGAAAGACAAGAGTAGGACTTTTGGATTCAAATGTGGAAATTGATATTATAAAGAATCGTGGTGACCATCAATTGCGGTTTAGAGACACAACAAGACATGATAACAAGATTCAACTTAATCGAGAAGAGTTTTTTATTCTAACCTGTGCAACTGAACCAATAACAAGATACTTGAGACAACTAGTGTTTTCAAGTTCTATTATTAAAGATTATTTGGAAGACACTTTGGACAAACAACCGGACGCACCTATATTGTACGGACCTGTGGATACTTCTATATTTAATAGGGTTCCTCATGAAGTACAAATGTGGAGACAGTTGGAAAAATACGCTCAACTACATAAGAAATCAGTAAAACAGGAAGAAGAGGAAGAAGGAGGAGAAGAATCAAGTGTTAGTGATGAAAATGAAAACAAGGAGAATGTAAAGATGGAAACTTAGATGACAATGGTTGGTTTTTAAAACAATATCAAACACTTTGTGGGGTTAGGCCTACCGGGGACGGTGCCCACGTTAAATATACACCAACGCGCCAACAACTGTACGGCCAGGTATAAAAGTCGTACCTACCGTGGTGTGGAAATCATTTGACCTTTGGACTTCGTCATGAGCAGACGAGTGATCTTCGCAATGGACAAGGAAGAAGAACAAGTAAAGTCCAAACCTGGTATAATTGAGTTCCAAGCGTTTCGGGGTAATGATGATAGATTTATCATAAAAGAACTTGTGTTTTTCGATATCAATACAAGTGTTCCATATACATTTTTGTTCAAACCACCATGTTCTTATTCATCATTAACTAGCAAAGCCGCTACTACCAACAGGTGGATTTCAAAATATTTCCATCATATCGATTGGTATGATGGTTTTGCAAGTTACACGGACTTATATAACATCATGCATCAGTTTTCAAACAGGTTTACCAATATTTATACAAAAGGACTGGAAAAGAAGAGATGGATCGAAGAATTTACTCATGTTCCGGTTAATGATGTGGACTTGGATAAAAACTACAAGTATACGATGGAAAATGTTTGTATTTGTACTAAAAGTCCAGAACATGAAAAAGATAGACATTGCGCTTTAAAAAACGCCTATAAACTCGCATCTTACCTTCAAAGTGGGGAAGTGGGGAGTGGTGGGGGTGACGGGGGTTATATAAGTGAGGAGCAGACCGGGACCTGGCATGAGTATTACTCGAGATTCCGAGACGACAACATCTCCCAGCAAGAAGACGAAGAAGAAGACAATCTTTAACTCAACCATGGCATCTCACCAGTTCCTGCAAACTTTGGTTGAGCAGTTCAATGCTCACTCCAAATCTACCATACTACCCGTCAAGAAGTGTTCCGAACTTAAAGACGAGAAGCACTACATTATCCACGCCATGAAGAAGATGGAGACTTCAGTTGGAGAGGCCATTTGCTGCAGTCTTAGCGAGGCACCGTTCACTCCGGGGGATGAGCCCAAGTTCCAAGTCTACCTGCCGAAACGGTTCGTCCATCTCCTCCAGAACGAGGATCTGCGCTCCATCCAACCCGGCTGTCTCTACCTGGTTTCCCACGGTTGCACGGGTAGCAATTCCACCGAGTTGACCATCCACATCGCCGACAAGCAGCAGTGTTAGATTTTAATTTTACTGTTGTACATATGTTATTGTAATGTTTTATAAATAAATAAACCATAAAAGACAAAAAAATGCAACATATCAATATGTGAAGTTTGTCACATATTGATATGTTGCATTTTTTTTAAACTTCGCGGGTGACCTTGACCTTTGACCTTTGCATTTCACAGTTACCCCCACCACCAAGCTAAAGGTTAAACCTGCTTCGATGCAAACACCCCCACCACTTTTTATAGTACCCCCAAGCGCTGTGCCTCAGCTTCATTTCAACTCCGACGGTCAACCGTACAACATCAAGATGTCTCTCAATGTAAGTTGTGCTAGTTACGAGGAGGTAACCATTAAGACTCAGCAGGAGCTGAACGACTTGTACAAGGAGTTGCAGCTGATGGTGGCGCGAGGCTACCGTATAAATGTGCAAGTCTACGCTTGCAATATACGCAATCTCCGACACCCAAAAGAAGAGTCTGAACATTACTCTTCTCCAGCGACTTCATCACCGGCGTCCATGAAGACTGAAGCGAGCCAGACTTTGGATTATTTCAGCTGACTAGCAGTTGTCTTCCTTCTTCTTACCATTGTAGAATATGTTTATTTATTTGTTATATTAAAGATGTAAAAGAGAAAAAAACACCTATCTTGTTACTGACATATGTGCTCAGTAACAAGATAGGATTTTTTAAAACACAATTTGGATGACCTTGAAACTTCCCCCACCACTTTTTCATAGTACCCCAAGCGCTGTGCCTCAGCCTCATTTCAACTCCAACGGTCAACCGTACAACATCAAGATGTCTCTCAATGTAAGTTGTGCTAGTTACGAGGAGGTAACCATTAAGACTCAGCAGGAGCTGAACAATTTGTACAAGGAGTCTGAAAAGGAGGTTGTCAACAAAACCGATGATCAACAATTGTGGGACTCCTCTATTACAGAAAAGGAATTACATGCAGCCATCGAAGCTGTCGAGGAAAAGGAAAAGAACCTCAGGCAGCTCTGGTTGGCTCAGATGGATATTTGCGGATCTGTGCCGCGTGATGATTTTGAACTTCAATGTCAGATGGCGATTACCCAGCAACTAGAAGAAGCCGAAAAGGAGCTAAAGAGTGGAGGTACTATCCGGGCGGAGGTGAAAACTGAGAAACAGGAAGAATATAACGAATATGGTGATTAAACGTACTGTTGATCCCAATCCTTTTAGTTTTAAGTGGTTATGTTATAAGTAAATAGAAAAAGTTTCCTTTTTTTAAAAAACTCCATTTGGATGACCTTGAAATTTCCCCCACTACTCTGTAATACCAGCATTGCTCGCTGCACCAAGCATCATTCCTCCTCCAACAACCATGGCGGACACACCTGCTTGCAATGCCATGTCTTCCTCCGAAGATGTACCCAATACGAATTGGAAATTGACAATCGACAACGTGCATTATTTAGAAACCATCTGCGATTGGATGAAGTCTATTCTCCTCGACAACCCGGGAATAAAGCTCAAGGTCACTTTAGATTATGATTGGTCTGAAGTTATACTGCAGCAAGACGATCAACAATCACTGGAGTATTTGTCAAATTTACCATCGTCAACCATATATACTACAAATGAGGTGGAAAGGGAAGAAGAGGAGCATGAGGTTTAGAGTTTCTTATTTTTTTAAAACCCAATTTGGATGACCTTGAGATTTCCCCCACCACTTCCCATATACCTAGAGTGCGCAGGGCTGGACAGTCAGTCGCTCGGTGTCCGTCGTAGGGTGCACATCGCGGTTGCTACCCCAATTCCTGACAATTTGGGGTAGTTCAAAGTCACCACACTTCTACAACTTCAAGGTCATCACACTTTAACTCTGGGACTGCATCAACTTGTATTATTTCTGTGTTTTGACTCAAGGTCATCTCACTTAAACTCTGGGATGGTATCAACTTGTAGTATTTCTATGTTTTGACTCAAGGTCATCACACTTTAACTCTGGGGCAATATCGACTTGTAGTACTTCAGTATTTTAGCTCAAGGTCACCACACTTTAACTCTGAGACTGCATCAACTTGTATTATTTCTGTGTTTTGACTCAAGGTCATCACACTTTAACTCTGGGAAGGTATCAACTTGTAGTATTTCTATGTTTTAACTCAAGGTCATCACACTTTAGCATGTAACTTTAAGGTAGCACCGAAACGGTGCTACCCGGCTTGACATTTTCAAGTTTCCCAAGGTTATCACAATTTCCCCCACCACTTCCCATATACCTAGAGTGCGCGGGGCCGGACAGTCAGTCGCTCGGTGTCTGTCGTAGGGTGCACATCGCGGTTGTAGTACTGGTCTAAAGTAAGGCTGCTGGGCTAGTTCAAGGTCACCCGAGCGGTGTCACATGACGGTTTAGGCAGAGTCACGTTGCAAACTTCAAGTTTCCTCGGCACTTTTGCTGTTTCTCATCGCAAATTCGCTCCAAGTCGTCAAGGTCATGGGAACCGGACTAAAACTCGGAGCGTAGTGCGAGAAACCGCAAAAGTGCCGAAAAATTTTAGGTTTCGGCGTGACCTTGACCTTTGTGACATCGATGACGTCATTTTGGTGATGTAAGGGGTGATGACGTCATCCGCACGTCATTTCTGTGACGTCATGGGTGTGACGTCATGGATGTGACGTCATTAGTGATGACGTCATCGATTGCGTCATCGATGACGTCATCGATGACGTCATCGGTGGGGTCATTGACCTCGATGACGTCATCGCTCAGGTGACCTTGAAGTGAGCCAGCAGCCTTACTTTTGCACTACTTTTACCGGAATGTGTTTTATTTGGTTCTAAAATTGCTCCATCTTTGGGAAATCCTAATAAATCACCAATTGAGTTTGGCTTAGTGAAATCTATATAATATTTTGAAGTAAGCTCAGCTTTCATTGTATTGTTATTACCTTTTAGCGATATATTGTCTTTTCCCATTTTATTTTGCAAAAATTCATTAATATGATCAATTTCATAAGAACCTGTGGGTAAACTGCACTCTTCTAAGTCTGTAAACTTACCACTGGCATCTTTTCCTTTATAATAATGCAATAAGTTATTTTTACCTTCCGTAACATTGGGAATAGAGTTGTAAGTTGTAAAATCTAACAGTGCTGCCTCCCAAAATCTTCCTTTTTGCAAGCGTAACGCTGGAAAAAGGATACTTCGTAAAGTGGACGATTTTCCTGTTAATGATACCGTATAGGAAGACATCTCAATAGTGACTGATACTTTTAGCTAGGAATTCCAAACATAAATGGCCGCATATTGAAGTATTATCAGGTTGTTCTCTTTTATAGTTGTAATATATGTTTTTAGCAGATTTAAAGTAATCTTGAAGTTCTTTTGGTGGTGGCAGGTTACCGAAACTATCAAAATAATATACATTGCTATTCAGTTTCTTATAACACACCCAATGGGTGCCGGGCCCTTCAGTATTATCCAAATTTACGATTCCAGTCTCATTTTTCCATATTTTCTTTGGTAAACTGTCCTTCATAAATACTCCGCGAAAAAATGGTATTTTTAAACAGGAAATATATCTGAATAATTCAACATTAGTCAACGCTTTATGTGGTATAACTAATTGATTTCTTTTATTTAATATGCACGATACGGTCTTAGGTATAGACCTGCCCCGTTTTTTACCATTGACCATATTGTCGGTTTTTTATTATTTTTCTTCGTAGAACGTCTTTTTAGTCTAATATTACCACCATGTTTCTTCATGGTTGGTCCTTTTTTATTCCTACCCCTCCTTTTACCACCTCCTACCGCTGTTTTAGCCTTCATACCTGCTGTTACCGCTAAAGCTGCTGCTTTTTCCGCAATACTAGCGTCACTAGACTTTACTCGTTGCCAAGCTATATTTGCTAGCTTTTTATCAGCGATTGACCTATTTCTTGAATCGGTAAATGTGGAATATGCGATATCGTGTTCTTTACAAGCCTGATCTAACTTATTTATGCCTGGATCACCTCTTTCCAGTCGTTTTTGCAATTTAGTTCCTGGTCCGCAATACTGATAACCTCCCGGTATGTGAAATTCGTATGGTAAAGCGTCTATTGCTCTGTTTACGATAGATCCTACTGGAATACGATTTAAAGCTTTACTTAACAGAGAAACCGCTGTGGACGTGATACCGCCTCCTTTCCGTATAGTCTCGATATGGACTGGTGTAATGAAACGCCATGATTGTCTTTTATATTCGAAAAGCGAAACCCATGTGTTACCTCTATGACAGGTTGCACATAAATGATGTAATTTATGGTGTTATTTAATTAAATATCAAAAGTACCCCAATCTGATGATCTAAACTTTTGTGTGTTATGATTAAAAAAATATTTATAAAGAATTTCTTGTTTAATCCATGTACTTCTCATTTTTTCGTCAATAGGTTTATGTTGTCCTGCTGCAATATAATTATGCATATCAAATAATAAATTACCTATTACTTTAACAAGAAAATTAATCGGATATAAAGGGTCGCGGTGGAGCGCGCTGCTCATTATTGTGTGGACATTCACAGAGTGTGCATTCAAAGCCAAACTGTTTGAAATGGCTCTTTGCGACATTTGTGGGGAAATCTTTCAAGACGAAGATCTTTTCACCATACACAGAGAATTACATGAAGAAGAAGATGGAAAAGAAGATATTACCATGGATGAAATAGACTTAGACTCAATTGACCGGTTTTTGGAAGAGCACCAGAAGCAGACGGACTACTGGGACAGCTATCTACAGCAAATGCAAAGAAGAAGACCTAGTGTGATCCAATTTGCTGGTGCTGGACCATCCACTACTAGAAGACCTATTGAAGAAGAGGATATGCAAGAAGAGGACACGGAAGAAGAGGACACGGAAGAAGAACTGGAAGATGTGAGACAACTGCGCACCACGGCCTTACCAGGACAGGTTGTAACACATTTTAAAATTGATAATGTGCAATTGGAATTAGATAATTTTATAACCCAGGCCAGAGTACTTGTTGGAAAAACGCTAAAAGAAGAATTACAGAGATTGAACTTCATTAAATTTGGACTGGTGTTAGAATCAAAGTTTACCAATACTGATGGTGAAACGGCATTAAGAGCATTCATTACCAAAAACCGAACCCTTACAACTGAATCTGATATCAATGAAATTATTGAAGAATGTTTGCATGAACTGCTAGTTAAACTGCAAGAACATGAAGGAAGAGGATCCAGCTGGAGTCTGTCATCGATTGAAGGTATGGATGTAAGGGTTCACAAGCACGGATATGGTAAAAGGGGTAGTAGTTATATACCTTTGCCAAAGAAGATACAAGCTACCAAATCTTGTATCAATGTGCAAAATGAGGACAATGAATGCTTTAAATATGCTATGCTAACAAAATATGTGCAAGAAAATCCTTGTAGAGTTAGCAGAGCGTATCAAATTGTCCAACACCGCTACAACTTTCGAGGCTTGTCATACCCTGTTAGTGTTAAAAGTATTGGTAATTTTGAGAAACAAAACCCAGGTGTTTCTGTAAATGTGTTTGGTTTAGATGATTCCAATAGTGTTTATCCTCTGAGAGTATCAAAAGTTGAGGAAAGAAACCACACGGATCTGTTATTGATAACTAAGGGTGAAATTTCACATTATGTGTGGATAAAGGACTTTGCAGCCTTGGTTAAAAATCAATTATCAAAACAGAAACGTAGGTTAACAGTGTGTAAAAGATGTTTCTGTTTCACATATAAAGAGTTGAGACGTGGAGGATCGGAGTGGTTGTCGGAACACCAGCGGCTTTGTAATGACAACTATGAAGTGAAGATTAGTCTGCCACCACCATCTAGAGCATTTGTCCAGTTCAATAAAACAGTTCACCAATACCGGATTCCACTAGTTATCTATGCTGACTTTGAATCCACGTTAGTGCCGCAGGAACTTTCGGATGGTGAAGTAACTAGAAGAACCAAATATCAATTGCATCAACCTAACAGTTTTTGCTTATTGGTGAAATCTACTTTACCTGAAGAACAATTGCAAGACTATGGCTTAACATCCACTCCGATACTCTACCGTGGGGAAGAAGCTGCTAAGTATTTTGTAGACCAGTTGTATGAGATTGCTGAAAAGGCGGAACGCTTATACGGTAATGTTTTACCCATGGAACCTTTGAACCAAAATCAACAAGAAGAATACATTTCAGCAACAAGATGTTATCTATGTAAGAAGAGCTTCAGTGAAGAAAATCCAAAAGTAAGAGATCATGATCACCTCACAGGGTTATACAGAGGACCTGCTTGTAATTCATGCAATATAAATTACAAACTGCCAAACTTTATCCCTGTAGTGTTACACAATCTTAGCGGCTACGACTCCCACTTCATTATTCCAGAATTAGGAAGAGATAATGGTAAAATCGATGTTCTTGCTACAACATTGGAAAAGTATATCAGTTTCTCAAAAACAGTAGGTAAAATTAAACTTCGCTTTGTAGACTCTTATAGATTTATGGCATCTAGTTTGAGCAGATTGTCTGAGAATCTACGAAGAGAAGACTTAAAAGAAACCAGCAAGATTGTACCTGAAGATAAATTGGACTTAGTATTACGTAAAGGAGTGTTCCCCTACGATTACATAACTTCTACAGAAAAATTTGAAGAAACCAGTCTACCACCGATTGAAGCCTTCAACAGCAAATTAAACGAAAGTGAAATCTCCGTTGAAGACTACAATCATGCTTGTAATGTTTGGAACCAACTAAACATTCAAACCTTAGGGGAATATTCTGACTTTTATATAAAATTGGACGTAACTCTGCTGTGCGATGTGATGGAAGAATTTCGAAACACCTGCTTCTCCGCCTATGGACTGGACCCTCTACACTCGTACACATCTCCAGGATTAGCATGGCAAGCTATGCTAAAGTCAACCAACTGTCGACTGGAACTTCTAACGGTATTGATATGGTGCTCATGATGGAATCTGGTGTACGGGGCGGTTTGACACAAGCTGTAACACGTCATGTCAAAGCCAACAACAAGTACATCCCCGGCTTCGACGAGCAACAACCATCGGTCTACCTTGGCTACTTTGACGCAAACAACCTTTATGGTTGGGCAATGTCAAATCCGCTTCCCTACGCTGACTTCAAATGGATCGACCCGGCCACCATCGGAGACATCTCACAGATTCCAAAGGATGGTCCAAAAGGCTATATTTTGGACTGTGATTTTGAATACCCGGAGCACCTTCATGACCATCACTACGACTTGCCTCTCCTAGCCAAGACTGAAGTTTCACCGACAGGAAGATGGCCAAAATTGATGATGACCTTGGAGAATAAAGATCGCTATGTGGCTCACTACTGGGTGGTTCAACAGGCTCTCGAATTGGGTCTACGTATAGTGAGAATTCATAGAGCAATTGAATTCACCCAGTCTTGTTGGTTGAAACCATATATTGATTCCAACACTACAAGAAGAGCTGCAGCGACAACAGCATTTGAAAAGGACTTCTATAAATTAATGAACAATGCCATCTTTGGGAAGACCTTGGAGAACAAAAGAAAACACAAAAATGTAAAATTAGTGAGTGATCCTAGGAAATTGGAAAAATTAGTGCAAAAACCAAATTTCGGAACATCCATGATTATAAACGAAAATCTAGTCGCTGTCAGTATGAAGAAAACAACAATAGTCATGGACCGTCCGTTATACATAGGTATGTCGATTTTGGACATAAGTAAAACCCTGATGTATGATTTCCATTATAACAAAATGGTTAAACACTACGGAAGGGAAAACATTGGAGTCGCATACATGGATACGGACGCGTTTATCTACTGGATAAAGACTTTGGACATGTATGAAGACCTAAGGACTTTTCCATACAAAGAAGATTTCGACTTTTCTGACTATCCGAAGAACCATCCAAATTTCAATGAAAAAAATAAAAAAGTAATTGGAAAATTCAAAGATGAAGCAAATGGAATGCCTTTAGAAGAAATAGTAGCGCTGATGGCGAAATTATATTCATTTAAGATGTACCACGAGAACAACACACCGACAGTCAAGAAAGCAAAAGGAGTGAAGACATCTTATTTGAAAAAACACGTAACATTTGACCACTACAAGACTTGTTTGTTTGAAGATACTACGATATCAGCAACATTCAACAATATCCGAAGCTTCAAGCATCAAGTCTACAGTGTCACCGAAATTAAAAAAGCACTGTCAGCTCGGGATGATAAAAGACATATTTTGCCCGACAAAATCCACACTCTTCCTTTCGGCCATTACTCCTTAAACCCTATCAACTAGTAACCTATTCTTCGTCCTTCTACAACTTCGACCTTATTCCTTTCTCCTTCCGTAAAAAAATGGGGAACACGGCAAGTCCAACGCCGTGTTCCCCATTTTTTTACACAAGTTTGGATGACCTTGACCCATATAAATGATGTGAATATTTAAAACAACATTCATTGTGATTATACATGTGATACAACAAACATTGAAACCTGCAATATGAAGGACTTGAAGCAACAAATTGTCAACGAACTTCATAAACCTGCAAGAAGAAAGTTTCCACGAAGAAATACGGTGATAAAAGGAATTAATGATTTATATCAAGCGGATTTAATCGAAATGATTCCTTATAGCAAACAAAATAAAGGATATAAATACATATTGACTGTTATTAACTGTTTTTCAAAAATGGCAGATGCTTTACCACTAAAAGATAAAAGTGGCAAAAGTGTTACAAAAGCAATGGAAACAGCTATACAAAGAGACAAACATACTATTAAACATTTACAAACAGATGATGGAAAAGAATATTTTAATAAGGAATTTGCAAATTTAATGAAAAAACACAATATAAACCATTATTCAACCAATTCAGAAGTAAAAGCCTCAATAATCGAAAGATTCAACAGAACTTTAAAAAGTGCAATGTATAAAATGTTTTCCAACAGAGGATCGCACATATGGATTGATATGTTACCAAAACTTATAAACGATTACAATAACAAATTTCATAGGACTATCGGGATGAAACCAAACCAAGTAACTAGTAAAAATGAAAACCTTGTATTAAAACGTATAAAAACGAATACTAAACCAAAAGTTGAAAAACTAAAGCCTAAAAAATTTAATGTGGGTGATAAAGTGCGAATAAGTAAATATAAAGTTGAAAAGGTGTTGCAACGGAAAAAAGATAAGGTCAAAGTACGATGGTTAGGATTTAATAAGACGGAAGATTCTTGGATACCTAAAAAGGATTTGATATAACGATAGAGAATCATTTTAGGTTGAACCATTACAAAGGATGGAGATAGTACCACAAAAAGAGAGTTTTACTATTAATAATATAGATGAACTCACAGTGGATAATTCAGAATTCAATAGTGGGAAACATGGCAATTTGTTACCAAACACCGTTCGTTGTCTGGTTACCGGACCTTCCAACTGTGGAAAAACTAATGTAGTATTCAATTTGATTACAAACCCTAAAGGATTACGATTTAACAATCTATATGTATTTTCAAAATCACTACAACAACCAAAGTATCAATTATTGGAAAAGATACTGACTAATGTGCCTGAAGTTAAATATTTAAAGTTTAATGCAAGCGAGAGTGTCATGCAGCCACAAGAAGCTAAACCATTCTCCGTGTTTATATTCGACGATGTATCTTGTGAAAACCAAAACACAATAAGGAATTACTTCGCTATGGGTCGACATAACAACATAGATAGCATTTATATTGGCCAAACTTACAGCAAAATACCTAAACAACTCATTAGAGACAATGCAAACATGTTAATTGTATTTAAACAGGACGAAACCAACCTAAAACATATATATTTTGATCATGTAAATGCGGATATGACATTTGAACGATTTAAAGAGTTGTGTGGAAAGGCTTGGGCTGAAAAGTATGGGTTCCTAACAATTATGAAGGAACAACCGCTAAACAATGGTCGATACAGGATAGGATTTGATAAGTTTATATTAATACATTAAACGCGGTATAACACATTCATTGTTGTACAACACGTCTTGCTACAAACATGGTTAACCAAGAAAAATTAGTAAAAGAAATAAAATCACTTAGTGATTCTATTCGGGCTAAAAACAGAGCATTGAAACTAGGTATTAGCGAGAGGGAGAAATTCCTTGAATCTACTTTTAAACCTATTACTGAACCCTTGAAACAATTAAACAAAAAATTTGCTAAACCTGTATTGGAAGGAGATGCGATTGCACCTATTACGAAGTTTGAAAGAGAAAATGTAAAATCAGAAGAGTTTAGTGATGAAGACCCGGAATCCTCCACGTATAGTGGTTTTACCGGTGGAGAACCCGAAAGAGAGCTAGAATCACCGGACTATAGTGGAATAAAAGAATTATATGAAGTAAAAGCCAAAAGAGGACATGAAGTTGTATCAACTGCTAGTGAAGAGGAAAAAGAAGAAGAGACAAGGGAAGTTCCGTCAAACATAAGCTTGTTGGGTGAAAACATTCATAACAAAGGACCTTTAGGAAGGAAATACATGGTAAAAATGTTACTCGGAACAATTCCTAATAAGAATTACCATAGTTATGGAGCGAGATTAACAGAAGACGGTTTAATGATAGGTAATAGCCCGTTAAACGTTGACGAACATGATAATATTGTCATTGGTGATCAAAGGTATAAGGGCACAAAAGGATTATTTGAATTATTATTTGAAAATAAGCCTTCAGTATCGGTAGTGAAAGAAAAAGACATGGAAGCATATAAAAATATTTTGGAACAGACAAATGCATATAGGAGAAAGTATTTACCTGACCAGCCTCCTTTTAGATCTAAGTCTTTAAAATATAAAGAATTTGTATCCAAGTTAATACCAACTAGAAGACAAACAATGCCGTTAACACAAAGAAAACCTGTAAAACGAAGATTTATGGCATCCACTTTGAATGTAAGTGCTCAGGAACGAAGAAAAAGAAGTAAGTCCGTTACGGGTACAGGTTTAATGAAGAAACTATATAACACAAATGTGATTTATTACAATAATATCAATAAATTGGTGGATAGAATGAAACTAATACATGAAGCTAAAGAAGCGGGTCATACTGGATTGGAAAACGAATGGGTGGCTTTAGTGGATGAACTCCGAAACCGTGGGGTAATCTCATAAAAATGCGTTACTCCCTAGAATACTATTCAGTTGCACCATGAGTGTCGACAAGTTCGGACGTTACTCCTCGGATGGGTTATATTATGCCAATAGTTTAAAAAGAAGTGCTGGTTTACCACAAACACCTGATGGAGATTATGATATGAGTAATAAAAGGTTAAAAAACATAAAAGATCCTACGGATGAAAACGATGCAATAAATCTAAAAATATTAAAGGAAAAGATATCGCCAACATTAAGACTACAAAATAACACATATGACGCAGAAGATCATAGAATCATCAACGTTGGTAAACCAAATCAAAACGGTGATGCAATAAACAAAGGTTATTTGTCATCTGAATTAAAAAATACGTTAAAATTCAATGGGAAAACGTATAGTGCTAACAATAAACGTATATCCAACGTAGATGACCCTAAAGATGCAAAAGACAGCGTAAATAGACGCTATTTACATTCTTTGATACCTGAAAAGACAAAAGATGGATTTTCTTTTTATAAATTTGTTATTAATGATATAGGCTATCCAAAAACTGAAAACGATGCTGTAAATCTAAAATATATTAAAGATCATTGCATCATACGTGATGTAGGGGTTATAGATTGTTTTAATAATTGTTTAGCAAATGTTAAAGATGGTTCGGCGCCATCAGATGGTGCAACAGTGGGTCAAATGATGGAAACCTTAAAACAAGAAACAACCTCTTTTGTAAAACAAGATCAAGTAGTATCGAAGCAAGGGGATGAATTTGTTCAAGGTAATGAAAAATTTAATTTATTAACATACAAAAATGATGCTTGGGATTGCATGGATAAAAAGTTATCAAATATGGGATGGGGTTATGAAAAACATGATGCAGCTGCTTTATCACAAACCGTACATCTAGATCCAGATAAATATTTTAGATGGTTTACATGTAATAATAGAGTGATAAGAGACTTGGCACAAGGAAGAGAAGCAAATGATGCTGCAACTGTAGGACAGACCATTACAACATCATTAAAGGATAGTAAAGTGTATGATTGTAATAATAAACGTATAACAAACCTTAAAGACCCTGAACATGTAGATAATGCTGTCACTGTTAATTTTCTTGTAAAAGTTTTAGGTAATGCGATATTTGATTTACACAATCATTTCACACCGGAAGTTCTTCGAGGAGGGCCAGGTCATAAAATTTGGGATGAAGCCTCGAGAGGTGGTTGGATTAAACGGGAAATTTTTAAAAAGTACTTTATTCACCCTAATACACAACAGTTTAGATCATCAAATTGGGGTGATATTGATATTTAATAAAAGAACACAATAAACAACTTCATTTATTTCCAACTCGTCATAGAGTTAACACATGAGTTGCACATTGCGATTATAAAAGGACAATAATGACGTTCAAGTACATCAGTCCATATCGAGACACTGCAAGGAAAGGAGGTGGGATCACGTCCACAGCGGTTTCTCTGTTAAGTAAAGCTTTAAAACAAATTCCAGTAGGGTCCATAGTAAATAGAGCAATAGACGCATTACCATACGAATTTCATATACCAGGAGGTTATCAGTATTGCGGACCAGGAACTAAATTGAAAAAACGACTGGAAAGAGGCGATCCTGGCATAAACAAGTTAGATCAGGCTTGTAAAGAACACGATATCGCATATTCCACGTTTGCCAATTAAAAAAATAGATCAATAGCTGACAAAAAGCTTGCGGACATAGCTTGGCAACGAGTAAAATCAAGTGACGCTAGCATAGCAGAAAAAGCAGCAGCTTTAGCAGTAACAGCAGGTATGAAGGCTAAAACAGCAGTAGGAGGTGGAAGAAGGAGGAGAAGGAGAGTAAAAAGGAGGTCAACCACAAGAAAACATGGAGGAAATATAAAAAGAAGACGACGATCTACAAGAAAAGGCAGGAAGAAGCCCACCGTGTGGTCAATGGTAAAAAAACGGGGCAGGTCTTTACCTAAGACCTTATCGTGCATATTAAATGAAAGAAATCAATTGGTCATACCACATAAAGCATTAACCAATATTGAATTATTTAAATATATTTCCTGTTTAAAAATACCATTTTTTCGCGGTGTGTTTATGAAAGACAGTTTACCAAAGAAAATGTGGCAAAATGAGACTGGAATTGTAAATTTGGATAATACTGAAGGGCCTGGCACCCATTGGGTTTGTTATAAGAAACTAAATAACAATGTATATTATTTTGATAGTTTCGGTAATTTGCCACCACCAAAAGAACTTCAAAATTACTTTAAATCTGCTAAAAACATATATTATAACTATAAAAGAGAACAACCTGATAATACTTCAATATGCGGCCATTTATGTTTGGAATTTCTAGCTAAAAGTATCAGTCACTATTGAGATGTCTTCCTATACGGTATCATTAACAGGAAAATCGTCCACTTTACGAAGTATCCTTTTTCCAGCGTTACGCTTGCAAAAAGGAAGGTTTTGGGAGGCGGCACTATTGGATTTTACAACGTACAACTCTATTCCCAATGTTACGGAAGGTAAAAATAACATATTGCATTATTATAAGGGAAAGGATGCCAGTGGAAAATTTACAGACTTACAAGAGTGCAGGTTACCCACAGGTTCTTATGAAATTGATCATATAAATGAATTTTTGCAAACTAAAATGGGAAAAGACAAAATACCATTAAAAGGTAATAATAATACGATGAAAGCGGAAATTACTTCCAAATATTATATAGATTTCACTCAACCAAACTCAATTGGTGATTTATTAGGATTTTCCAACGATGGGCCTGTATTAGAACCAGATGTAACACATTCCGGTAAGAAAACAGTAACAATATTAAAAGTCAATAGTATAGACATAACTTGTAACATTATACAAGGTGCTTACAGGGATGGGGCTAACACCCACATCATACATACTTTTTACCCAAGTGTACCACCTGGATTTAAAATTGTTGAAAAGCCACAAAACCTGGTATATCTACCGTTGAACACCACTTTCATTTCAGACATCGTGTTGAGCGTATTGGATCAAGACGGTAACTTGGTAGACTTCAGAGAAGAGCCTATTACGATTAGATTACATTTAAAATCGACACTTTAATACAAAACCATGGGTTTAACATTTAAAAGCGAACAACCTACGGGAAACCGCATTAGTAGCTCTTCAGCTGTGGAGGAGTTAACACGCGAGAACATTCGTTTCTTAGAGAGAATTGGATTAAAATTAACCGAGTATGGATATACTGGATATAGCGCAGGGTCCAACATTCGACGAAACCCTATGGGAAAAAGAATATCACACCCACAACCCTTACACTTCATCGAAATTAAACAATAACGATGAAATTCGTATTCCCATACAAAATCAAGACATTTACACACTACCATGTGAAAGTTACTTGTATATTGAAGGACAAGTTACTAAAAAGGACGTTACTACTGTTGGTACAACAGTTCCATTTATAAATAATCCTATGGCTTTCCTATTTGATGAAATTAGATATGAAATATCAGGTGTAACAGTTGATTCCACTAAAAAAGTAGGTATTACGACAACTTTAAAAGGATTAACATCTATAACACCCAATGAAACCAATTTACTTAAACCTGCCGGATGGGTATTACCTACGATTGACACGATCACTCCAAATCCAAATGGATATTTTGATTTTCATATTCCATTACGTTTGCTGCTTGGTTTTGCTGAAGATTATAGGAAAATAATATTAAACGTTAAACAAGAATTAGTTTTGTTGAGATCTTCTAACGATAAAGACATTATTAAAGCTGCAGATGCTACTACAGATGCGACTTTAGAATGGAAATTAAAATTAGACAAAATTGTATGGAGAGTTCCACATGTTAAATTGGCTGACGAGCATAGAATGCTACTTTTAAGAAAATTAAAAGCCGATCGTGATATTGTTATTCCATTTAGAAGTTGGGAATTTCATGAGCATCCCAGTTTACCTACTACGGATCGACACACTTGGACTGTTAAAACATCGAATTATGTAGAACGAGCCAGGTATATTATATTTGGTTTACAAACAGGTAGAAGAGACGCCATTACTAAACATGCAGGACAATTTGATCATTGTAACTTGAAAAATATTAAAGTTTATTTAAATTCACAATTTTTTCCATACGATAAAATTGCAGCTGATGGTGGCACGAGGCTACCGTATAAATGTGCAAGTTTACGCTTGCAATATACGGAACACCCGGCAGTCAAAGGAAGAGCCTGGACACTCCTCAACGGCTTCCTCACCAGCATCCATGAAGACCGAGCCAGACAACTTGGACTACTTCAGCTGACTAGCAGTTGTATTTCTTGTCCTAACCATTGTAGAATATGTATATTTTTTCATTATATTAAAGAAGTAAAAGAGCAAAAACACCTATCTTGTTACTGACATATAAGCTCAGTAACAAGATAGGTTTTTTTTAAAACACAATTTGGATGACCTTGAAACTTCCCCCTCCACTGCTTTGTTACCACCACCACTTGATTATTGGTGTACATGGCACATCGCAATTGGAAACCTCATTCCATCTTCAACAGCCACACCGACAACATCAACAATGGCAAACCTACCAACAGATGAAAGATGTCCTCACGCATGTTGTGACTTCGTCCACGAGTTGGAGAAGAGGATGCAGGAGAGGGCGATAAGAAGAAAGCAGATCCACTCAGAAAATATCATGATAGTCAACGGCTATCTTTTATTGTTCGGCCTTATTATGGTTGTACTTTTCATACTGTATGGCATAGTCACATGTGTCGGCAAGGTTGCGGAAGAAAACGCCCGCCACCATCAATTGGAAAGTTTTAATGTTACTTTGTAGGTTTTCCTTTTTTTTAAAACTCCGTTTGGATGACCTTGAAACTTCCCCCACTACTACACCACGCCCCCCACCACTTCACCATGTTCCTGCATGAGCATCACATCAACCGTCATTCCTTGTCCGACAAGCAACCATGGCAGACAACACCATCAGCCAAGCTGACTCCACTACTGATGTCGGTACAAGTACGGGTTGGACACTGTCGATCGATAGTGTACACTATTTGGAGTCGATTTGCGAACGTATGAAGGAAATACTGTGGGACAACCCTGGGATCATAATACAAATGAATTTAAATTATGATTGGTCCCAAGTTAGAATGCAAGGGGACGACAACAACGGTCAACAATCTCCACAATATTCGCCCGATCTACCCTTACGGCGAGTCTGACGTCGATGAAGATGAGGCTGATGAAGATGCAGGGGACAACGAGGCTGAAGAGGAGTAAGCTTCATTCCTTTTTTTTTAAAAACCTAAATTGGATGACCTTGAGAATTCCCCCTCCACTATTTCCTTTTTTTAAAACCCAAATTAAATGACCTTGAAAATACCCCCTCCACGTACTTTTGGTTTACCCCCTCTACTTTTCAATACTGTTACCACAGTCTGTAGCTCACATCATTCCTTGCTTAGCTATCATGGCGGACAGCACTCTTTCTCGAGTTGACTCCACTACGGATGAAGAATGGCCATTTTCCTGGAATGTTCATTTGCAAGACTCGGCAGAAGTGGATATGTTGCATGAGAAATTGGTGTATGTATTAAACGAAAACCCCAACATTGAATGTAGAATGACTATGGATTTCGATGCGACAGGGGTCCACACTCAACCTTCCACTTCAAGCCAGCCTCAGCTTCAGCCAAAGAACTTTACACATCTTTACACTCCAATACGGCCGGAGGATGTGGTTATCAGCGAGGCGGACTCTACTACAAGTTATATTGAGCCAACAAATTGGAAGCTTGTTGTTGACACCTTACACAAGGTCGACTTAGTATGTGACAAATTAAAGGAATTGATGATGCAAGATCCTGGTCTTCGTTTTAAAATTGATTTGTTTTTCATCTGGGGAGCACCTGCACGGGGCTCTTCGTCTGACAGCTCTCCAAGTACAACGGACGAGGAGGAGGAGGACGACTAGTTATCTTTTTTAAAACTCCGTTTGGATGGCCTTGACCTTTCCCCCTCCACTGAGTTTATTTAAAGTGCACTCTCACTGACTGCAGCATCATTTCATCGCGCGCCTTCACTACAGCAACATGGAGAGTCAACTCAACTACTGTTGCGAACAGAAATGTTTTTCATGGCCAAATGACATTGATATGGTGGATGGCCTGGCGTGTAGAAAATGTGAAGCTTTTGGTCAGTGCATGTGCAAGTGCAAGTCTTGGAAGAAGCCTAAACCAGAGTTGAAGACATTCCATGTGTACCAGATGAGAGGGCATAAGTACACTTGTTGCCCTGAACGTTGCATTGAATTCACACTAAGACAGCTAACTGGCTGCAAAATGTGCAACAATCATTTTGCAGGTTTTTGCAAACATTATTTAGGAGCATGCCAGTACAGATCAACTTGGCATACCGAAGCACTCACTATCAATGAAATCGCTATAGACTCACAAGAGTAGTCTTTCTCCTCTTTGACTTTTTTTAAAACTCCATTTGGATGGCCTTGACCTTTCCCCCTCCACTCACCTTAGTTTATATAAGCTCCATTCACGCTGACCACGGCATCACTTCATCTTGCTCCCTCGCCGAAGCAACATCAAGTATGGAAACTAAGCGTGTCTCATGTTGCGAGCATAGGTGTTTGGAGATACAAGGCGTCACGTATTGTGCAAAGAAGCGTTGGGAGGAAGAGACGGGGACAACCTATTGCTGTGAGGATAAGTGTTTCCTCTTACCAAAGTGGCACGTGGATGGGCTGGCCTGCCGGCAATGCGAATGCTTCGGATGTTGCAGGTGTAGATGCAAGAACCAACAGCTGCCACCACCTGTACTACAAACTTTCAAAATCTACAAATCCAAATACTTTTATACTTGTTGTCCGCAGCGGTGTATTAAGTTTCACTTCTCCAATCTTACCAATTGTCGGAAGTGCTACGGACAACCTGATGGGTGGTGCCCCTGTTTTCTGGACTCCTGCCGCTACAGATCGGATTGGTTTACAAGTCCGTTAGAAATTGATGAGGTCGCCCAGGAGGCACAAGAGTAGTCTTTCTACTCTTTTACTTTTTTAAAACTCCATTTGGGTGACCTTGAGATTTCCCCCTCCACTTCCCCATATACCTAGAGTACACGGAGCCTGACAGTCAGTCACTCGGTGGCTGTCGTGGGGTGCGCATCGGTGTCGGCGCTCTGTAGTTGTTAAGTGTTCAAGGTCACAGTAATATGAAATTGCGGATGTTGTGCTTGTTCAATGGCCTCTGAGGACTAGTGGATGACGGTTTAAGCAAGGTCATGTCGCAAACTCGAGTTTGACTTGGCACTTTTTGCTGTTTCTCATCGCAAATTCGCTCCAAGTCGTCAAGGTCACGTGGACTCTGACTGAAACTCGGAGCGTAGTGCGAGAAACGGCAAAAGTGCCAAAAAATTTTGAGTTTCGGCGTGACCTTGACCTTAACAGTGTCAGTGACGTCATTTTGATGATGTAATGGATGATGACGTCATCAGCATGTCATTTCTGTGACGTCATGGGTGTGACGTCACGGAAATGACGTCATCGATGGTGACGTCATCAATTACGTCATCGATGACGTCATTTTGATGACGTCATGGGTATGACGTCATCGATTGCGTCATCGTCGATGACGTCATCGATTACGTCATCGATGACGTCATCGGGGTCGTTGACCTTGGCGATGACGTCATCACATTCCTCAGAGGTCATTGAACTGAGCCAGCAACCGCAAAAACACACTACTCCGAGAAGAGCCTATTACGGTTAGACTACATTTAAAATCGACACTTTAATACAAAACCATGGGTTTAACATTTAAAAGCGAACAACCTACGTGAAACCGCATTAGTAGCTCTTCAGCTGTGGAGGAGTTAACTCGCGAGAACATTCGTTTCTTAGAGAGAATTGGATTAAAATTAACCGATTATGGATATACTGGATATAGCGCAGGGTCCGACATTCGACGAAACCCTATGGGAAAAAGAATATCACACCCACAACCCTTACACTTCATCAAAATTAAACAATAACGATGAAATTCGTATTCCCATACAAAATCAAGACATTTACACACTACCATGTGAAAGTTACTTGTATATTGAAGGAAAAGTTACTAAAAAGGATGGTACTACTACTGGTACAACAGTTCCATTTATAAATAATCCTATGGCTTTCCTGTTTGATGAAATTAGATATGAAATATCAGGTGTAACAGTTGATTCCACTAAAAAAGTAGGTATTGCAACAACTTTAAAGGGATTAACATCTATATCACCTAATGAAACCAATTTAATACAACCTGCAGGATGGGTTTTACCTGCAAAAGACACAATCACTCCAGATACAAATGGAAATTTTGATTTTCATATTCCATTACGTTTGTTGCTTGGTTTTGCAGAAGATTATAGAAAGATTATATTAAATGTTAAACAAGAATTAGTTTTGTTGAGATCTTCTAACGATAAAGACATTATTAAAGCTCCAGATGGTACAACAGATGCAACTTTAGAATGGAAATAAACATTAGACAAAGTTGTATGGAGAGTTCCGCATGTTAAATTAGCTGATGAGCATAGAATGCTACTATTAAGAAAGTTAAAGGCTGATCGTGATATTGTAATTCCTTTTAGAAGTTGGGAATTTCATGAACATCCCAGCTTGCCAGCTACGGATCGTCACACTTGGACTGTTAAAACATCTAATTATGTGGAACGAGCCAGGTATATTATATTTGGTTTACAAACAGGCAGAAGAGACACCATCACCAAACATGCAGGCCAATTTGATCATTGCAACTTGAAAAATATTAAGGTTTATTTAAATTCACAATTTTTTCCATACGATAATTTAAATGTGTCATTCGCTAATAAAAAGTACAGCATATTGTACGATATGTATGCAAGATTCCAAAGTTCATATTACGGTAAAACAAATGCACCTTTACTATCACCAGAAAAGTACTTAGATGGTTACCCGATAGTTGTAATCGATTGTTCTAAACAGAATGAATCGGTAAAATCATCAAGTGTGGATATAAAAATAGAAATGGAATTCAACGCGGCTATACCAGCTAATACAACTGCATACTGTTTAATTCTACATGATAAAATCGTAACATACACACCTTTAACTGGAATTGTTAAAAATGTATTGTAAAAACCGGTTTTGTTACATTCCAATGCATTCCGCGAGTATAAAAGCAGAGCGTTCAGGTCGCTCCTCATCAGTTTGTTGCCTGTTCTTGTATGGGTAGCATCTTATTCAATATGGCTTCTCCTAGTGGTACACAAGAAAATGTAGTCGATATTGAGAAGGAGATATCCGACTTTTTAGATCTTCAAGGTCAACCGGAGGGAGATGAACACAACGCTTGCGGACAACTCCACGCCAGTAATGATGTTGAGGAAAAAGGTAAAAGAAGAAAGAATGCACAGAAGAAGAAAAGGGATATTGAAGATAATATTTCTCCTAACATATTGAGTGAGGTATTCTTGCGAATATTTTATCCAATCTCATCCAGTTTGGACAAAAGTGTTTTAATCGGTGTTATGAAATCGACGGATTATTCACCTACTGTAATTTTAACTCATGGACCCAAAATGATTTTGTTCACCGATAGTGCTTGGGAATCTTTTATGAAGCACTTGCATCTGCTAGAATGCTATTTAACTAGTAACATGTATGGAAGAAAGACAAGAGTAGGACTTTTGGATTCAAATGTGGAAATTGATATTATAAAGAATCGTGGTGACCATCAGTTGCGGTTTAGAGACACAACAAGACATGATAACAAGATTCAACTTAATCGAGAAGAGTTTTTTATTCTAACCTGTGCAACTGAACCAATAACAAGATACTTGAGACAACTAGTGTTTTCAAGTTCTATTATTAAAGATTATTTGGAAGACACTTTGGACAAACAACCGGACGCACCTATATTGTACGGACCTGTGGATACTTCTATATTTAATAGAGTTCCTCATGAAGTACAAATGTGGAGACAATTGGAAAAATACGCTCAACTACATAAGAAATCAGTAAAACAGGAAGAAGAGGAAAAAGGAGGAGAAGAATCAAGTGTTAGTGATGAAAATGAAAACAAGGAGAATGTAAAGATGGAAACTTAGATGACAATGGTTGGTTTTTAAAACAATATCAAACGCTTTGTGGGGTTAGGCCTACCGGGGACGGTGCCCACGTTAAATATACACCAACGCGCCAACAACTGTACGGCCTGGTATAAAAGTCGTACCTACCGTGGTGTGGAAATCAGTTGATCTTTGGACTTCGTCATGAGCAGACGAGTGGCCTTCGCAATGGACAAGGAAGATGAACAAGTAAAGTCCAAACCTGGTATAATTGAGTTCCAAGCGTTTCGGGGTAATGACGATAGATTTATCATAAAAGAACTTGTGTTTTTCGACATCAATACAAGTGTTCCATATACATTTTTGTTCAAACCACCATGTTCTTATTCATCATTAACTAGCAAAGCCGCTACTACCAACAGGTGGATTTCAAAATATTTCCATCATATCGATTGGTATGATGGTTTTGCAAGTTACACAGACTTGTATCACATCATGCATCAGTTTTCAAACAGGTTTACCAATATTTATACAAAAGGACTGGAAAAGAAGAGATGGATCGAAGAATTTACTCATGTTCCGGTTAATGATGTGGACTTGGATAAAAACTACAAGTATACGATGGAAAATGTTTGTATTTGTACTAAAAGTCCAGAACATGAAAAAGATAGACATTGCGCTTTAAAAAACGCCTATAAACTCGCATCTTACCTTCAAAGTGGGGAAGTGGGGAGTGGTGGGGGTGACGGGGGTTATATAAGTGAGGAGCAGACCGGGACCTGGCATGAGTATTACTCGAGATTCCGAGACGACAACATCTCCCAGCAAGAAGACGAAGAAGAAGACAATCTTTAACTCAACCATGGCATCTCACCAGTTCCTGCAAACTTTGGTTGAGCAGTTCAATGCTCACTCCAAATCTACCATACTACCTGTCAAGAAGTGTTCCGAACTTAAAGATGAGAAGCACTACATTATCCACGCCATGAAGAAGATGGAGACTACAGTTGGAGAGGCCATCTGCTGCAGTCTTAGCGAGGCACCGTTCACTCCGGGGGATGAGCCCAAGTTCCAAGTCTACCTGCCGAAACGATTCGTCCATCTCCTCCAGAACGAGGATCTGCGCTCCATCCAACCCGGCTGTCTCTACCTGGTTTCCCACGGTTGCACGGGTAGCAATTCCACCGAGTTGACCATCCACATCGTCGACAAGCAGCAGTGTTAGATTTAAGTTTTACTGATGTACATATGTTATTGTAATGTTTTATAAATAAACCATAAAAGACAAAAAAAATACAAAAGACAAAAAAATGCAACATATCAATATGTGAGGTTTGTCACATATTGATATGTTGCATTTTTTTTTTAAACTTCGCAGGTGACCTTGACCTTTGACCTTTGCATTTCACAGTTACCCCCACCACCAAGCTAAAGGTCAAACCTGCTTCGATGCAAACACCCCCACCACTTTTTCATAGTACCTCCAAGCGCTGTGCCTCAGCTTCATTTCAACTCCGACGGTCAACCGTACAACATCAAGATGTCTCTCAATGTAAATTGTGCTAGTTACGAGGAGGTAACCATTAAGACTTAGCAGGAGCTGAACGACTTGTACAAGGAGTTGCAGCTGATGGTGGCGCGAGGCTACCGTATAAATGTGCAAGTCTACGCTTGCAATATACGCAATCTCCGACACCCAAAAGAAGAGTCTGAACATTACTCTTCTCCAGCGACTTCATCACTGGCGTCCATGAAGACTGAAGCGAGCCAGACTTTGGATTATTTCAGCTGACTAGCAGTTGTCTTCCTTCTTCTTACCATTGTAGAATATGTTTATTTCTTTATTATATTAAAGATGTAAAAGAGAAAAACACCTATCTTGTTACTGACATATGTGCTCAGTAACAAGATAGGATTTTTTAAAACACAATTTGGATGACCTTGAAACTTCCCCCACCACTTTTTCCCACTTTTTTTATAGTACCCCAAGCGCTGTGCCTCAGCTTCATTTCAACTCCAACGGTCAACCGTACAACATCAAGATGTCTCTCAATGTAAGTTGTGCTAGTTACGAGGAGGTAACCATTAAGACTCAGCAGGAGCTGAACGATTTGTACAAGGAGTCCAAAAAGGAGGTTGTCAACAAAACCGAAAATCAACAATTGTGGGACTCCTCTATTACAGAAAAGGAATTACATGCAGCCGTCGAAGCTGTCGAGGAAAAGGAAAAGAACCTCAGGCAGCTCTGGTTGGCTCAGATGGATATTTGCGGATCTGTGCCGCGTGATGATTTTGAACTTCAATGTCAGATGGCGATTACCCAGCAACTAGAAGAAGCCGAAAAGGAGCTAAAGAGTGGAGGTACTATCCGGGCGGAGGTGAAAACTGAGAAACATGAAGAATATAATGAATATGATGATTAAACGTACTGTTGATCCCAATCCTTTTAGTTTAAGTGGTTATGTTATAAGTAAATAGACAAAGTTTCCTTTTTTTAAAACTCCATTTGGATGACCTTGAAATTTCCCCCACTACTCTGTAATACCAGCATTGCTCGCTGCAACAAGCATCATTCCTCCTCCAACAACCATGGCGGACACACCTGCTTGCAATGCCATGTCTTCCACCGAAGATGTACCCACTACGAATTGGAAATTCACAATCGACAACGTGCATTATTTAGAAACCATCTGCGATTGGATGAAGTCTATTCTCCTCCACAACCCGGGAATAAAGCTCAAGGCCACTTTAGATTATGATTGGTCTGAAGTTATACTGCAGCAAGACGATCAACAATCACCGGAGTATTTGTCAAATTTACCATTGTCAACTATATATCCTACAAATGAGGTGGAAAGGGAAGAAGAGGAGCATGGGGTTTAGAGTTTCTTATTTTTAAAAACCCAATTTGGATGACCTTGAGATTTCCCCCCACCACTTCCCATAAACCTAGAGTGCGCAGGCTCAGACAGTCAGTCGCTCGGTGTCCGTCGTAGGGTGCACATCGCGGTTGCTACTCCAATTCCTGACAATTTGGGGTAGTTCGAGGTCACAACACTTCTACAACTTTGAGGTCATCACACTTTAACTCTGGGACGGGATCGACTTGTAGTATTTCTGTGTTTTGACTCAAGGTCACCACACTTTAACTCTGGGACGGGATCGACTTGTAGTATTTCTGTGTTTTCACTCAAGGTCATCACAATTTAACTCTGGGACGGTATCAACTTGTAGTATTACTATGTTTTTACTCAAGGTCATCACACTTTAACATGTAACTTTAAGGTAGCACCGAAACGGTGCTACCCGGCTTGACATTTTCAAGTTTCCCAAGGTCGTCGCAATTTCCCCCCACCACTTCCCATATACCTAGAGTGCGCGGGGCCGGACAGTCAGTCGCTCGGTGTCTGTCGTAGGGTGCGCATCGCGGTTGCAGTAATGGTTAAAGTAAGGCAGCTGGGCTAGTTCAAGGTCACCCGAGCGGTGTCACATGACGGTTTAGGCAGAGTCACGTTGCAAACTTCAAGTTTCCTCAGCACTTTTGCTGTTTCTTGTCTAATTTCGCTCCAAGTCGTCAAGGTCATGGGAACCGGACTGAAACTCGGAGCGTAGTGCGAGAAACAGCAAAAGTGCCAAAAAATTTTGGGTTTCAGCATGACCTTGACCTTTGTGACATCGATGACGTCATTTTGGTGACGTAAGGGGTGATGACGTCATCAGCACGTCATTTCTGTGACGTCATGGGTGTGACGTCATGGATGTGACGTCGTTGGTGATGACGTCATCGATTGCGTCATCGATGACGTCATCGATGACGTCATCGGTGGGGTCATTGACCTCGATGACGTCATCGCTCAGGTGACCTTGAAGTGAGCCAGCAGCCTTACTTTTCCACTACTAAAATCTAATTCTAAGGAGTGTTAATTAAAGTAAAAAAAAAAAAAATATATTTGGGGTTAAATATTTTTAGGCTGGGAATGCATAATTAGGAAGTTTGAACCAAACATTTTACCCAATGCTCGATCTTACCCAATGGCAGAGAAAAATGACTGAGTATTTTTACTTGTAAATCTGTTTAAGGAGGAAACAGGTTGATGATTTGTAGTTTCAGTTCAACATAAAAGTAAATGGTTTTTTTCCTATTATTTTTTAGCATTTTAAGGTGCGTTGTCCCTGGAGCGACTCTTGCAATAGTAGCGGAGCGATAGTCGCTAATCATGTGGTTGTCCCTGAAGCGATTTTTATAGAGCGATTCTGGTGCATTGTTTTGATGAACTTCAAGTTTTAAATGTACTATGAGTTTGAAGCAGAAGTAAAACAAAAAAAAAATACGTTTCAGTTGAGGAAGTCGATGACGAAGACGTCATGGAAATATTATTTGTACCACAAGTTGGTACTCAAGACATATTTTTCAATTAGACAAGAAGAGTACTTTAAGATACTAGGGGCCCGTGCAGCGCAATGTGCTGCATTTATCAGAGTACCTGGTGATTAAACCTTGCTCCATAGTAATTTACCGAGTTACTTTGAATTAAAATTAAATTGTAGTGAAAATCAGATTACACTATATTTTTATTCCATCAATCGATCCTCATCAATCAATGCGATAGTGTTGAGATTTGGTGGATGTTTTTTAGGTCCAAATTATCTAGGATTACGTGATGGTTCTTATGCCGATTTGTCTTAGAGCCTCTGCCTAAGAACTTCTATAAAATTTTGAATAAATTCACACGTGTTGGATCTAGATAGTTCATCACACAAAACACCCATGCAGTGTGGCTGTAAAAAAACCTAAAAACCTACAGTGTGGCTATAAAAAACTATAAACTCTGGCTGTTTTTCTAGTAATGTATGAGTTAGTAGTCGGCACAGTGAATAAGCCAACACCATTTCTATTTATAGTGGACTAAATCCTCTTTAACTTAACTTTCCATGGCATTACCGAATTTAAATTTAAAAATCACAAAAATTAAGAAAATCTACATTTTTGTTTATGTGGCATATTTTTATTTGATGTGGCATTTATACTTTGGTAAAATTTTCTCTTTATACACAATTTTTGAATAATTTATTAATTATTAGTGAATTTATTGTCAGGTAGGATTTTGATGGGAGATAAGAATATATTAGCCGTTGATATTTTATTCTTATTAACTAATTTAGCAAAATCTAAGTTCTATATTTTGAGGAAAAGGTAAATCACCCAATTTGAGACACAATAAATAACACTTGATATTTCAATAAGTAGTTAAATTGCTTTGAATAATTTTTAATAAACTTCTTACCTATACTGGAGGTAAAAGACTTTTCAATGTTGTCTCTTTTAAACAGGTGTTTCAATATGTGTAGCATTCTGCATTAAATTTGTTATAGTATCACAGTAAATATTTTATTAAATTCACACCAACAACCAACTTCCCTTTTCCTAGTTCCGAGCAGTTTGAAAACCCATGCGCAAACATTAGGTGTTCTATTTTAATTTTTAGCGAATTTCCCTATAGGGAATACGCTATTACGGTAGTAGCCATGGTAAGACCTAAGCCCAGGACCACTTTATTTTTTTATTTTGAGGTCCCTAGAAGCCAAAAACACCATTCGTTCGTTTTCATATATATGTATATAATATATATATATATATATATATATATATATATATATATATTTAAGAAAATATATATCCGATTTTGATGAAATTTGGTATGAAGGTGTAAGACCACGTCTATTTTCATGAGTTCACGAACCAGCATGATCGGGTTATGGGAACGGGGTTTTATGGGGTTTCAAAGGGGTCAAAAATGGGTTTTTCGCATTTTTGGACCTAAATTTTTAAAACTCATCAATTTTAACTAAAACCATTTAAAAGAGCTTAAAAAACAAACAGTTTAGTATTTTGAATCTTTAAAATAGCTTAACTGGTTATAGAGAAAATTCAAATCAAGTTTCCCATGTTATTCTTATGGGTAAATCTTTAAAAAGTTATATATCGCTTATTTATCAACATATCTTAATAAAAATTTTTATGAACCTTTACTAGGTGGTGAGTAATTAAGATTAGATCAAAAACCCACATGGCAGCAAACCTACATGCTAAATCCCATGGAAAATAAGTGTATAATAATGGGAGCAAGAGAGATGGAGATAATAAGGTATCTGTTCCTAATCAGCTGATCAGCTGTCTTCTGCATATTTGTCTAATTTGAAATGTTTATGTTTTGTTATTTGTAAACAAATCATTCCTTTTGCATGGAAGCTTTGGATATGCACTTTTATTACTGTTAAAAAAGTCATTTTTTGCAATATAAATATTAATACTGGTATATCAATAAAAAAAATATAAAAAAATTACTCAGAAATATAATGCCATTAAATATATTATATTTCATATAAAGATTATTAATTATATAAGATAGCCACAAAGTTCTTTGATGTTGAAACAATAATTCTTTGGAAATTCGCTGAGTACACAGGTCTGCTGCGACGGGGGTATTGTTAACTTTCGATGTTGTTTCAATACCAATCTGATAAGTAGTAAGAACCATGTCAAAAATTTCAATTTCGAAACTTGTTTTTGTACAGGAAAATGAAGTTTACCGCAGTTAAGTTACTAAACTTATTTTTGTGCCCAAATACACATAAATACAAAGTTCAAGCAAAATCTACCTTCTATATTTTGAGGAAAAGGTAAATCACCCAATTTGACACACACAATAACACTCGATATTTCAATATGTAGTTCAATTGCTTTGATTTAGCCAAATTTTATTATGTGTTGAATGGTTTTACTACCAACAGCTGTTTTATTTTGCAATTCAATATAAATTGTTCCCCATGTTAATCTTATGGACAAAAAATTAACTTTAAGGGCTTCCCGTGAGCTTCAGAATTAAAATATAAAAAATCTAAAACCTTATTGCAAAACTACGAACTGAGACAATTCTTTTGACATCTCAAACTTTAAAATTGGTCCAGAAATAAGGGATGAGTAGTGTTAACAAAAAAAAGGGCATCAGTATTTAGGCACTTGAGTTGTCAGGTTGGCACACTCGAAAGCAGGGAAATCTGTGTGTGCCAGATCACGATGGCAAACGTGGCCCTCTAAAGGCACTGCCAAATGAATATGACATGTCTGTGTGTTGACTGTGTTTGTGCAAGCATGTGGTTGTGTTAACTAAAAATTAACTGAAATAGCACACGAGGTCTGTGTTCCTTACAAATTGATTTAAACATTATTTTAAACATTGTCTATGAGCTGACATTTTCGTACATACTGTCATCCATGCTAAGTCTTAAAATAAATGTAGCAAATAAACAACAGTAAAAAGATGAAAAATCTAAGAACAAATTGATCATCTGAAGGTTCCCCTGTATCACAAAATGCGTCGTTCAGGTTCAAAAATCACATTGGTCTGCTATTTACTTAAATTAAGTCTTAACCAGTTTATGGAAAAATGAAAACTTTTTCCACAATGGCACAAGTTGACAAATTTTATTATTGACGAAGCCCTGACACCCTTCCGTTTTCCAACGCCAGTAAGACCTGAAGTCGGATCACTTTCCTCGCGAGCACCAGTTCCCCTGGCAACTGTGTTTTTGGCTCTTTCACTTACAACTTGAGGCTGGTCAACGTCTCTGCTTCTTCTTTCAATTCAGTCTACAGTGACAGCTTTAACCTACTGTAACTCAGGGTAGAAAAGGTTGATGCTGATTCATAAGTTATCTTCAACTTAAGAACTTCTCCAGGCTTTTTGTTGTGCCATCAGCATTTGGCATGAAGTGTTCAATGATGAATTGATTTTAAAAACTGAATAGCTTCATCTGTCCAGAACTTACCCACACAGAGGTTCCGTAGCTGTTTGCATCCTTGCCAGATAACAAGACTGACTACAAATAGATAGCTTTTCAAATGGTCCACTCAAAGGCTGGAAGGAAGCAAGCGGTACACATCTTCTATTGTCTTGGTCCACAAAACAGACCTTCACTTGTTTATCCCCTCCAGCCTAGTCCAGCACTTCTGCCCATGATTATCTTCCGCCCACTTGCAAGCGGAAAACTTTCCCAACTTATTTCTGGCTTGTCGCCATGATTCAAATTCAGTCTTTCTGACGAAAACCACTTATTTTTGACACAAACTCTGGTGCCAAAAGATAATAATCTGGTCAGGTATACCGTGCTGAGTTAAAACAGACCATGAATTTGTCTGAATCCGTCCACACCTTACATAATTAAATGTTTAGGTATCCTTATTGGAAAAATATTGCAACTTCAGCCTAAGAGATTTTTTAACTGATAACCTGAGAACTTTGTTTGCTTGTAGGAGGCTTTCAAGTAGAAGACTTGTTTCTGGGTTTTAATTTTGTTCGAACTTTTAAACAATACAGTGGATGGTTCTTATTAATAAAAACTTTCTTCAATTTTCCCAGAAATAACTTTATATCATATATACAGGGTGTTTTGTTGCCAAAGGTTTAAGGGGTTATTATGCATTGTAAAATGGAACAAAAATACGCAAATTAGACAATTATATCTCACTCCACCTTACAGCAACAGTCATTTTTCAACTTTTAGAAGTTTCTCGACGTTATACATCAAAGTCTCATTTCTCTCACATTTTACCAACCCATTACCAACCAACTTTACATTACATTATTACAATGTACACAAAATTTCCAATCAGAATAATCGCAGTTTGTCCCATGTAAGAGTCATCTTCACCCCTGGGCCAGTAGCCCATTGTTGCGCAGTCGGCAATGTTAACCACACGGCTTTTATGCTAAAACATGGTATTTATTCCCCTGTTTCGGAAGCCGTTTTTCAACCGATTTTCTTTAAACCTGGTAAGTGATTAGTTGAATAGTTATATTACGAAGTCATATCTCGAAATTGCGAAAATTTTATAAATGTTACTCTTTATGACGTTGCAAAATAACTCGATTTTCCTTAAAAATATTTGTTAAAATTTCAAAATTTCGAGGTATGAGGGACGTAATATAACTATTCAACTAAACACTTACCAAGTTTGAAGAAAATCAGTTGAAAAACGGCGTCCGAAACAAAGGAATAAAATACCATGTTTTGCTTTAAAATCCATATGGTTAACATTGCCGACTGCGCAACAATGGACTACTGGCACAAGGGTGAAGATGACTCTCAAGTCCTCTACTTGAAACGAAATTATAGAAAATTAAGAAAAAGGCCACTATAACTGGCTACAAGTTTTTATTTACGTCATCTACACTACTACCTGTCAAATATCACCTATTCTCCCCCACATTCTACGTTTTAAAATGACATACTGGAAGTAACCTTTCCTATTTGCCTAAAAGGCTGGGATTGCGGTTAAACATAACTATAGGCCTGTTTTTCATGAGGTACTTATACTAATAGAACCTAGATAGTTTTTTTTTTTTTTCAAAAATTCATTGAAGGGTCGTTCTCAATGTGTTAAAGACAACTTTTATTTATTGGGGTTTCTTACATCATAAAAAGTATAAAACGCCAAAAAATCTAGAAATGTCACAAACCACATGTTGTTAGTTCTTTATTCATTCACCATCACTTTCACCTGGGATATATTTCTAGGAATATGAATTCAAGATTTTTTGTGATCAGTGTTTTGCTTTTATTGTCTTAACGAATCCTCTATTAAGACAATAAACGGAGAGCTAAGTCTGTAATATCTTTTTCATCATATCATTGCGATAAACGTTGTTTTCGGAACGGTCAGCTGTGATCGAAACTAGTTGATTCCTGGTGGGTTGGATAAACGTGTTGGTAAACAAAGTTTTCGGGACTAGTCCTCGAAACAGTGGTTTTCGGGACTAGGCCGGAAAAAAACTTCCAATGTTTGACACCACTAGCGCTGCTATTCCGCTTACAGTAACTTAAACCTCGTTGACTCCAATATATAAATGTCATACAGCTGATTGTTTAGTTGTAAATAGTTCAAATACAAGATAAACAAATAACAACGTAAGGGGGGGTATATAGGTTAAAATTAATTAATTTTTATCCAAACTGTATATTTATTAAAGGTGGTATGATGAAAAGTACTGTTCGTAACTCGTCCGAAAGTGGTATATCGGTGCTCGATCGAATTCAAGTACTCGGCTTCGCCTCGTACTTGAAACTCAATCTTGCACCGATAACGACCACTTTCCGGACTAGTGACGAAATATACTATTTTCACTCTCCATCTTATCAGAAACTTTTCGAAATCCTATTTTAGATAATAATGGTCACATCTTTGTTTGCCAAATTATCATGGACTAACTGAACTTCCTTGGAGGACCCTTTTCATTTCGTCTCATAACCACCCTCTCGTACATAAAATGTAAGCAAAAATGCAGACTTTCATATTGAGGAACTCGATACTTATATCAACATTTGATGATGGTACCACTTTTATTAATTGGAAGTTGCTGTCATATTCACTTACGTCCCATTTGAACTTGTCTTTGAGGTATACAACCTCTACATTTCCTTAAAGATCTATCCCGTTCGTTCAGGAACGACGTTTGAGGTGATAAATTAATAATTTATTTCAATAAATGGCAACTACATGTATAACGACCCAAAACAGTCGTCTTGAAAAACACACATAAACAATTACAAGCAAACAATATCAAATTACATACATAACTTGGGCAGCTAACAATGTAAATATCCATAACAAAAACAAATCATTACTAAAAAACATTTCAAGAATAATAAACTTAAACAAATGTTACAAGTATGTGAAGAGTAAATTAAATACTAACTAGGCATGGATAAACTGCTGCATGATGAAAAATAGAAATATTTATAAATGCTGTTGGTCTGATTAAACTAACTACAAAATAATAAATTACAATTAATTCCATAAGTTTTAATTGACCATTTTAACTAAAATCGTAGAGATTATCATTTATAAACCAACAATTTAGTATACTGAATCATTAACATAACTTACAATATTTGTGTATTTGATGGAGTAAAATGATTATTAATTAGAAAAAGGTTCTTATAAATTTCAGTGAGATTATTTCAATAGTCTAACTTAGGTAAAATTTGTAGTAAATAGGCCACCCGGGACGCGCAATGCACTGCATGTTTAAGCAATTCCACCTTTAATATTTTGATAAAAATGTAATACAGTACATTTCTAATAGACTTAGTATAGTATATATATCATATCTAGGTAGCAATGATTCCAATTGCTTTTATTCAGGTTTTTACTTGTGTTTGTATGGTTTAACTACCAACAGCTGTTTTATCTGTAATTTAATACAAATTGTTCCCCATGTTAATCTTATGGTCCAAAAACGAACTTTAAAGGTTTCCCGTGTCCTTCAGAGTACTAATATAAAAAAATATTAAACCTTATTGCAAAACTATCAACCAAGACAAATCTTATGACACCTCAAACGTTGAATTTCAAAAAACTTTACTTTTTCGTAGTCTTAAAAAAACGGCTTCACGTATTATATATACAGGGTGAGTTTTTAATGTCCCCCCCCTAATTTTTTCCGCATTTTTTAAGATATTGACTCCCAACCACCACCAAACATCATTGATTAGTTTATACTATTTTTTGGTATGGTTCACTTTTTTGGCCGCCATCTTGGATCCGCCATATTAAAATGAACTTAATTTTGTTTTAATGTAAGGGTAGGGTTGTGACCCATCATTTCAAAGTGATTTTTTGCGTAGAACAAGACGCCGCAATCCGTTTTTGATTATCTGTTTTCGTTCCCGAGATATTACAGGTTTCTTAAAACTAAATTTCAAAATATGAAAATTTTGTTTGGTGGTGATTGGGAGTCAATATCTTAAGAAATGCGGAAAAAATTAAGGGGGGGGACATTAAAAACTCACCTTGTATAGATAGATAGATGCTGAAGTGTTGGTTGCAACCAGCAGAATTATTTACATAACATATTCATTGTTACTGGTCGTAACCTTAAGCAGCATGAAGGATCGAAGTAGTTCTCGCAAGAACCCCATTTATGTAATGATTCATAAAACTTCCCTATATTGACATGTAAACTATGTATACATTTTTACTATAGGCTTCAAGTTAATAACGACATGATTAGTGCTTAAATGGGTGAAATTTACATAGTTTTCTCAATTTTTCAATAGCAATCAATTATATAAGTGACAATTAGGCCTACAAACCAACAAATAGGATGGATTTGATTTTAAGAAAAAATAATAACAACAACAATAATAATCATACAAATAACACGGTGTTTTTAAAACTATGCCACTAGTGTCACCAATGCTCTTTGTCTTTTATCCAATAAAAATATTTTAAAATTCAATTTAAACATGAGATTTAATTGCATCTTGTTTTCAACAATATTTTAATACAGTTAATTCGATTAAATACTTTAATAATAATGGGCATCTTGATTCGATTAGTTGAATAAGAGTTAAACGTGAAGAGACTATTAATTGGTTGATAGTTAAGAAAATAATCAATACAAAAAAATTCACATTCGGACACCTAGTTAAAAAGTATCATTATATTGTCACAATTGTACCTCACGTATTTCTATTATTAATATTACTATTATTATTATCACCATAGAAACCAAAGTTAAGAAAAACTCAATTTACAAAAAATCAGTTGCATACATCTTTAGAAGCTTGTCGCAGATTTTCTTATCAACTTCGCAGTGAACAGGAAGGAAGATGAGGTTGTATGATCGGGACAACCGGAAGTTCTGCCTCGAGGTAGAACCAGGTTCTTCCGGTGAAATTCTCAATGCAGGTCAGGCTTTGATTAAAGTGTCTGCTTTAGTTGTCTTCTAACAAACTAGAATAATATTGACTATTTTTATGAGCTACGAAAACGGAAAAGCATATTATAATCGTCAAATTTGTTTACTCAATCACAGGTTAAAATTTTACATTAACAATTTACAAGCTATAAAACTAAGTATAATGTCATATTACTTGTTGACGTAGTAGCTTCATAGATAGGACAAACCATGGTGGAAGATACTTCCAATATGGGATAAACAACCTCAGGCCCCGCCATCAGACGAAGCGAAAATCTGCACGAGTAGGACTAGTCTTGAGACTGTACTGTGTTGAAAATTTATAAAAGAGGGACACTTGAATGTTGTTCTAGACACTTTAAAGATTTCGAAAATAAATGTTATCAACTTCGGTGGTGGTCCCGTTTGACTCAGGAGGATTTTTTTTATTTTTTTTTTATTTGGGGTTTGGGAATTGAATTAGAAATATTAATATGCCCTTTCAACCGTTGAAGCTAGAGTTCTATAGATAGCACTTTAAAATTGCACCTGGAAATGACTTCAATCATTTCTTGGAACTTATTTATGGAGATTTCAATTTAAAACCTGGATTATTAACTAGGCGTATTTGTTTATATTGATTTACATGAATTTTGTCTTTGGATTTGGCTTATTTAGGTCCAATTGTAAATATGCTGGTAATAATTATGAAATTTCCCAGCTTTACCGGTTGTGCCCAAAGGTGTTAGAATATGAAAATATTTCGGATTTTATTGCAATTTGTCATGTGTTTCTTTATCTACAATTAGTTCTTCTGTTAGAAAGTAAGGTATGTTATTGGCGTAGCAACAATTTAATTCGGTTCTATCAATTGATTTTCTCTCCGTCTCACTAAAATTACTGCTTTTCGTAACTAACTTAAGTGTCGAAAAAAGTTAACATTGTTACTTGAAATTTGTTTAGTGTTGCCTTTACAATTACGCTAGGCAGTTGAAGGTCCTGGTGCTCCTTGTTACTTAGAGCTAGCTTAGAGTCCCTGAGATGAAGTGCTGGGTCTTGGTTGCTTACTGAACGTAGCAGAATTTTGCAAATTTAATTTATCAGACGAGCTGCTGCTGGTAGTTTTAGGGATTTAATCAGGAGTAACACTACTTTCCGGTTTATTGTCGCCAGGTACTAGCACCTCTATCAATAATGTAAGAAGATGGCGCTTTCGCAGATGCTTCTTCATGTTTTTACGCAGTTTTTTTTACATATTTTGCACTTAACGCAGTTTTATTTCCGTTGGAATCAAAATGCTGCCACACTAAATATTTTCAGGGGGCGTTATTGTTGGTTTAGCCTACTTTTGTATAGCCTCTAAAATGTAAACAACGAAAAATGTAAACAAAAAGTAAATTGCTTGAATAAATCAAAGTAATTCGATACTTGTTTCTTCGTTTGTTGATAGTACCACGTATTTGTATCTGCAGATTTCTGTATTATTCACCCACGTCCCACTTGAACTTAGGTCTTTGAGGTATAAAACCTCTACATCTCCTGTGAGGATTTCTCTTATTATGTCAAATCGTTCATGACTAACTGCAGAAACTAATGCTCTATCGCGAAGCTCCTCTTTTGTGAATTACGTAATCACACTCTTCAGACTTGAAAAACACATACTTTATATCATATAGTTTTATAAGATCTTGCAGCTTAGCCCCTAGCATGTGGGTGCAAACACCAAAATTGTCAACATTCGTTGAATCTTCCGGTTCTTCATGTGGCATCGATACCAAAATGACCGACTTGGTCGGTCGAAACAAATGGCCAAGTGTTTTGAAAACTCTACAATAAATATTTATTTTCATCGCCTTAACCTTGTTACAATGTTGAAGTTGCCATGATGAAAATGTCCACATAGTCGTCAATGATCTAGACAGGGATAATATGTTAAGTTATATAAAAAAAACTAACAAAAATGTCTCTGTATTAGTCCAACTTTTCATAATAAACAAAAACCTTCTAGGTTGCTAAATGGTTAAAAAGCTCGCCATTGAATCCCACTGTTACTTGTTCGATCCTAAAGAAATTTTGTAGCTTTATTTATGTTCGATGGTATTTTTCTTCTGAAGTTTCAGCAGCCGGATTGCATCCTACACGTTCGGTAGCGTGAGGGTCTCCAGAGCGTCTTTTCATGAAGGTCTCGACTCTCTCCACTTAGATATTTTCTTGGAAATATTGATGAACTTCATAGTGCATTTTAAGGTGAGTATTTCTGAAGGGTGAGTGAGAGTGAGAAAGGTGTAGCTTTGTTATTTACAAATAGTTGCTGTTTAATTTGTCTGGATCATTAATTAATAGCCCTATAATAATAATAATTTATTGAAATTGGTATACAAATGTACACATAGCAATTCACAAAATTTACAATATGACCAAAGGCAGCTGGTCCAGCATCGAACCATCAAAAAGCGCTAACATTTCTCAGGGTCGAACTGGCAAACTTCAGATCCAAAGATATTCTATACAACCAATCAGCCAGCAAATGGTCGTGCATTCAGTTTTCAAAGACTTCCGACTTTTCCTCTGCAGTGAAAACCATCCCAAGTTGTCCATGAAGAGGGGGAACCGTCTGCTTCACGCCCCCGATCTGTCTTGCTGCTCTTCAGTCGCCATTTCTTTCGACGTCGAGGGTTGAGATGAATTGGTCCCAGGATGTGGTTCGAAAGTCATCGACAAGGAACTTGACTTATAGGTTTCTATAAACAGAAAAGTGGAGTTTGTCCGGTCTGTGAAGTGGATTCGCAAGAAAGAATGTTTTAATAGGTCTGTCACGTTGATGCTGCCCAGTCGGTCGAGCAACTGACGGAGGGCATTCTTCCTTGGGTTCGGTCTCCGGGGGTTCCAACTGTGGTGTATGGCGTTGAAATCTCCATCGACAATGAGTGGGCCGAGTTTGTCAGGATCGTCTGTCATTTGGATCATTTCATATGGTTTACCAAGTCTATCTCAACATCAAATGTCTCCAGCTTTCTGAATGTTTCAGCCGGAAGCCCGATAAGTTTATCATGGGATATCACTGAGATAAAGGTAATGGCCATTTCCTTTTCTTGATTCATTTGCTTTGATGTCTTAGCTATGCTTAGATCAACTTTGGATAATTTTTGTTTGTTATTTTGTGCTCAAACTTTGTAGTAAATTGTGAATTTAATGTTGTAAAAAGTGTACAGTGTACAAATTATGAATTTTTGTATTTTACTAACATAAATTAAGAAGCTACAGCTTGCTACAATTAAACATTCTTTGTTGATAGTTTTTCTTCTGGTTTTTTTTTTTTTCATAATTGTTTGGTCTTGTGTTAGCATAATCACGAAGAGGCACTGTACCGAATGTGATAAATATTACTGTATCCTCCTTGTCTCCTGGCACACTACCCTCCACTTAGATGTCGAATTCAACAGTAAAAAGTAAAAGTGTTAGATTTATTTAAGTTCACAATTTGTCTTCATTGATAATATCAATAAACGTCATTATTGGGCACTACTCACTTATATTTAAATGGCGATCATCAGTAAGGCGAAGATACTCAGATAGTCTCTTGTCAAAGAAATAAAATTTATTTACAAAAGACTCAAAACACGAACACACAAAGAAGTGATACCACGAAATTGCTAACCCAAAGTCTTATATATTTTCCAAACGTTGTAGGTCATTAAAACAGTATCCCGCTTCACATTGCGATCGACGATGCCTAACCCTCTAAGATAGTGCAGCACTAACTGATGGAAGTAAGCTTGGTGTCTATTAGTTTTTTCTTTATTCACTTTCACATTGAGTGTTTCACCAGACATATATTATAGGACTATGAAGGCATGATTTTGTATAAAAAAGAATCCTCCATTAATTAAGACAATAAACAGAGAGTTCAGCCTTTGTAATATTCGTATTTTATTCTTCATCTTATCAGAAACTCTTCGAACTCTTTTTAAAGCTTTTAACGTCACATATTTGCTTGCCGAATTATCATAGGCCAAACGAACATTCCTGAAGAACCCTTTTCATTTCCTCTGACAATGACCCACTCGTAGATGAATATCAGCGAAAACCTGACTGGTGTCTTCAATATTCGCCCAAGTTCCATTTTTTGAGGTATACAACCTCTACATCTCCTGTAAGGATTTCAGTTGTTATGTCAAATTTTTCATGACGAACTGCAGAAACTAATGCTTTATCTCGAAGCTCCTCCTCTGTGAATAAATAATCCTACTCTTCTGACTTGACAAACACATACTTTATATTACAAAGTTTATAAGATCTTGCCATTTAGCTCTTAGGATGGGGGTGCAAACACCAAAATGTTCAACATTAGTTGAATCTTCCGGTTTCTCATGTGCCATCAATACTTCAAAATGGCCAACTTCAACAAATTGCTGAGTATTTTGAGAACTCTGCAATGAATTGATATTTTCATCGTCCTAACCTTGTCACAATGTTGAAGTTGCCATGATTACAATGTCCACACAGTCATTAATTATCAGGCCAGGGATATACTGTGCTAATTTAAGGCACAAACATACCAAGAATGTCTCTTTATTAGTCCACACTTTCTGTAATAAACAAAAACCTTCTGGGTAGCTGAGTGGTTATAGAGCTCGCCATTGAATTTCAGGGTTGACGGTTCGATCGTGATTTTGTAACTTTTTCAAGGATCCACAGTAGTTTTCTTCCGTAGTTTAAGCCACTGGATTGTATCCTGCACTTCCGGTAGCGTGAAGGTCTCCTTGGTGTCTTTTCACGAAGGTCTCGACTTTCTCCTCGTGGTCGTCGTCGAAAATTTTGTGGTACTTTTGGAACATTTGTATTTTGTTTGAAATATCAATGCACTCTATTGTGTATCTTTTAAGGTGGGTATTACTGAAGTGTGAGTATAGCTTTGTTACTGACAAATAGCAGCTGGTTCATTTGTCAGGATAATTTATGACCAAAGGCACGTGGGTCCAGTATTGAACCATCAAAAAAAGCTAATATTTCTCAGGGTTGAACCGGCAACCTTCAGATCCAAATATGAGCTATATAACCACTCAGCCACCCAGCCAGCAATTGGTCGTGCATTCGGTTTGCAAAAGCTTCCGCCTTTTCTTGTGCAGTGAAACCATCTTATGTTGTCCATGAAGATTGTTAACCGACTTCTTCACGCCACTGATCTGAATGAATGAATGAATGAATGAAAGAAAGAATGAATGAAAGAATCTTTATTTCAGAAAATGAACATATTATAATAAATCAATATGAGATAAAGCTGCTATTTGTCAGTAACATGTCTCGCAAAAACTGATCTGTCTCGGTGCTCTTCAAACGCCGACTCCTTCAACATCGAAGGTGGAGACGAATTGGTCCCGGGCGTGGTACGAAAGTCGTCGAAAAGGGACTCTATTTGCCGGTTTCTATAAACAGAAAAGCGGACTTTGTCCGGTCTGTGAAGTTAATTCACCAGGAAGAATGACGTTTGTAATGGGTCTGTCATGGTGGTGCCGAGTCGGTCGAGCAACTGACGGAAGGCATTGCTCCTTGGGTTCCTTCTCCGGGAATTCCAACTGTGGTGTATGGCGTTGAAATCTCCATCAAAATTGAGTGGCCAGAGTTTGTCAGGATCGTCTGTCTCGAATCCACACCCAAGAAGATGAAAGAAGGAATAATCTTTATTTCCAAACCCACCCCCCCTTACCGACGTAGACGATGACTCCCAATGTTTCGAGCCTGCCTGTTGCTATGGGGATGCACCTGTGAACAAGCCGATGGTTGGTGAAAATCGTAACACAACCTCCAGCGTTTCGGACATAGAGTCTCAGTGGACGATCTGTCCTGTACACCTCGAAGGACGGAATCCTGAAGATTCTCTGTGGAGTCAGATGAGTCTCACTGACGAGTACGGCGTCAATGTCAATGGATGAGATAAAGAAGAAGAAATAGTTCCACTTTTCTCTCAACCCGTTGGCATGCCAGACGACGGTCTTGAGTCCCCTATCAGTAAGGAGGGTGAAGAGGCTGGACATGAGCTCAGCTGTGAGCTCGGCTGGGTTCTTGTTTTGTGAGGCAACAAGACTGGAATCGTATTAGACATCCAGAGGATGATTTTCCTCACGGAGATGGCTTCGTTGCTCCCTTTCGTACTTGTGGCCGACGGCAGCGATGGCGTGGTTGAAGCTGTCGGCGCCTTGGCTACCAAAACGCCAGGATTCGGTCTTCCAGGAGCTGAGCAATGCGTGTAACACCCGAAGGTGTTCTGTGCACTCGCATCTTCTTCATCTTCCTGTCGGTCGCTGTGTCGCTGATATCCCATTCAACCAGGGGAGAAGTCACAGATTGTTCCCGCACTTGGTAAGGTTTTCCGCCGCTTTTCCTCAGTTTTCTTCCGTCTTTTTGACGTTGGGACTCCTCCTGGTCGGTTGGTAGAGTGTGTCTGGGTTGTCGATGTGTTTGGCTGCATCTTGGTGTCATCTGCACCATTTGCAATTGCAGATTTCTCTGCCTGAGAAGGGGCCAACTGCAGCTCCACCAACACCTGAAGCGAAGGACCCGTTTTGCAGTGATGTGAAAACGATCACTCAGGAATTTGGCGTTAAATTCCTTGGCGACGACATAACATTCACTGGCAAGGACCCACTGATTTCCGGGGAGGAGATTCCCGGGTGGGAGCTTTTCCCGCCACTAGGGATGGTGGAGTCTTGGAGCCGTGACCTCTTTCTCTCCATTCTCCTTACCCGCGACCACTTTGGGTCTTCCTCCTCCATCATGTCCCAATTGGTTCAACTCAAACTGTTATTGGAATACTTGGTGAATTTAAGAAACGCGGTTTTAGCAACGTCCGTTCAGGGGTCGAGGCATCACAGGCGGGGAACTGCTGACTTGCGGAGCCTTCTCATGCGTTTTACCGGGTAAGCTGAGGGTCTGGTATTTCACCCGGGTACTTGTACAAAGTGGTCAATGGGTCGTTGGTGTCTTCAGTCCTGGTCTGGGAACACCGTTCCTTGGACTCGGGGTGGCTGGCGCGTCACGTGCCTCCTCGGATGGGCTGCTCCGCTACTTGGCTCTCCGAACTACACATGCAACAACAAAGAGGAAATGCACTGTGGCCTTAGAAAAAGGCCTTTTTTTAACTTATGTGAATTTGTGATTTAGGTTTTTTTCAAGACCGAGCAAACGTAAAGCTATAAGTATTCACTAATATAAATCGCATATGTATTTAAATGTCTGGAAAGGTAATACCATACACTCCTACTGATGTTAAGAATTTTAGCAGCACCGTTGGGCGACGGCTTGAGGCAACATAGTGTACTTCCTGACGAACATTACGTACACATCACGTTGAGTTCCTCTGCCAATTACATGCATTTCAGATATTAAGTTTGATTAAACTCCTGTGATTAAAAACCAAACATTAAATTTGGTCTTTTTATAAAACTCACATATTATGATAAGTTCACTGATGATGAAATATAACTTTTAGAAATTTATGTACAATTCTTATTTGGAATTGATTAGAAATGTGTTTAAGTTATTGAAACCTATTTTCGTTTGTCTATAGTAATTGAGACATCAAATAATGAATAAAAAGCGTTGTTTGTATAAACCGACATTGACTGTTGAATTGAAATTGGCATGAACGAAATTTCGTACAAATGTTCAAGTTATTTTTAATTACTGTAATGTATTTAACATTACAATTCATGGCATAGTAATGCGTTATCCTAGGTTAGAGAAATGTTGGTTATAAATTGCCCCGTAACTGCGAGTGTTAGTGTCGGTTCTGTGGGAATTCATTGTTTCACATTTGACACACTGTTCCTGTATGGAACGTATTGTCATCGCATGACACAAGTTGGCAAATTACGTCCGGCACTGATACTTGATTTTATCACGTAATGCTGGAATGAAATTTATTGTTGGCATTTGAAATGTGTACTGTATTAAAAAATAAATGGAAAAAATTACAACTTCTTCTACTTCTCGTTTTTTGTTGTTGTTTTTTTCACTGCTAAAGGTTAAAATGGTTGTAGAGGAAATTTTATTATTCTCGCTTGTGTGGAATAACAATTAGCAAGGAAAACTTCTAGAAATTTTTTATTTTGTTTTATGACCTGAGACAAACAACCTGATTATAAACTTGTCGTCGCTAACCATTATAATATTTCCCCGTCAATTTCTTTACTCGTCTATATAAATTGAATTATTTTCTTGAAGATAACGTTTATAATGTACGATGAAATATGTCAGCTAAACATAATTTTTTTTCGTTCGAAAGGAATTAATTATTTTTTAATAATAGGATATTAATACATAAAATACCAAATTTGTATATTGAATTATAAGTTGGAATACTGGTTAATATTTCAAACTTAAATTATTGAAATTTAATATCGTAAAATTAGTGATATTTTGTTATTAACAAAAACTTTTAATCACAATTTAACTCACTGAGGGTTTCATATGCTTTAATCAACAATATTAAGTGAATATGACTAGTTCTTACAGTTAACTCTGACGGTTTTGTAAAACTACAATTGAGTGGAACAAACATTTCTGACACTCTCCACCAGGCAAGTGGATAATCGACACTCACTTGACGTTCATGCTTAGATTGTTGTGTCATGGGCAACTTGCATATCTTTGTTATATAAACCATGTCATTTTACATAGGGTATAAAAGTTTATTTCTAGGTAAGTATTACAAAATAGTTTTATATGACTTAGTTTGGGTTGAGAAAGCCATTTTTAAGTATAAAGGTCTGGTCTTGTGATTTTTTATTGTTTAATGATATCTACTCTAAAACAAAACTTCAGGTAGGAAATATAGGTTAGGCTGTTAGTTGGATCTATTAGTATACACGCATAATCAACGGGTTGCGTGATATTCTTGACTATCGATCACGTTACTGGGTACAAACATTGGCTTCAACGTGTAAATAACCTTTCACTCCCCCTCCGTTAAATGAAAATACTGTGTCTAAAGCATTCCACAACGTCAAAAAATCTGTAATTTTTACATAAATAGTCATAGTAATAAAGTTTACATTATTTAAGTATGACTTGCAAAATATTATTATAACATAAAAATAAAAAATAATAGACAAAGTTTTTTGTGTACAAGTAGGCTTATAATGAATGTTTAAATCACAAATGCCACCTTTTAAACTAAGAAAATTATGTTGAATTTATTTTGTCAATATTTACTACATGGGAGCCTTTGCACTATTGACACAGACACTCTATTGATACATTCGTAGGTGTATAGAACTCATAAGAATACTCAATAGTTTTTGGGATAAAATACAGCTGTTGTGATGGATTTGTCCTAGTTTGATAACCTTTATTGTAAAACGTCGCAAAATACACATTTCAACTGACGAATTATACTTTTAAAAGGTTTTATATAATCAGTTAAATAGTTTAAAAACTAAGGCTAAAATGCTTAAAATAATAATTTTCTTATTATAATATGAAAAATCAAACAACTAATATGTTTAATCTAGATATGAATACCCAAAGATCGAAAAATATATTGATATATATTTTTAACATTGTTTTTGTACAATACTCCTTAAATTACATTTTGCACCTAAATATTGGTAGAATTTACTCAAATGAAGTGCGAATGCTTATGATTCTTGTAATGAGAGAAAGCCTATTAATGCAAAATGGTTCAGTTAGTCGTTTCGTAGAGATCCTAAGACAAAATATCCACAAGAAATCACTTATAATACAAACTCAATAACTTTTGACATGTATTGAAAATCCCACCGGAAACTTGTGTCACCACGTGGCAGAACTTCCGGTTGTTCCGATTACATCATCTTCACCTCACTTCCGCTTCACTGCTGATGTGATCGAACATGTTACTATGGACATAGAAATGGGTAAGTTAATACTTAAAAATTTTGTGTTCAGGGAATTGGTCTGCAAAGCAAGGCTATCTATGTAATTATTGCTATATATTTTACATGTGGTTCAATTATAAGTTAAGTCCAATTATAATTATTATCAAGAGTTCAAAACCCATTCAATAAAGACAACCTCTTAGAAATATGATACATATTTTATATTTTAAATAAGTCTTCAGTACAGATGACAATGACCTATTTAACAATGGTGATGCCTGTGGTTAATATGTAATAATACTGCATTTTTATGATATTGAAAAATAAAAGTACAACCTATCACACATGTGAAGCGATGAGTGCTCCTATAAACATGCAGCTTTACGTTACGGTCGGTGCTAGCACTGCATATGTCAAGGAAATGGTTCTCGAAACGATCCTACGGCATTAACCATCATAAAACTCCGAAGTATGGCAAGGAAAAGTGTAATACATCGTACAGCACTGGACACAGTACTTAAATGTTGGGATGGAGAATCGTAATAAATTCAGAACAGTTTTTCCTGTTAGTTTAATTTGTGTCAAAATAAGTAAGTCTATTGGGATAGTGACAATGACTAAAACAAATAATAATAATGTTCTCTACTCTAAACTATTTTAGACTCAATTTCTTAACTCTATACATGGAAATATCTAGGCACTGTTTCCACTTTGGCCTTACCAATTTCCCCTCCGAAAACAGAAATTTCCCTTTTTTCCCCCTCAGTCAAGCAAAGTATTCCCCTTCTATTTCCCCGAAGTCATTCTTACATACATTTTCAGAATAAGTTAATAATTAATATTACCTTAGTTTAAAATTAAAAACGTAATTAATGAAGAGAACGCAGAAAATAATGACTCATTTACACTACAACAGCCGGAGTCAGCTACAAATCTAGGTTTCACAATTTGTATGCCATAAGTTTATTTGTGTAATAATTTGAAATTTTCTATTCACACCGTTTATCCAGTATCCTCAAATAATTGTACTTTGGGTGAAGGGCAAAGTTTTAGTTAAATAAATAACCGTCACATACTTAGTGTGGAAAGCTCATTTTCCCTCTTGAATCCCTTAAAATATGTTACAACATATAAATCCAACTGCGTTTCCCTCTTCTTGTTGTGCATTTTAATTAACACTGTGTTAATTTAATGTGTGAAAACATGAATGATATGTAAATGGATTGTGGCAAAGTATCTCTTTGAAGTGAAATTCAGTTAAGTTGATTTGCATGAGTGATGACAGACTTCGTGGCCTTTGTACAACGTATGCAAAGTCCGCCCTCCGTCCCAGGTGTTGCTAATGTTGTTTAAACATGTAAGTGAGGGGGCGTGAATCTACTTATACCATATGTAGACTCTAAACGTTTAATTAAATCAATTGTGTGATGTAAAAATATAACACCTAGTTTAAAACGAAAATTGATAAAAAAATCGACTTAATTAATGCATAAAAGTAAATTTTATTGATGGTTTAGTAAAAAATAATTGCTTTATCGAGAATTATATAGGTTGTCCAGTGGACCCTCTTATTCTGTATGGATATTGGTTTATTGACATGAAAACCGTGTTATAAAAAATCTGTGTACAAACTGATCCAACTGCGGGAAAGGTCAACACGAAACGAAAAATAAACATAGTCGCGAAACGCCATTCCTTCTTTGACGTTGAAATAACCTCTAAACTATTGATATAGGATCCTTTTAGACTAGTTTAAATTTAAGTCCAAAATTTGATATTGTATAATGCCTTCAAAATATTTATTATTTTAAATCATGCTTTAATTATTTTATTAATTATTGTTATTTTATCACATAAAAAAGAAGTTTATTGTAATGAACCCTATTTTTGGGACTGTCGATAAGACAGAGACTACAGTACCTCAGTATTCAGGGAGTGCATAATTTTAGGCGATTAATTTATGCACATACTACGTATCGTGTGATCTCTCCCACAGTAGCAAATGTAAAGCAACCGTCACATTTCCGGGGCCCAATACAATGGTGCGTAAAAGGTTGGAGTGCTTCTACCAGCTGCTCTCTGCTATATATCAAACAGCGAGGCTCGATATGACACACTGAGCTGGTTATTTCTTACGAAATATTAAGCTACAACCCGGGTCGTTATCAACGTTCAACGTATTTGAGGTAATTTCTCTAAATGAATGTCCTATTACGGTAGTAGTCATGGTAAGACTTAATCCCAGGACCACATTTTTTGTAGTTTGAGGTCCCCAGAAGCAAAAAATACAGTTTGTTCAAATTCATATGTGTTTATAATACATGTATAGGTGTTTGTTAATGTGATAATTTTTGAAAGGAGCTTCTGATTTTGATGGCATTTGGTGGATAAGTGTAGGAGAGCATGAGTATGAATGAGATTGTGAATCAGAATTATCTAACAGTCCGAACTTGGGGTTATATAGGGTTTCCAAAGGGTCCAAAATTTGTTTTCTGGAACTTTTAGCCTTGAGCCTTCAATTTTCAATCTTTGACAATTTTATCTTAAACCATTTAAAAGAGTAACTGGTTAGGTAAAATATTAAAACTACGTGTTTCTTTTTCTTCACATGAGAAATAAAAGAAAACCTTATATATTGCTGATTTAACAACAAATCTCTATAACAATTGGTGTGAACCTTCAATATGTTGGTTGCTTAACAAAAATCATAGCAGCAAACCATACTTAATCTCCTAATCAGCTGCTCAGCTGTCTTCTGCACTTGTAACATTTGTAATGTTTATGTTTTTAGATTTGTAAACATATCATTCCTTATGCATGGCACTTTTGGCTATCCACTTTTAATACTACTTCCTTTATTAGACTTACATCTATTCTATATTCTATATATATAATACGTGATGCCCTTTTTTTGTTAACACTACTCCTCCCTTATTTCTGGACCAATTTTAAAGTTTGAGGTGTCAAAAGAAAGGTCTCAGTTCGTAGTTTTGCAATAAGGTTTTAGATTTTTGATATTTTAATTCTGAAGCTCACGGGAAGCCCTTAAAGTTAGTTTTTTGTCCATAAAATTAACATGGGGAACAATTTATATTGAAATGCAAAATAAAACAGCTGCTGATAGTAAAACTAACAAACACATGTTAAAAGCTATCTGGATAGAAGCAATTGAACTACTGGTACTAAATATAGTCAATGATAAAACACACAATCCCATACTTAAATATAAGGAGTGTGTACTGTAAGGAACAAATTGTGTGTTTTACCTTTTCCTCAAAATGTAGGTGGTAGCTTGTGCTTGAACTTTGTACGTATGTGAATTTGGGCACATAAATACGTTTAGTAACTTAACCTAAAAAAAGTTAATTTTCCTGTACAAAAACATGCTTGGAAACTACAAATTTTGACGTGGTTCTTGTGGGTTGTCAGAATGGTATTGAAACATCAACGAAAATTAACAAAAATTAAAATAGAATATCTAATGTTTGCACATGGGTTTTCAAAGTGCTGTGAACCAAGAAAAGGAATGGTTGGTTGTTGGTGTACATGTAATAACCTGTTTACTGTGATATACTGTAACAAATTTTATCCAGAATGCTACACATACTACAACTCCTGTTTAAAAGCGACCAAGTTTAAAAGTTTTTTACCTCCTGTAAAGATAACAAGCTTCTTGCAAAAATGGTTTGTATTTTAAAGATAAACTTAAACCAAAATATAGACACTACATCAAACCAAAATGTGCCACACAAACAAAGATGTAGATTTTTATGTTTTTCTTATTTTAAATTCTTTAATGCAATAAAAAGTTAAGTTTAAGAGGATTTAGTCTGTTATAAACAGTATAGTCGTGTTGGATTATCCTCTATGTCGACTACTAACTTATACCAGAAAACAGCCGCAGTGAGTGCTGCATAGTTCATACAGGACGGGGGAGTTGTAATTAAATATTAATCTCTCTACTGTTGTAATTTACCTTATGTGTACGATGAACTATCTAGATTCAACATCTTCGAATTTCTTATGAATTTTATATGAGTTTTTAGGCAGAGGCTCTAAGACAAATCGGCATAAGAAGCATTACTTAAACCTAGCTAATTTGTACATAAAAAATCTCAACACTTTCACAGTGCGAAGTTAGAGAATTATTGATTAAGATCAATTGATAAAATACCAATATGGTGTAATCAGATTTTGGCTACAATTTAGTTTTCATTGAAAGTAACTCGGTAAATTACCATGAACAAGGTTTGATCACCAGGTAATCTGACTAAATGCAGCGCATTGCGCTGCACGGGCCCCCTAGTATATATTAAAACTATTAACAATGTAGAGTCCAGGCACAGAGGGACCTTTGTTCCATTGTTCTAAAAATTTATTGGATTGCCAAAACCACACTGTGCTATTCCGCTCCGTTACTCTTTATAATTTTGGCAACAATAAAATCATACATTTTTAGTAAAAAAAAAAAAAAAAAAAAAATGCTTCCAACACAAATAAAATATTTGAAGAAGGAACCGTCTTCCGTCTTTGAACTAAACTATTCACCAAGGGTTCTCTTAATGTAAAAATTACATTATTTTCAAATGTGTGAAAAATGCATTTAAGATAAATAGTTTTAGTTAGATTATTTGGTTATTTTTTAGTAATAATATAATGAATGAATAAAAATACTTCTTTATTGAGGCGAACATTAGGACCACATGGTCCTCTCTTACAGTTAACCTCTAAAACTAAATAAATGTTAATATAAAATTATTAATATAATGCATATTAATATACCCTGCATTAATATAATGCAGGGTAATTTTATTTTATTTCAATGTTCAAAACAATGGGTTTTAAAACAGAATGTTCAAGGTTATTAAATATTTTTAGAATACTCGTATAAAGTACTAAGACTTTTTAATAGGTTATCTGATTTATCATTCTATTTAGGAAACTAGATTCTATACATATCTAGTTGAGGGATGGAGTAAAGCATTCGTATAAATTTATTTTACATTATAGTAATGTGCAATTTATAATTTGTAAGATTTTAATAACATTAACATTGCATGTATTTTTAAATTTTAAAACATTGAGGATTTTGAAACTGTATTGTTCATGTCTAATCTTATATTAATTTCTCTTGTGATATAAATAACATAAATATGTAACTATCGGACCGAGAGTCTGCCAGAACCAGCAGCGGAACTGTGGCTGCTTGGTTTGATTTTGCGTTATTTACTCATCTCTGAAATGTTTATTTCATATTTACACAACGTCAGACATTTCAAACTGGTTTTCATTTATAACTTTAGCCACCCAGTAGAAATTCAACACAAATACATATACAAATTTGACAGTTTTTGCAATTATGTCAAAATAAGAGGATTGTAAATGTTGAAGATTGTTAAGAAAATAAAAAGAAATTACATAAACCTTAAAAAAAACTTTAAATATAATTGTTTTTTTTTTATTATTTAAATGTTATAAGTTCAACGGCAAAACTTATTTTTGTTCACATGAATATTTAAGAAAAATGTAAGGGGATAAGAATTTGTTTTAAGTGATGGATGGTTAAAAACATTAAGTATATATCTTTTACGATTATTTTGAACAAAACTTTACCATGCGGATAAAAAGTATCAGTTTCTTCGGGTTCAATTAGCACTAACTTCATTACAAAGTTATGATGCAAAATTTATTCTTATTGGCTAGAAAATTTAAAGTTTTTAGGTAGCTTAAAAATTGCACCCAGTTTTACGATCCCTGACAATATGCTCGTAGATTCTCAAAACGTATAAATATAACTTACGAAGCTAGTTTAGAGATTGTGTTTAAATTTCTATGCATGTGCATAATTATAAAGTCAGTATGCTAGTCTTGTTCATTGTACAGTCTGATACAATCGCAGACGTTTGCTCATTGTAGAGACATAGATGTCACGCCAAGTGTATGATGGTGGTTCTTCGCCATGGGCCACTTCGCGGTCCAGATCAGTTTTCTTTTCCAGGAGGATACCCCGGACGAACTGTGATAAACAATCCCAATTACCCTCATCCTCCAAGATCTTTTGACAGACTGAGACCACCGAAAATGCACCAAAAATGTGTGCGGCCTCAAGGCGGGGGCCCTTCCCAACGGGGGCAGCGGAAGAATGTGTGCTCCACATCGTCAGGAACGCCCGGGCAATAAATGCAGTCCGGTGAACCGGTCTTACCCATCCGGTTCAGGTATGGGTAGCCGTGATCTGTCAGGAATAGGATCAGGTTGTAGTCCACCTCCCCATGCCGTTCAACCCACTGTGGGACCTGCTTGATACGGATAAGTCGCACAGTCCATCGTCCTTCGGTGTTGTGATCCCAGCTGCGTTGCAACTGCTGGAAGGTTCGGGAGCGCTCTTCTTTTCTTGCCGTTTCCTTGCCGATCTCGCCTTGTCTATGATAAATCGCCTTCCTCTCTTCTGCCTACGGTTCGTTTGTCGTATCGGGGTTTCCTTCACGTCAAAGACTGGTCGCAGGCCGAGACGATCAGTTTCATCGTGGATGTTACTAGTGCCTCGGCCCCAGCCTCGCCAGGATTTCCCTGCGCTCCTCGAGCGATTACTTCTGTGAACTTGAACACGTCCAGTTTGTTGGTGTTCCACCGGCGTGGCCCTTCCCGCTATGCGGAAACTTTACGATTTGCCTGATCATGTAGGTCAAACATGACGTATTGGTGGTCGCTACCCGTGTAGTCCTCCACAACCCTTTAGCCAGTATAGAATGATATTACGATGATGAGAAAAATATTAATGTGTATAACTTAATATGTCCAAACTACATGTAAATGCTACTTTTGCAGATTGCATGAAAAGTAAATTAAAATTTTAAGTTGAACCTTTTCCATTTACACCACATTAATAATCAGGTAAAACTTCCACTATAATATGACACCATTTTGGCCATGGTCATTCTTTTAACACAAAAATAATGCATCTTGCTACACACTTGCTTAATAGAATGGTCTTATGATATGGAACAAAATATTGAAATGTTAATTTTTTACAGATTACTAGGAAATATTACTCATAGACATTGAATAAATAGTTTAATTTACATTTTTTGTACTTTTCTATAGTTCACGAAAATTGGCACGAAGATAATGCATATTGCTACCCACCACTTTAATCAAATGGTCTTATGATAATAAACAAAATATTTAAATGTAAAATTTACCAAAAGTTACTAGAAAATACTACTTACACATATTGAATAAATATTTCAAATTATATTTTTTTAGCTTAGTCCAAGAAAACTGACACAAAAATAATGCATATTGCTACACACCAGCTTTATACAATGGCCTTATGATAATAAAAATAAAATATTTAAATGTAAAATTTATCCAAGTTACTAATATACCAAGTTACTACTTTTACAGATTGAATAAATAATTAAATTAACAATATTCTTTACATTTTTCTAAAGTCCAGAAGCATTTTTGTGACCAAATCAATAATAATGCATATTGCAATTCTCTAGTTGTTTGGAATCGTCTTAAGATAGTTAAAATCATTTTAAAAGTTAATTTTATACTATTTATTTAGTTTACATATTTACTTAAATGCTTATTTAAAAACTAATCTCATATGTATGATTACAGGTTACATACGTTAATATATCATTTATATTATTAACATATTATGTTAACCTTAAAAACTCTGGATTAAAAAGGAGTTGATGCAAGGAGTGTTTATTTGGTTTCTTTCAAATAAAATTTGAAAGAAACCAGCTAGTTCACCTAGCTTAAAAAATATTAAGTTCACCTAGCTTAATATTTTTTATCCCATTTTACTTTGAACAAGTTTTTTTTCAGTTTTAATAGTAAGTAAGTTTTACTACACAGTAAGTTTTACTCGATAGTACATTTTACTAGCAGTAATAGTGACATTCTTAGATTACTACGAATTCTTAATAAATTATTAATATATTCGAAGGTCTTTGTGTAGTGTCTGTAGTGAAATTAACGGTACAAATAATTAGCGATTGTGATTTGATTGTGATTGAAAATATGCTTGACAAGTTTTTTTTATGTTGCCCAATATGATTCCCTTTCAACCAACTGAGTGAAAGATTTATCATATTAAAATAACCAATTTATGCTAATGTAATGTTCATTCAAATTCTATGGGTTAAACAAAATTGTGCAGTGGAGATGTACAAATACTAATGTTAACTCTGACATTTATGTGAACCACTGTTTGATATGGATAAACACTTCTGACAACTTGCCTCTCCTGTCGAGAATGATTGAGGTTCACTTGGTTCTTATGCATAAGTTGTTTTGAGGTTGTAACTTCACTGTTATATTGTTACTTGGGAAAATCTTTACATACACAATTAGGTTTAGTATTAGACTAAAAATCGGTAGTTGAAGTAAATCAAGGGCAATGGGCAATGATGTTACCTATCACAGACTATGACATAAAATCTCTAATAATTAGTAAACTTTATTAAAAGATTATTTGTTTTCCCAATGAGTTCATTATTAAATCATAAAATGGTTAGAGTTGTAATAGTTTAACTAACAAATTTAAATTTAATTTATTTTTTACCACTGCGTCCCAATTCTGTTAATGCTCCCTTTATGAGAATTTATCCTACCAAACTGAACTTCGAGATTAATTCATGAATGATTGGAATAAAATATAAAAAATGTTAACAAGAATATACATTTTAAATACTAAAAGGTCCAATGGTAAATCTTTAAGTATATATAAAAAAACCAACATTAATTGTATTCATTGTAGATATTACGTAATAAAATAATTTTATAGTGTAAACATTCGTCATAGACCACCATTCACAAACACGTTGAACTTAAACGTAGATTATTTCAATATTAAACATAAGGTCAACTTTGAAACTTGAGTTTTAAATTTACTTGGAGGAATCGAACCTTATAGATCTGAAAATAAGTCAGCTATTGCATTTTTTATGTTGAGTCATTTGTAATAATTATTTCAATAACTATTTATTTTAATATTTTTAATACATTTTATATTAGTTTTAAAGGGGTTTTAATATTTCAAATTTCAAGCACTTGGTTTAGTGTTACACAACTGTTATTTATTTATTAAATATAATAAAAGCCACTAAACTTTGTGTTAGGTGTACATCGTTTTTTAAGCTCCTGAGGCTACAAAACTATGAATGAGCAAATCCAGTTTGCAATGTCTGAAATTGTGTGAATATTAAATAAACATCGAGATGAATAAACAGAACAAGAACAAACCGAGCTGACGCTGCTGGTTGGACCCAAACTTTCAGCCTTAGAATTAAAAATAGCTTTCCATAAATCAATTTGTTGAAAAATTAAATTTGCAAATTATTGTACAGTCTTCATACGCCTATCTCCCTACAAAAAAGTTAAAGTACTAGTTAAGGATGTTAAAACAAGGACAGGGTTCAAAATTATCGTTTTATTTAGGTTATAATTTAGGCGTAGGCTATTTTAATTTATGGATAGTTTATGCCAGCTAATACTATATTTTTTTTCTTTAACCTGTTGATTATGAATGGATTGCTCTTTTGCATATATTGTTATTTAATATTATTTGTAAATTAGTGACGTACAAACTTAAGGCCTTTCACTTTTTGTGGTGAACTCAATCCAATCGTTAACCCTCAAGACCGATTCGCAACTTTTATTATTACTTTATTTCATATAGTTCGTTAGTAGGTCCAACTGCAGTTGTATTTACATAATTTCAAACATAAATATAAAAAATTATTATAATAAATGCCAGTATTACCATAAATATTACACTCCGTCCCGTTCTCCTTTCTGAATCTAATATTGAAATGGATTGAATTGAGCCGGTCAATAGACCAATCAGAACGTCTCATCCTTGATTGTTAAGACTCTCAAAGACGTTGCCAAATTGTAAACATAGAACCGACGACTAAAAATTCCTCCGATGCATTTCTTATGGGGAATATTAAACAGATACAGTTTAGGTTTATTTTATTAATATCCAACGAAATGTTTTTAACAACTAACTTAGCCTAAAAATTGCAAAAAGAACATTCGACTGAAATTTGAGACTGATCTGTTACTTCTACGAAAGTAATCGACGGACATTACATTTGCAATTCGAGTCACTTTAGTGCATATTATTTGAATCGACAATAACGACCTCAATCATTGACCACAAAATCTAATAACGTTTATCGAAAGAACGAAAAAGGAAAAATAAGCAGCAAAAGCTTTGTAAAATTTGTCTATGTATCTTCATGAAGTGTCGATATTACACTCAATTGCCCAATCCGGACATGCCCGAATTTTTTACCCACTCCGCGATTTTGACAATGCGGAATACCCACATCACGGAGTGATTATTTTATTCGGACATTGGCCGAAGCAAAATACCCAGATCGCGGAGTGGGTAATTTCAAGTACGCATCTAACGAGATAAATATGTTCTTCTGTGGTTGAGTAAAACCACGATACCCACACCGCGACGTGGGTAAATTTAATTTCCCATGTAGCGTTGTGTTTATTTGTAGGTTGCGCAAAAGCCGAATAGCATTTCTCACGGGCCAGACGTGCAGGTCTAGACATGTTACCCCCTCCATCCTATACTCCTAATTAATCAATAAGAGCAATGTTGGTGTACTCGAGTGCACACCGTGTGCTGTCGCGATACACTACGCAGCCGTTCATTGCTAAAGTGGTAACTTTGGTTTTACTTGTTGCTTGAAATCGAGCAATTCAACTTGGGCTATCACATGTCATTGATAGAAAAGTTAAGTTTAGTTCTAGACCAATTACACCCAATAAATCTAATATTGTGATTATCAAACTACACTTTTTTTTATAGCTGTACATTAACAGTAGTTTAAATTTAATAAAATTTTAAAATATATTTGTTTCAAGCAATAATTGAGATTATTTTACTTATTTATTATACATTTCTCTTAGAAGTAGTGTATGCAGGCTATTCGGTGTTTGCGCCAACTACAAATACCCACACCATGACGTGAGCAATGAAATTTGCCCACGTCGCGGGGTAGGTATCATGGTTTTTACTCAACTGCTGACGAACGTGATTATTTTTCCAATTGCGCACTTACGATTACCCACTCCGCGGCATGGGTATTTTACTTCGGTCAATGTCAGAATAAAATACTCACTCCGTGACATGGGTATTCCTCCGCAGTGTCCACATCGTGGATTGGCTTTAAGGCTCCGGTCTACGTGAGCCCGAAGGGGCGCCGGAATTCTACCCCCAGGAAAAGTACCCCCATGAAAAAAGGCTACGTCATTTTGACGTCACAGGTATGGGGGTAGTTTTCCGGCCGCGAACTTTTGAAGAGAATACATTATACTCTACTTCAATCATTGGTTACGCACTTTTATAATTTATTTCTATAATGAACAATTTAAGCAATGTTTTGTAAGTTTACTAGGGGTGGAAAACTACCCCCGGAATTCTACCCCCGGAATACTACCCCCAGCAAAACTACCCCCGGCAAAACTACCCCCGGCAAAACTACCCCCGGAATACTACCCCCAGGAAATCTACCCCCGGAATTCTACCCCCGGAATACTACCTCCAGCAAAACTACCCCCAGGAAAACTATCCCCGGAATTCTACCCCCAGCAAAACTACCCCCAATGGACTAGACCGGGAATCCTACACCCGCGAAAGTACTTCCACGTACACAATTAATTAAGTATTTAACAATTGTTATTTTATGTACGTGTTCTGGTATTTAAAACATTTCTATTATAAAATAATAATATGATAAATTTACATTAATACAAACTTGCCCTTCGGGTGATCTCGTTTTCTACCCTCACTCGCCGTCAAGTTCTATAATAGGCCTATGCTTTAGTTTTATATTACCAATCTTCCCTTAATCCTTTACAGGCTTTTAGCTGTGTATTTTTGAAAATGCTTTTTTTGAGTGAAAATGGAATTGTGGGTGATGGTGAGTTAATGTTATTTGTTTAATGTTATATTTTACAAAACAATATAATAAATTAATGGTATTATTATTTAAGGTATTTTTTTTTATAAATTGTTTGGAAAAATGTGTATGCAGCAACTGATAAAAGAAAGCAGAAATTTCCTTCAAAGTTCATTCATGTTCAGGTGTTACATAATATTTATTAGATGACAATGTAGGCCCTATGTGCTTCAAACCTGAAAGTTAAATAGAAAAAATCGGAATAATAATATTCACAATAATCTGAAGGAAATTTGTTCACTCTGATCACTCGCCACCGAGATGGACAAGATTCAGCAGTAAAATTCTATTACCGTATTACTGGTTGTACTAGATATATTGAGTTATATACTTTTCAGACTATCTAGATTTACAAAACGTGAGTTAAGTTACATAAGCATAAAGTGTATCCTATCCTATACTGTAACACGAGTAAGTTATATATTTGTATGTGTGTATGTTTGCACACGGATCTCAAAAACAGCTAAAACCATTTGCTTCCAACATTGCAGATAACGTAGTTTTGGGATGAATTTAATATAAATACAGGTCTCTATGCCAGAAAAAATCGTATTTCTTTATAATCATTCATTCAAATATTAAAAATTTTAACATTGGTCTTATGGAGTTAAAAAAAAATAAATAAATGATGAAAACAGTAGACTCAACTGTCAAAGTGCAGAATAGGCCTATGTGTTCCACATGTAGTTTTGCATGGCAGCCAATTACTAAATTATTAAATGGTACTATTTTATGATGAAAATAATCTATAATTTTTTAAATCGTACTTCATACTGCTGATTATGAATAAGAATAAAAGTAATGTAAAAGTATATAAAACAACAAATCAATTTGTAGAATTACATTTGAATTTAAAAACAAAAGCATTAGAAAGAATAAAGCAAACACCAGCTAACTAAATAATTCGAATCCACGTGTTACACATTCAACATGTGTTTTAACAAATATACACGAGACCCGTAGGCCTACATTGAAACAGTCTGAAAGCACAGAAAAAGGAAGCTGAAAGGCGAGTGAGTGGAGCGAACGAGCTCGTCTTGAACAAGAAATAAGCCTTTTTGCACCGGACTGTCTGTAAATGATATTACCAAATTTTATCTATGATATTACTACCAAAAATATTACTTTTTAAGTTTACCGAGCTAATGCTTGGCCCCGAGGTGCTGAAAATTATAAACCTAATATCAAAGTATATCATGGTACGGTAATGTATATATTTTATTTGATGTCAATAAAACCATACAGCTAAAAGCCTGTAATGGATTGAGGAAAGATTGGTTATATAAAACTAAAGCCTATTATGGAACTTGACGGCGAGTGAGGGTAGAGAACGAGATCACCCGAAGGGCAAGTTTGTATTAATATAAACTTAACATTTATATTATTTTATAATAGAAATGTTTTAAATAGCAGAACACGTACATGAAATAACAATTGTTAAATACTTAAGGAATTGTGTACGTGGAAGTACTTTCGCGGGTGTAGGATTCCCGTTCTAGTCCATTTTGGGGGTAGTTTGCTGGGGGTAGAATTCCGGGGGTAGTTTTGCTGGGGGTAGTTTTGCTGGGGGTAGAATTCCGGGGGTAGTTTTCCGGGGGTAGTATTCCGGGTCTAGTCCATTGGGGGGTAGTTTTGCTGGGGGTAGTATTCCGGGGGTAGAATTCCGGGGGTAGAATTCCGGGGGTAGAAATCCGGCTGGTGTTTGGTTTGCTATAATGTTAATTTAGAGCAACCAAATTAAATAATCATGTATTTATAAAACTGGGGGTACTTTACCGGCCGCGAGCCAAAACTCTATGCCACTTTAAGCTCCGCCCCTCGTGACGTCAAAATGACGTAGCGTTTTTTCGTGGGGGTACTTTTCCTGGGGGTAGAATTCCGCTACCCCAGCCCGAACAACAATTTACGGGAGCTGCAGCTCAGTGGTAGAGCTCTGGCCTCACAAGCCAGCGGTCCCCGGTTCGATCCCGGGCGACGACATTACATGCACAAACATGAGCGGTCACCTCTGGCTAGCCTATGTGACTTAATGCCGTGACCGTACCTTGCTGTCTTTAGATCACCGCACTGGCCTATTGGCCCATGGTGACGGGCAGTGGAGTTATAAAAAAAAAAAAAAATGCTAAATGCCGCCTCGCGGCCTTAGCGCTAGGTTAGTTTGATGGCTGCAGAGGTTTACGGTGTTTTAAAACTAACCGCTTATGATAGAGATTGGCTGTTAACTTTTTCTAAAAGAAGAAAAAAGGATCTCGTCGGTTATATTTTTAGAATTTTAAAATAAAATTTCTATCTTCAGCTATAACCGTCTAAAATCATCTGTTTTTCTCGATGTTTAACTGAATTTTTCCATTAGTTTTGATTAAACTACCAAAGTGAGATTACCAAAGTGTAACTAAGGAAATTTAGCACCGTTATTCTTCTCTAATATGATACCTTAGTTATGGCTCTAGGCTGCATTTAGCATAGGATAACAGGATTCTAAAAAACCCTTGCATTTGCATTGAGAAAAACAATTTTAGTCAGTTTTACCTAAAATTAGAAATTTTATTTAAAAATTATAAAAAGATAGCCGACGAGATCATTTTTTCTACTTTTAGAAAAAAATAAAGAGCAATCTCTATCTTAATTGGTTAGTTTTAAAACACGATCCCCGTAAACCTCTGCATCCATAAAACTTGCCACTAGAGAAAAACAGATGATTTATACAGTTAAAACTAAAATTAGAAATTTCATTTAAAAATTTTAAAAAGATAGCCGACGAGATCCTTTTTTCTACTCTTAGAAGAAGTTAAGAGCCAATCTCTATCTTAATTAGTTGTTTTTAAACATTATTCCCGTAAACCTCTGCATCCTAAAACTCGCCTAGCGCTACGGCCGCGGCCGCGAGGTGGCATTCGGGCTCGGGTAGACCGGAGCCTTAACATTTCAGACCTTGTCCGCACTCGGCAAATGAGTGTAACACCCGTTCACCTTTTTGAAGACCAACATTTAATTTTTAGAAAATTCATCGACAAAGCACAATGTGTTCAGTTTAGCAAGTACCGTATAGCTACGTTCTATATTGAATTTATTCTGGTACAAAGGATACAGTTTTTTTAACATCAAATAATATTTATAAATGAGTAAAGAGGCATTATTAGCCCACCAATTTATGAGAGGTGGGCTTCAAAAATTACAGGTGATGGTATTGAAAGACTTTTAATCTTCTCCAAATAACTTTAAGTCTGGGCTCATGTAAATTATACTAAATAAAATAATCTTTATTGCAAAAAGTAAACTGCTTTAATTTCAATTAGTCGAAAATATTTTTCTAAATATAAGTTATTTTTGTTTTAAATGCTAAAATTAGTTTTATTTTTATTGTTTAAATCTAAAAAAATGTGAAAAAGCAACTTTACTTATTTCACATCATTTAATATATGTATAACAATATAAATAGGATAAGATAATCGATCGCAACTCACTCGCACGGACAAATGTTAAACTACAGTCGGTAAAGAAGATTGAATTACCTAGCAATCTTATGTATTAGTTGTTTCAGTATCTGATGGGCTGAGCATTTGCTCGGTTGCCTCAAACAGCAATATTCTTTATAGTAATATCAGTTACACACAGTGCTGTCAAATCCTCGAGTTCAAGACGAGCTCGTTCGCTCCGCCCACTCGCCACCAGGTCCAGACTGTTTCAATGTTGGACTACGGGTGCTGCACTCTGGTGTACATTTGTTGAAACCAACGTTGAATCTGTAACACGTGGATTCTAATTATTCAGTACACTTCGTTTTCATAATTCTAACTAATGATATTATTTTAAATTAAAATGCAATTCTTCAAATTGAGTTATTGCTTTATACTTTAGCATGGATTTATTTAACCAAACATTCATAATCAGCAGTATGAAATACGATTTAAAAATGAAAAATCATTTTAATCGTACAATTGTGCCATTTCATTATTTAGTAACTTACTGCCATGCAAAACCACATGTTTATACTGGTACACATGGTCTGCACTTTTTCAGTTGAGTCAGATGTTTTGATTTCTGTATTTGAGTTTTTTGATTTTTAACTCCAAAATGTGGATGTTACTTTTTCATTTCAAGTAAAGATGTAAATAAATAAGATTTTTCCTTGCATAGAGACTTGTATTTATATTATTTTTATAAAAAAACTAAGTTATTTGCAAAGTTTGAAAAAATCATTCTAGCCGTTTTAGAGATCCGTGTGCAAACATACGTACATACAAATACACTTTACTCGTATTATAGTATAGGCTTCACCAACAGGTAGATCTAGCATCGGCTGTATAAATACCTTGGAAAGCAAAAACAATGTGAATTTAAAATAGCCTGTGTATTTTATTTTAATTAATTTTTGTTTTTAATGGACGTTAATTATGGTGATTTTTTATTATTGGGAAACCAAGTTTTGGATTAAGATCCTTAATGAAAAAGCGTATTTCAACTAAATGTAACTAATCCTGACCAGTGGTACTGACATTTTGATGCAGGAAAATCCATGTCTTTAACCTTTATTTTTCGTAATTCAACACATATATTTTTTTAGGTTGTAATTGGTAATTCTTCAAACGCCAATCTTGTTACATAGCATAATTAAGTAAATGCCAACTGGCAACTGGGTTTAATGTTGAAAGTAGTTTGCTGTTCAAAAAGTCCTGAGAGAGTATAATTTTTTAACTATTTTTACTATCGCAGTATTTGAGAGTTTAGATATTTTTAATGGGGTGAACTATTTACCTTTATACATTATTTTACAACTCTAAATCTTGCTTCAAAAACCATATCCATCGGAATTTGTTGCAATAACAATTGTTTCCAAATTATATTTATGTTCTGCAATTCAAAGAACAGTCAGGAAAGTTAGGTGACGTTCTAACAGAAAAATATTTCCGGACAACACAAAAAAAATCTACAAGAAAATGGAATTTCAAAATGCCTTCGATGAATCTGTAAGTAAAGGAATGGCTGAAAAAGCTTAAAAGGTTTACCTATTACATTCTGCATTTTCCTATTGATTGTGCGAAAGCCCAAATAAATTCCATAATGTTATTTTTACTATTACCGGAACGCACATACAATATGACCAGCCTCTTCATTATCTGGCGGGTAAATTACCTTTAATAACATAGCTGTAGTGGCATGAGTGCAATTAAACACCGCAAACTCGAATGTTGGAAGGTTAAGAGAGCAAACCGCTTTTAGGCCCAGCTCAGAAAAGGTCTCCACCATCGACCTAGACGAGACTCAAAACCTCCCTTCCGCCGGTGCCGTTTACGGCTGTTAGTGACGCCGGATGGTCGTCATTTAACGCCGGATCTGGAAAGAAGAAAGAGAAGGTTGTTCTGGCGATGGAGGTGACCGAGCCGGAAACACCACAAGCTAGGAATTCCTTTCAGGAAGAGCCCTCTTGGTGCGGCATAAGAGCTGCCAATGCTTCGGCAGCAGCAGGACAATGCCAACGAAGAGGGAGACCTGTCGCTAAAGAAAATAAAAGCACTTTTGAAGGAGGTGGAAGCTGTTTTGAAATGTGTTTTTGCTACAAAATAAAAATAATAAATCTCTTCTACACACAGAAAATCTATACTTATTTAATACGCTAAGGGGATTTTTGTGTTGAGAACTCCTCCTACAATTTTCAACAGATATTCAAGTTTTTGGTGTTGTTGGATAGGGCTTGGTCAGTAGTTGTTTCCGCCAAAAATTTATGAAAATCGGACATAAAATAAGGGTGCTTTACACAAATTAAATTTGAAATTTTCTCACTATAATAACATTGGAGTTGGGTTGAATTTTTCAACCATTTGTCAATGTACAGCTGTAAATACAGGGTGATTCAGACCACCCGTCCACTATTTATAGCAGGAGAACGGTTTGAGATAAAATCATGAAATAAAGTTTTTTCCCACTAAATTGCATATGGGCTTTCCATTAAAAATATTTTCATCAATGCCAGTATACAGGGTGTTCCAAAACTGGAGGTCACGGGTTCGAATCTCAAAATTTTCTTAAATAAACATGTAGATTTTTTTACATATTTTAAAACGTATTAGTCAAAGGAGCATTTTCGTGAAAACAGAATGAATTTATCTTTTTCCGTTTCAAAATGGCGGTCATTTTTGTAAGAAAAATTGACATTTACGGAATACCCTGTAATTCTTGTATTATTTGTCAAAAATGACTCCTGATTCAATATACTTATTTGAAATGAGCTAAGCTTTGCAATTATATGTCACAAGACCACATTAATTCAAAAACTAAAATTTCCAAAATTTTATAATTTTGAAAATTTTAACTTAAACAAAACTCAAAAATTTTAAATGTAAACATATGTCATATTGTATATCATCTTAAAGCTCTCGTTGAACTGAGCAACTTTGTAATTTACACTATCACCGTATCTCTTTTGGTTTTGTAGTTATAACAAAAAAATGTCATTTTTCTATATGAATTGCATGTTAATTGTTCAGGGCTTTATAGCATGGAAGTCCTCCTTTGATTGTTGCCGTAACATTAAATTAACATGGCAGTTATATGGAAAAAATGCATTTTTACGTTATTACTACAAAACCACAAGAGATACGGTAGTAGTGTAAATTACAAAGTTGCTCAGTTCAACGAGAGCTTTAAAAAGATATACAATATGACATATGTTTACATTTAAAATTTTTGAGTTTTGTTTAAGTTAAAATTCTCAAAATTATAAAATTTTGGAAATTTTAGTTTTTTAATAAATGTGGTCTTGTGACATATCATTGCAAAGCTTAGCTCATTTCAAATAAGTATATTGAATCAGGAGTCACTTATGTCAAATAATAAAAGAATTACAGGGTATTCCGTAAATGTTGATTTTTCTTACAAAAATGGCCGCCATTTTGAAACGGAAAAAGATAAATTCATTCTGTTTTCACTAAAATGCTCCTTTGGCTAATATGTTTAAAATTATGTAAAAAAATCTGCATGTTTATTTAAGAAAATTTTGAGATTTGAACCCGTGACCTCCAGTTTTGGAACACTCTGTATACTGGCATTGATGAAAATATTTTTAATGGAAAGCCCATATGCGGTTTAGTGGGAAAAAAACTTTATTTCATGATTTTATCTCAAACCGTTCTCCTGCTATAAATAGTGGACGGGTGGTCTGAATCACCCTGTATATGTAATTTTTTGTGATTACTGCTATTCATAATATTGGATTGGTCGGATGTTGTTGATGTAGAACTAAATGTTACTTTTATATTGTATCAAAATGAATTGCTCGGATTCCGGCAACAAGTACACTAGTTTTAGCAAAAAATTGTATTACATAATTTTTTTTTAGGGAGAGGCGGAAAAATGCATTACGCACACAGGTGGCCGGCCTGTAGTGTGGGGCTCCCCTAAAAAACGGGTTTACCCACTAAGAAACCTCCTCTACTCTTTAGGAATCTAACCTGGAATTGTTTATCACATTACGTCAGGCTAGGCCTAAATTTGGCTTACGCCCTTGGGGCTCGCTCCTTATCCAGCCGCTCGGTCAAGGGATCTGGGCCACTTCGCGGTCCAGATCGGTTTTATTTTCCAGGAGGATGCCCCGGACGAACTGTGACAAACAATCTTAGTTGCCCTCATCCTCCAAAATCTTTTGGCAGACCGAGTCCACCGAAAATGCACCAAAGATATGTGTGGCCTCCAGGCGGGGCCCTTCCCAATGGGGACAGCGGAAGAAAGTATGTTCCGCATCGTCGGGAACACCCGGGCAATAAATGCAGTCCGGTAAACCGGTCTTTCCCATCCGGTTCAGGTACGACCGAAAGTAGCCGTGACCTGTCAAAAATTGGGTCAGGTAGTAGTCCACCTCCCCATGCCGCCGTTCCACCCATGGTTGGACTTGCTTGATAAGTCGCACAGTCCATCGTCCTCGGGTGTCGTGCTCCCAGCTGTGTTGCCACTGCTGGAAGGTTCGGGAGCGCTCTTCTGTTCTTGCCGTGTCCTTGCCGATCTCGCCTTGTCTCTGATAAATCGCTTTCCTCTCCCCTGCCAAGAGCTTGACAGGGATGACTCTGGCGACCACCAGGACGGCAGGCTCGGACACTGTCCGGTAGGCGGAACACACCCGGAGCGCAGCTTGACGCTGAACCCGGGCAAGTCGCAACCTGTAGCACTCCTTATCTAGAGCGCCTGCCCACACCTCTGCCCCGTAAAGGAGCACGGACTGGACCGCGGACATCAACAGACGTCTTCTGCTGGATCGGGGACCCCCGACATTGGCCATAAGCCTACTAAGGTAAGTGACTACCTTAGCGGCCTTGTCCACCGTACGGAAGATCTGATCCCTCCAGCTTAACTTGGTGTCCACCATAACCCCGAGGTATTTGGCGGCACGAGTTGATGTGACCACCTCCCTTCCCACTCGAAACGGGACGACGGTGGCGATCCTCTTCTTCGTGAGAATCACGATCTCCGTCTTACTGAGAGCAAGCGAGAGACCGTGATCGGACATCCAGTTGTTGACCACCCGCATAACTCGGTTCAACTTCAGTTGGGCCAGCTCAACGTTGCGTGCAGCAATGAGCTGCGACGTCATCGGCATAACCAACCAAAGTGGTTTCCTCAGGCATCTCAGACCTCAGGAGGCTGTCATAGGCAACGTTCCAGAGATCCGGGCCGAGTATTGAACCTTGTGTGGCACCAGAAGTGACTTCCATCGCCCGCGTTCCGTCCCTCGTGTCATAAATCAGGCTTCGAGAGCGTAGATAATCCTCGATGAGCCGCAACAGATATGCAGGAATACGAAAGGTGTTGCGAAGCGCATCCGACATATCGACCCACCTCGCCGAGTTGAAGGCATTCTTGACATCAAGCGTAACAAGAAGCACTACTCGGCGGGAGAAATGGTTGTGGCTCTCGGCTCTCTCCACAGCTCTCTGAACTTTGGTGACAGCGTCGATCGTTGACCGTCCCTTTCTGAAGCCGTACTGACGGGGGCATAAGTCCCCGGCAGCTTCCACGGCAGAAGTCAGGCGGGAACGGGTCAGCATCTAAACAGCTTCCCAGCCGTGTCCAACATGCAGTGAGGCCTGTGGGACGACGGCAGCTCGGGATCACTTTTGCCCTTGCTGATCAGTACAAGCCTGGCTGTTTTCCAGGGAGCCGGAAACACCCCTTCAACCAAACAGGCATTGTACATTCTCAACAACAAGTCAGCGTTGATTGAAAATACTTTCTTTAAGGCCTCACTGGGAATCCCATCCGGGCCAGGAGCCTTGTTGCTCTTCATGGAGAGAACGGAGGTTTCCAGCTCCTCGAAAATGAAAAGTGGAACGTCCTCTACCCGTCCGAAGTCAACCGGTGGTCGCTGTGGATGTTCAGGAAACAACGCAGCGACGATCCTCCCCATGGTGGCGCCCTCCATGATGGAAGGTGGAGAGCGGGCGCCAAGTTTCTGTGTTACAAGTTTGTAACCCAGGCCCCACGGGTCGGAGTCAACGTCGTCACGAAGTCTCCTCCAGCTATTCGCCTTGCTCCTGTTGATCGCCTGGCGGAGAGATTTTCTCGCAGCTTTATAGGCCTCCGACTTACGAACTCTGTCTGCGGGAATTCTCGCTCTAGTAGCGGCTCGTCTAGTCCTTAAACATGTTCTTCTGAGTTCCGCAATCTCTTCAGTCCACCAGTAAACGGGTTGTTTGTCGCGTCGGAGTTTCCTTCTTGGCATAGACTGGTCGCAGGCCGAGACGATCAGTTCCATAGTGGATGTTACTAGTGCCTCGGCCCCAGCCTCACCAGGATTCCCCTGCGCTCCCCGAGAGATGACTTCGGTGAACTTGACCACGTCCAGTTTGTTGGTGTTCCACCGTTGTGGCCCTTCCCGAGATGCGGAAACTCGACGATTTGCCTGATCATGCAGGTCAAACACGACGTATTGGTGGTCGCTATCCGTGCTCCACAACCCTCCAGCCAGAGATCCTCGGAAGGAGCGACTCAGACGCAAAGGTGACGTCGGGGATCGTGCCTCTCTGCCCGGGGCGCCGAAAAGTAGGTGTGTCGCCCTGGTTGAGGACGAAAAGACCGGCCCTGACGATGAAATCCAGGATGTATTTCCCCTGGGAGCTGGTAGAAGGCATTCCCCACTCGATGGCCCTGGCGTTGAAATCGCCACCAATGACGACATGCCCGGTGGTGCCGAGAACGCACTCCTCTAGACTATCTATCTTGTCGCGGAAGTCCTGGACGGCCTCGTTGGGTGTGAGGTAGCAACTGAAGATAGTCACGTCCCTACACTGAACCCAGACGAATCCTCGGCTGCGCCCTTGACTCCGCACCAAGACATCCTGTGTATTACGTGCCCAAAATGCAGCAGTACCGAGGCTGTCGGAGATCCAAATGTTTGGGTCTCTGTCCCGATACTGTTCGCTGGTAAGGAGCGCGTCAGCACCAAGTTCTCGGGCGAGCTGATCTAGAAGGTTGTCAGCTCCCCAGGATCTGTGAAGGTTGGCCTGGAGGATGCGAATTACCGGCCGCTGCCTTTTGCCTGTTCAAGTGCGGCTCTGAAGGCACCGCACTGACCAGACCCGGGTAAGTGACCGAGGGCACTGGAGCCTGAATCCTTGCAGAGGAAGCAGGAGGGGCTCGAGGAACATTCCTTGCGTTTGTGGCCCTGGCTTCCACACTGGAAGCAGTTGGCACTCCTGTCGGGCCCTTTACAGTTTCGGGAGGAGTGGCCGAAACCGAGACAGCGGAAGCATCTCGAAACTACCACCCTCCGTTTGAGCCTGCAACTGACCCAACCGACTCTAAGGTGCTGAAGGCTAAGCAGCTTATTAGCGTGCTTTTCGCCCATCTCAGCGACAGCCATCCGGAGTTGACTTCGGTTTGGCTTTGTCAGCCATACCCTCACTCCGTCAGCCGGTATCTCCGGGAGTGCCACCTGGATCGCACGGGTCACCTCCTCTTCGGTGGAGAGGGCATCAAGGTCCCGAATCTCGACCGAGCACTTCGGTTCTAGGGCCTTGATTGAGCCTTTGTCCCCAAGTGCAGTCTTGAGGGAAGTGGCAAAACCAATCTTGTCCTTTGACTTCCCCAGTTCGAGGAGGACATCCCGGTTCTGGGTTTGCCGGATGGACTTGATAGTGGTTTCGATCTCTTCCGGTTTGGCCTGCGATTTGATCTGATCCAGTACCTCGGCTAAGGGCTTGATCAGAATCACCTCCGTCCTGGGCTTCTTTGGCCTGGGTTGTTTAGGCTTTCTGACAGACTTGCCAGAGGCCTCCTCAACCGGGTTTGAGACCTGCGTCCGCTCCACTCTCGACGTATTCTTCAAAGCTGCCTCCGCTCGCTTCAGCTTCCACTTTTCTTTTTTTGATAGGCGCTTTTGCCAGCTCCCCAAAGGTATTGAGGCAGGGGTCACTGTCGAGACGGGATGAGCCGCCTTACCAGGAATCACTGCCGGGGGAGCGTTAGTCGCTGGAACAACGACAGTGCCCGGGATGGAATGAGCAGCCGGGGCAGGAGATGTCTGCGATGATGCAGTGACAAAAACCGGCCTCGGCGCCAAGTCCAACTCCCCGAGCTAAGGGCTTCCCGACGATGAACCGCTCTGCCTCTTCTTTCGCTTTCTGGCTTGAGTCTGGGACTCAGCCAGATGAGCTTGAGGCGAAGCAGAGATGACTCGGTTCGTGACATCGCGCTCCTGTTTCACTGCCTTTAGCCTGATTTTCCGGCATTCCTTGATTTCTTCTAGAGAATCTTCGAGTTTCGGAATCCCCTCTTTTATGGCCTTGTTTACGTTCTTTTGAATTAAGAGGGCCTTGGCCATCTCCTCCAAAAGAGCTTTCATCTTCTATAGACATCATTACATCATTATAAGAACTATATTAAATTTAGTAGTAATTTACATTATTTTTAAGTCTATGAAAATCTCATTTAAAGATAATACAAAACCTTTAGATAAAAATTTTGGCAATTACAATTAATTTTTATGTACCGCATCTAAACTCTTGGACGTTCCAGGATAAGGGGTTTATTATTATGGAAGATTCAGTATCATACATTATTCTAGTTTTATATGTAATTCATAACTCTAAGAGCTGGCTCACTAAAAGAGAAATATTTGATTACTTACACTACTAACTATAGCTCTTTGAATTGAAAATTCTTTCCATATAACACAGAAACTTAAATAGAATCATATTACCCTAAACTACATATTTATATTTAAAACTACAAATATCTTTCGTTTACCTTCCTTTTGTTATATGACGATTTAGTTATTCGAAACTGATTTGTTTTGTTCCACTTCTATTCTTTCGAAAAAAAGCAATTACTTCAATCATGAGTAATCGTAATCGTATATCAACAATTTTCACACAAAAAATATTGAGCATAATACCTAGGATAATTACATAATTAAATATTATTTCACAACTCTCGATTTATTTTTTACAAACTAAGGGGATTTAAGAAGGGGAATTTTCAAAGTTTGTTAATATTATTTTTGAATAGTATGTCTTAGCCGGTTCTGTAACTTTCGTGGCTGTCCAGTACTTCGGTGGAACTAGCCTGTTAAATACTTTAGACTTTTTAATAATTTACCAATTCGGGGCATCCCCTTAGGGGTCACGGGGGCGGAGTCCCCATCGAGCCGCAGGTGAGTCTAAAGTATAAAATGAAATCTAATATTACAATCTTTGTTTTCATTTAGGTGTAATTTTACAATATAAGTGTCCTGCACTTATGGTTTGTTTTAATATCAATAAACTAATCGATTTCCTTTTTAATACATTCTGAATTGTCAACAGAAATACGTCATTCAAAACTGTCGCAATTATTGGAAGTAACGGAGCGGAACAGCTCAGTGTGGTTTTGGCAATCCAATGAATCTCGAGAACAATGAAACAGTCCGCGCTTTGCCAGGACTCTACATTATTGATGGTTGTAACCAGTCTAGACTTGGAATAGCAGTGTGCTGAATCAGACAGACCTAAGTGTTCCTTACCACATTTGCAAACGTTTAAAATACATAATTTTGTAGTATACGAGAAAAAATTATATTTTATGTATTATAGAGGATTTAAAAAGATTTTAACATGAATTCAACTCTCATAGTTGCTATTACTGTTTCAAATTAACAAAGCGGATTTTAGTGCAGACAAATAAAATATTTTTTGGCTGTTTGCTCAATATTTAAAATTAAAATTATTAATGCAATTTGTTACACTGAACATCAACATTTAAAACATTTAAGAACCTAGTTGTATTCCCACTCTAAAACATGTTTCCATGGTCAAAGTTTGATACTGTTGATACGTGTAATACACGGGGTTACACTGTAAAAACATTTTAATGATGACATTTTAAAATTCACAAGATTCAAATAACACGTTTTGTTCAACCCAAATAGTTAATTATTCAATTTAAAAATAACAAATAAAAGTGTTATCTTTTGAATAGCAAGTACAAAAGTAAAAAAAGTAAATAAGTAACATAGTGTAACTTATAACTATGTGCCGTGGCAAATTTTGAAGTTGAAAATTCATTGGATTTTCATACTGTATTTGCCTCACGTCACAGTGCACTGGCCGTCGGTCTTGCCGAGGCCGTTTTGCTTTCCAATTCTCTTTCTTTCAAGCCTGGCGGAAGTGCCAGTTTTTTTTGGGTCCAGATGTTCTGGAAGGTTCTAGAAGCCTTTATCGTGTTCTGTGGCTTCCGGCGTAGTTGAAATTTTCATGCAAAAAAGTTTGCTCGTTCACTTTGGGTTTAGTCTTGCTGAGAATACCACCTTGTGCCATTCTTTAGTGATGGCATACTTCTAAGAAGTTAATTCACAGGTAAGTAAGATTCATCTTCTCCTATTTCATATTGATGTATATCCATTTAATCACAGAATTATTATTTGTTGTCAGAAAAAAAAGAGAGAAATTTTCTTCTTTCCCACTCTGCTAAAATTGCAGTGTGAGTTTCTGTTGGAACATCCAAGTTGAGGTTAGGACAATTTCAATTCAGATTTAAGGTGATAATTGTTCACCAAGTGCAAGAAATTGTGTTTATTGTCAGTCAAATTTTGTGTTTTTGGAAGATCCGTCACTCAGAGCTGGTTGACAGAATCCAGCCACTTTGTCACTTTTGCTTGGACTAGGCCTAGCCTAGCCTGAACTGTAAGTTTCCTTTAGATTTTGTAGTTTACATTTTGTATGAGCTTAAAGGTGTAAAAATTTAATGTGTTATGCTTATACAAGTTACTTTACTCCTTTCACAGACATAGATAGGCTTTTCATGTATGAACCAGCAAACAATGTGCAAGTAGTTTCATGAAAACTGTAACAAACCAAACTCATGCAAGGAGAAAATAAATAATTAGGCTACTCATTAGGCTATTACATTACGGAACTGATCTGCCTTTTTTCCCAATTATCCTCAATTTTGGCTAAACAAGTTCAATGCAATTGGGTTAGGAATAAAAATGTAAAAATACAGAAACAAGTAACACATTGTAACACAGGGTTTAGGAACCGTTTGTTATTGTGTGTGGAATTGTGACAGGGCCCATGGATGGCTAGGACTTTATTCTTGTAATAGTACAAATTCAAATTATGTTAAATTGATCTTGTTTAGTCTGTAAGGTTTCTATCCAATTAGGAGCCCGCCCTTTACAGCAGGAGGATACCGGGTGGAATTGGCTTTCCCATTTTAAATCACTGCCGAGACAAATCTATCTTAAATAATTTTTTTTTGCCAAATTTAAAACTCTTTTTTATTTAATTTAACTTCAACTTTTCAATTTTCAACTTTTCAATTTTCAATAGTAAATTTTTTCAAGAGATTTTCTTGAGGGCTGTGCCCTATCTGTAGGCTAGGCTGGCAGGCCTAACCAAGTTTTTTTTCAACTAACCGTTGTTGCGGAATGTTATTATCAGGCGATCATTTCCGTATATCGTTATTTTTTGTACTGTGCCTAACGTGAATGTCATGTGTGTATTTATTCATTTATTTATTGTTCAGCATTTTTATTGGTGGCCACCTTGCATTTAAATCGTGAAATCATAATTACTCAACATAAGTTAAAATAAAAAAAAGGAGGGAAACAACCTTTACAAATTTTAAGTTGAACCAAATCTTTAATTATGATGTTTGCCAACTATTTCAAACAAATGTTATTTAAAATTTTATTAACAATATCAGATGGTAATTTATCAAGTTAAGGTATTTATTGTGAATGTCTGTGAAACCATGTTCGAGTTAATTTTACAGCTGAAAATAAATGGATTCCGTTGGCCAGCTCTTGAGTGTTTCTTGGGTCCTTTCCGCTCTTCCTTTGAGCCGGCCTCAGCCTTTGACTCGCTTCCAAGGGCCTTGCCCTGTCGAAGGCGTTGAGTCCGGTCTCAAAATGGTAGCAGAGCGTGGTTCATTGACGAATTTGTCAAATTTAGGGATCTCCTCATTCTCAATCAAATCGAAAATACGGCTTCGGATCCTTGCTTCATCATCCAGAGTCACCACAAAAGGGATGAACTCCAAAATTTTGTCCATGTCTCCTTTACTAGCCTTATACGCTGTCTTCAGATCCAACAATTCCTCCTCATAATCTTTGTACTTTACTTCATATTCGTCTATGTCTTTCTTGGTAACTTTTTTGAAAAGTTCACGCCAGTATTCAGTCCAGTCCCGATCACCAAAGACGGTTGAGTTGTCACCATCTTCGTTGTAAAATCCCGTATTATCGTATAGGGCTCTTTTGTTCTCATCACTCATAATTTCATGAATTTTACCCAGTACTTTAAATTTTTCACTGGCTTCTTCTTTTTGCCCTTCTTCCACCCTATCAGCGTGGCATGTCATTGATAGTTTGTAGTACGCCCTGCGCACATCACTTTGAGTAGCTTCTTTAGGGATATTTAGAATTTCATATAAGTCCCTGGAACTGAAATATTTTTCGCAGAGTTCTGAGAACAATATTTTCAGATTTGTTTGTGAGAAAGAATGAATAATTTAATGAGTTTTAGTACAATTAGGTGTTTCAAGAGAACTTAAGCCAAGGAAAGGAAGGCTATAGTTCTCTTGAAACACCTAGTTGTACTAAAACTCATTAAATTATTCATTCTTTCTCACAAACAAATCTGAAAATATTGTTCTCAGAACTCTGCGAAAAATATTTCAGTTCCAGGGACTTATATGAAATTCTAAATATCCCTAAAGAAGCTACTCAAAGTGATGTGCGCAGGGCGTACTACAAACTATCAATGACATGCCACGCTGATAGGGTGGAAGAAGGGCAAAAAGAAGAAGCCAGTGAAAAATTTAAAGTACTGGGTAAAATTCATGAAATTATGAGTGATGAGAACAAAAGAGCCCTATACGATAATACGGGATTTTACAACGAAGATGGTGACAACTCAACCGTCTTTGGTGATCGGGACTGGACTGAATACTGGCGTGGGCTTTTCAAAAAAGCTACCAAGAAAGACATAGAAGAATATGAAGTTAAGTACAAAGATTCTGAGGAGGAATTGTTGGATCTGAAGACAGCGTATAAGGCTAGTAAAGGAGACATGGACAACATTTTGGAGTTCATCCATTTTGTGGTGACTCTGGATGACGAAGCAAGGATCCGAAGCCGTATTTTCGATTTGATTGAGAATGAGGAGATCCCTAAATTTGACATATTCGTCAATGAACCACGCTCTGCTACCATTTTGAGACCGGACTCAACGCCTTCGACAGGGCAAGGCCCTTGGAAGCGAGTCAAAGGCTGAGGCCGGCTCAAAGGAAGAGCGGAAAGGACCCAAGAAATACTCAAGAGCTGGCCAACAGAATCCATTTATTTTCAGCTGTAAAATTAACTCGAACGTAGTTTCACAGACATTCACAATAAATACCTTAACTTGATAAATTACCATCTGATATTGTTAATAAAATTTTAAATAAGATTTGTTTGAAATAGTTGGCAAACACCATAGTTATTTCTCAACATAAATTTAAAAAAAGGAGGGAAACAACCTTTACAAATTTTAAGTTGAACCAAATCTTTAATTATGATGTTTGCCAACTATTTCAAACAAACGATGGCTGGAGCCACAAGCAAAGAAAGACAGACGACACCGCAATAACCCTTATCGTAGCGTCTCCGAACTTTCTCCCTACTGCGCAGCATGTTTCTCCTCGCTGCGCGCCAGGCACGGCAGACGTCCCCACTCCCCGGTGAGGGCAATAGGTCAGAAACACGCCACAGGTTTGAGAGAGGAGATGAAGGCGGGTATCCCAAAAACAATTCGAAAGGGACGGCCTTGTGGCTCTCATGTTTCGCACTGTTGAATGCCAGTTGCAACCATTCCAGTTATTCGTCCCAAGTAGTTTGCCGTTCGGCATGGAAGGAGATCAGGGCCGCTCTCAAATTGCGATTGAAGCGTTCAGCATGTGAGGGCTGGGGATAGTACGGCGACGTAGTAATGTGCTCGATGGCGTGGCCAAAACAGAATCTATGGAACTCCCTAGATGTAAACTGGGGACCATTGTCAGTGACCATTTGCTAGGGTACACCGAAATTCTGAAACAATCGGGACCTCAAAGCCTTAATGGTGAGATCTGTCAAGGCCCTACGGAGTGGGAACAACCAACAAAATTTTGAAAAGGCGTCCACGCAAACAAGTAGGTAAGTGTTACCAGACCTGCTACGGGGAAAAGGGTCCCACGTAATCAATAAACACCTTCTCAAAGGGGCGGCTGGCCACGTCCGAGGACAAAAGTCCGATTTTCGTGTTCTGAGCGGGTTTGCTCAAACAACACAGTCGACAAGCTCTCACTCTTTCGGCGATGTCTTTATCCATGCCCTTCCAGATAAACTCTTTTCGGATCTTGGCGATAGTTTTGTGGATGCCCAGATGATCCCCCACCTAAGATGAATGGAAGTAGGAGAAAATCATGGGCACCAGGACACTGGGGACAACAATCCGAGTGCCACCTTCCACACGTGGGCGGCAGCAGAGGGCCCCCTTGGAGAGAGAGTAAGGCGGGCGAGGCCCCACTCCCTCAATTTCTTGCATGATAGGCCCCAGCTCAGGATCCTGGCGCTGGTAGGGAGCAATATTCCCGAAAGCCAAAGGAAACTCCAGGAGGACAGTCCCTGTTACCGTTTGCCTCGTTTGCTAAGTTTCCTACCGTTGGTCTGGACCCCACAGAATTCTGAAGTTCCTATCGCCTGTGACTGTGAGACTTGGTCACCCAGACTCTGGTGCCGTGTTCAGGAAGGCCCATGTCTCCCAACTGAAGGCCTTCCGGGGTAAGGATGTACCCTCCAATTGAGGGTCTGTTTTCGGAGGTCCTACGGATTGGAGGCCTGATCACCCTTTCTTTCCTGTGGACCGTGTCCTCCACTGTCAATTTTCTTGTTACCAGTGCTGGGCCCAGCAAAATTCCCGGAGGTGAGCGTTCCCTCTGAAAGGTGGAGGTTCACTTTCCGTTTTGTACCTTCTCCCCGGAGGTTTGGTTTTCGTGGGGGAGGTTGTGCCGTGGCAAATTTTGAAGTTGAAAATTCATTGGATTTTCATACTGTATTTGCCTCACGTCACAGTGCACTGGCCGTCGGTCTTGCCGAGGCCGTTTTGATTTCCAATTCTGTTTCTTTCAAGCCTGGCGGAAGTGCCAGTTTTTTTTGGGTCCAGATGTTCTGGAAGGTTCTAGAAGCCTTTCTCGTGTTCTGTGGCTTCCGGCGTAGTTGAAATTTTCATGCAAAAAAGTTTGCTCGTTCACTTTGGGTTTAGTCTTGCTGAGAATACCACCTTGTGCCATCCTTTAGTGATGGCATACTTCTAAGAAGTTAATTCACGGGTAAGTAAGATTCATCTTCTCCTATTTCATATTGATGTATATCCATTGTTCACAGAATTATTATTTGTTGTCATAAAAAAGAGAGAAATTTTCTTCTTTCCCACTCTGCCAAAATTGCAGTGTGAGTTTCTGTTGGAACATCCAAGTTGAGGTTAGGACAATTTCAATTCAGATTTAAGGTGATAATTGTTCACCAAGTGCAAGAAATTGTGTTTATTGACAGTCAAATTTTGTGTTTTTGGAAGATCCGTCACTCAGAGCTGGTTGACAGAATCCAGCCACTTTGTCACTTTTGTTTGGGCTAGGCCTAGCCTAACCTGAACTGTAAGTTTCCTTTAGATTTTGTAGTTTACATTTTGTATGAGCTTAAAGGTGCAAAAATTTAATGTGTTATGCTTGTACAAGTTACCTTACTCCTTTCACAGACATAGATAGGCTTTTCATGTATGAACCAGCAAACAATGTGCAAGTAGTTTCATGAAAACTGTAACAAACCAAACTCATGCAAGGAGAAAATAAATAATTAGGCTACTCATTAGGCTATTACATTACGGAACTGATCTGCCTTTTTTTCCAATTATCCTCAATTTTGGCTAAACAAGTTCAATGCAATTGGGTTAGGAATAAAAATGTAAAAATACAGAAACAATTAACACATTGTAACACAGGGAGTGGAATTGTGACAGGGCCCATGGATGGCGGTTACGCTGCCCGCTGAACCAGATGATCATCCTGCCCACTGAACACTTGGCCCGATGACTGCTGCGCCACTCGGCATGGAGCCACATTGCCTGCTGACCTAGAACTACACCTGCAGGTGCCCATGATCACCCACGCCGACTGACACTGCCACCCAGGCTATGACCACCGTAGGCCTATTTCACCTTGGGGTCACCTACACCTTCTGGCTCCACCGCCCAGACTACCCCGGTAGGCCTAACCTCTGGGCTCTTTCTACGGCTGAGGTCAGTGTTAACCATTACTACTGCGTGCCATCCACCATCTCAGTGCAGTGATTCCACCTGGACTTACCATCTTGCCAAACCAACAACGGTGTGAAGTTTTGGGCCCATGTCAGGCTAGGACTTTATTCTTGTAATAGTACAAATTCAAATTATGTTAAATTGATCTTGTTTAGTCTGTAAGGTTTCTATCCAATTAGGAGCCCGCCCTTTTCAGCAGGAGGATACCGGGTGGAATTGGCTTTCCCATTTTAAATCACTGCCGAGACAAATCTATCTTAAATAATTTTTTTTCCAAATTTAAAAATCTTTTTTATTTAATTTAACTTCAACTTTTCAATTTTCAACTTTTCAAATTAACAACCTTTACAAATTTTAAGTTGAACCAAATCTTTGATTATGATGTTTGCCAACTATTTCAAACAAATGTTATTTAAAATTTTATTAACAATATCAGATGGTAATTTATCAAGTTAAGGTATTTATTGTGAATTTCTGTGAAACCATGTTCGAGTTAATTTTACAGCTGAAAATAAATGGATTCTGTTGGCCAGCTCTTGAGTGTTTCTTGGGTCCTTTCCGCTCTTCCTTTGAGCCGGCCTCGGCCTTTGACTCGCTTCCAAGGGCCTTGCCCTGTCGAAGGCGTTGAGTCCGGTCTCAACTAATATTAGAAAATTTTAATTTTTCAATTCGTTAAAATTTAAATCATGATCGACTATTATATTTCATGATTGTATTTTACTGATCTTCTTATTTTATGCACATTTTAGTGTAAGGAAATCAATCATTACAATAAGTAAATTTCCAAAATATTAACTTTTATAAATCATATTTCTCCGGTTGAAATTCACCATTTCAGATTTTACCATTTTCAGAATTTTGGGGGTGATTAGTACACAATTTTAATAGTATCGTTATTAAAATTTAACACTGCCAACATGTTTTTAGTAAAAAAGTTTTATTTAAATATAAAATAACTCCGAGTGTAAGTTTGGCTTCGACCCGTCGTTTATCCCTTTATTTACTTCTAGTTTGGTGTTGACCTTTCTCGCTGTTGGTTCGGAGTGTGGTTTTGGTATTTACATAGGATTTATCACGGATATCAATGTCAATAGCTAGAGCGGAAATTTCAGTGCAATTCTAAAAGATAAGCATACAATTATTGTAAATCCATGACAGCTAATTCACACAGAAAGCGTAAATCTTTCAATATAGACTCTTCCATAACTATAATCCTGCTCTTCCATAACTAAGTCAATTCTTGGGCTGACGTTTTAAGGAGTTTATAAGGTGTTTAACCAACCCATGTTTTGTCTTGAACGAAAATCTGTAATTTAGTTTACATATGGCCAAATAAATGCCTTTCAATTAGCTTTTGACTTTAAATTGGTATGCTAGGTCCCTAGACTCTTATTCTAACCTTACATACCTGTTTGAATACTCGGACTGACATTTTAAGGGCTTTATGACTGTTTTATTAACCCATGTTTTGTCTCAAACGATAGTTAAGTTTACATAAGGCGATATAAATACCTTGCTTTTGACTTGAAATGGTAATGCTAGTTAACTAATAATAACTATGTGAATGCTCGGTCAGACATTTTCTTCCGTTTTTTAAAAACCTGATCCTTAAATATGGGAAATATGGTGGCGAGGGTTAGTTTATCCTTGCTAATGTGCCATTGGCTGGAGCCCTTTGGTTTTTTTGTTGTTTTTGTTTTATTTCACTGTTGCATACCAGCTGGCAATTTTACATCACAACATATTTACAATATTATTGGTAGCAGTTGTTTTTTAACCAGTTTATTTTAGTACTGTTAATTTTTAACAAGGAATAGGTTTGGCTTAAAAATTTAACAGGTGATAAGGAGTTACTGAATGACATTATAACTTATTTAAAACGTTTTTTGAGGAAACCTGATACTCGAACTTGTTTGTCACGAGTTTTAACGTTTTGTTTACAGTTTAAATTTTTTGTTTACAGTTTAAATCTCTCCCCCACTCCAATATTCTCGTGAAGGATCAGGTTTAAAAAACCTAATACAATTAATAGTTTAGTTGCAAATGCACGAAGCTAGAACGTGGCCAGTTTCACACCAGTGTCAAAATATGAGTTTCAAATTTTCAGCTTTAAAACTTAATCATTTCACTTTTGAGTAAGATAATTTGAAATCTGAAATAATAAATTAATGTTTTACCTGATGTCAAAAATAATTTATTAAATTCTCCCACTCGAAACTATTAGAACTTAACCAACTACTCAATATCAATTACTGAAATATCAAGTATACTCATTACGCAAAAGGTGCCAGAAATTCGTGGATTAAGAGCCATCAATCGAGTTACAAATTACAAATGTACATTGTATTCAATAAACTTTCCCATATGAAAATCTTTATCATCGTATGTGTGCGTATGGAATCATTTAACTGAAAATTTATTTTAATTAATTACTTCAAAGAAGAATTAATGTTTCAGTTGTCAGTTGAGTAATGAATGCCAAGTAATTAAAAGTAGAGGAGTTTAACATTTCCCTCTACAGTCACTCTAGATTACTCCAAATAGTTTTAAGATTGCTTAAAAAACCTAACCTAAAAATTATTTTTGTTATAAAAAATATATAATAAGTTAATGCATTGACACAATCGAGAAAAGTACGTAATATATAGTCTCGGAAGACTGATTTTTACATTGCGTATTTTATAGGCCTGAATTAATATTTCGAAATAGCAGACAAAGCAGATCTTTCACACTTGTTTATTGCAAATGTTGTGACTAACTTTTTAATATCTATTTTTTTAAATTCTTATATCATTACATACTACACCAGGAAGTTTATCACTGTAAAAAAAGCATGATCTCAACGATTGTAAAATAAAATTTTAAAAATATTTAAGTTAGTTTTTATTATTATGAAAACCAGCAATGCAATTTAAGTAAATGGCCTCGTCTTGAATTTCAACGTTATCAAGCATATTTCTTTTAAATTTCACTAGTTAATTCATAAAATTTGAACCGAAACAAAATTAATGGAAAAATTGTTCACAAATATTAAAGAACTCAGGTTTTGATCAAAGTTAAACAATAAACCTATAACTGTAAAATTTTAATGATAAGATTTGTTTTCCATGATTGACAATAAATCTATAATGATTTGTTTTATTTGAAACATTGGTACTGAAGACCAAATAGTTCTATGAATATCGTATTAAGGAGTGTACGATGAATGTATAACAAAGATATTTTTGTTTTTGTTTAATTCTCTTAGCTTTATATTTTCTTCCGTTACAATTTGGAAATGCTAAATTCCTATTTACCAATTAAAGTGAATGAAGTTTCTGAACTTTTATGTTGCTATCAGAAATATAATTTTTTTAATGCAACCTTATATACAAATATTCAATTAATACAAATAATCATAATTTAAAGTACACTTGAATTGAACATTCTTTACAGTTAACAAACTATTGGGTTTTGTAAAGGAAAATCTATCCGAATACGAAATGTGAATATTTCAGTAACCTGGCTTTATTCATGATTCACGTATGTTCATGGATCTCGTAAGTATCGGATGGGATAATTTCAAGAATCATTTACCCGGAGTATAGAGTGTTACCACCGACAGTAACATAAAGGTGCACCATCTTTCCCAGATGGAAGCACTCACCCTTCGAAACTCTCTCATATAATGGTTCGTAAACCACGCTACATGTAATGCCACTTTAACGAAGACATGCATGACGCCATACAATTTAAAATTAGAAAGATTTGTCTTTATAAATTTAATGCCTCAAATATTTTACGTACTTATCAATTCAGAGGTTTGTGACTTACGCAATGTTCAAATTTACAAAAGAGGAAAGATAATTAATATCAACAATTAGTTAACTTATAGAAGGAGAATGAAATACGTGTGTAATAAATAATTAAATTCTCAAAACCTTTAGTGTATTATCCAATTGCTTCCCTAGAGAAATATTTCTCTAATAACTCTAAACCAAGAAATATGTTTAAACTACTTTAACGCCCTAATTATAAAGTGTCAAAAAGGTTACACAATAATACTTAATATTGGTTATCTTCCAGAAAATGTTCACGTGGAACTATTATGCACAATGCCTTCGAAAGACACAAAAAATATGCTATTAATATTCATTTTTGTGCTACCTTACCTTAAGAGATTTGTTCTCAATAAATCTTTAAAATGAAATACCATTTTAACCCGTTTAATACTCGAGTGTGTTTGTATACTCGAGCAACTTAATTTATTAAAGAGGCAGGTAGCTGAAGTTGATATGATCCGAAAGCAGGAACTGTTAATAGATCTCCCACATGGTAGGCTACTAAATAAAGTTCACGTGTGGGCAGATCGTTATTACTATGGTGGAGGAGTGTCTCCTTATTGTTTTTGTGAAAACTACTGCAATATTTAACTGACATTTCTCTTTACAGTCGGCTTGGCATTAAGGATGTAAAGGTGCGTTTACATTAGAGGTTGAACGACCAAAAGTTATTGACTTTTACTGGAATATCCATTTGGCTTAAGTCAACAACCTTTGGTTGCATACCTTTGGTATAAACGCACCTTATTGCTGTAAAACATTAATAACTGAATGAAACTTAGCTTAGAGTTTTAAATTAATTTTAGTATTAATAAGTGTTTATATAAAAAAACTGCATCAGTTATGATCTTTATTGTAGCCAAATAAGACTATCGTTCTTCAGATATGATTAAATAAAAAATAAAAAATAATAATAATAAAATTGATCTACATTCGACAATCGCTAGAAAGTTAGACGTTTCGGGTTAGTTTAAGATTAATAGTTCAATACATTAAATAATGCATTATTTAAGACATCGACACGCTCTGTGGTGAGTATTTGAAAGTAAATATGCTTAGAGGGTGAGTATGATGGATTGTATTATGTGTTGATTTGTTAGTGACAAAGATCATTTGATTCATTTGTCATAAACCATTAATTAATTAGCTTAATATTTTTAATGCTATAAACTATAACATACCTTAATTGGACCTATCATAATCTACCTCAGATTAATTGAACTTACTATACAGTGTGTTTATAAAAACATGCCGGTTGATTTTGAACAAGCACTACTGAAAAGTTTTGAAGATTCTTTAATGATTAAATGGCAAATTGTAGAGGAAAAAGCAAAGTTTTTCTCATATCTTGATACGTTTCAAAGTCAGCTTCATTTCTTGTTCTGCAGACATCAGAATAGTATTGATTTCTTCTAAAGCGTTTTGCAGAATTTCTGGTGTTACAATCGTGATCGCTGTTAAAATTCGCTCCGGCATACGTCTCAAGTCTTGATTTTTTTCTGCATACACAATGTTCTTGATGTAATTCCAGAAAAAAATTTCGAAGGGGTCATATGAAGATTTAGGTAGGTAGGCCAATGAATAGGCACAGGGAATGTGCTTATCCAACCATTTTGAAATCTGTTGCTAAGCGTGTCACGTTTTATCCAAACGTCAAGGTCAACGTTTGATTGCATACAATATGGCAAACCAAACTAACTTCTTTCATCTTCTGGTTGACGTTTACATGGTTTAATTATTTTGAAAGTGTTTCAGTAACGCCAATTCAAAATCACAGCATTCTTTTATAAACTCCCTGAATTTGTTAATTTTGTAAGGTGATAAAATATTTAACAAAAAATACACCGATGTCTTACTAAATTGTATGGGCTTTAAGGGGGTTTGAGGCGCAAAAATGGCTTAATATTTTTAGCCTCCCGTTTAAGTAACGGATGTTAAATATCTTCCTTGAAAACCACCTACATACTCACTCCTACAATACTTACAAAAACTTAAATAACCCAACCCCATCGAGAATTCACCACCTATAATCATTTCTGTTGCAAATTAGTTTTAACCCTTACCTGATTTGTACTGGATTGCAAGGTGCACCACCAATCTCTGTTATTGCAGAGGAATATTTAATTTCGCGAGCGTCGGTCGAGAGGTTGTGTGTCTTAGCATACAAGTTAGCCGGTTATCTTCGCTTGCCAAACAGCGCGGGGCAGGAGTTAGTTTGAGGGGTTGAGTTAGTTTGAGGGTTTGGTTAGTTTGAGGGTTGGGTTAGTTTGAGGGTTGGGTTAGTTTGAGGGGTTGGGTTAGTTTGAGGGGTTGAGTTAGTTTGAGGGTTTGGTTAGTTTGAGGGTTGGGTTAGTGTGAGGGCTGGGTTAGTTTGAGGGGTTGGGTTAGTTTGAGGGTTGAGTTAGTTTGAGGGGTTGGGTTAGTTTGAGGGTTGGGTTATTTTGAGGGTTGGGTTAGTTTGGGGGTTGGGGTAGTTTGAGGGTTGGGTTAGTTTGAGGGTTGGGTTAGTTTTAGGGTTGGGTTAGTTTGAAGGTTGAGTTAGTTTGAGGGTTGGGTTAGTTTGAAGGTTGGGTTAGTTTGAGGGTTGGGTTAGTTTGAGGGCTGGGTTAGTTTGAGGGGTTGGGTTAGTTTGAGGGTTGAGTTAGTTTGAGGGGTTGGGTTAGTTTGAGGGTTGGGTTAGTTTGAGGGTTGGGTTAGTTTGAGGGTTGAGTTAGTTTGAAGGTTGAGTTAGTGTGAGGGTTGGGTTAGTTTGAGGGTTGGGTTAGTTTGAGGGTTGGGTTAGTTTGAGGGCAGGAGGGCGAGTCAACGTAGCAGGCGATGGTTGTGCTGGTTGGTGCTGGTCGATACTCATACAACCCGCACGCGACCGACTGATTATACTAGTTACATTTTAAAACCAAACGTTCGACCAATATTCTGAGACTGCGTTCCTTCCAACAAATATTTCTTCGTTGTTTTAAATGATGATTTATTTTTCCAATTTAGAGTTTCAAATCTAATAGTTAAAGTAAATATTGTTTCTAAACATAATATTTTATGTGGTAGTTTATTACATCAATTGCAAATTTACGAGATTTTTTGTTATTTATGGCAATATGGTTAAAACTAAAGGTAACAAATCTGTATGAAATCAGTAACTGTACAATGATTCAATCCGTCAAACATTTCGTTACACATTTCAATTTAAACATTAAATATAAATTACAAATTCAACTGTTATCAACAAGGAAAATGTCTAATAATGTTTCTTAAAGTTATTCCTCTTTAGTTGATTAAAATTATAACTGTGCAAATAACTTAAACATGGAGAAATGACTGTGTCAGCCAGATGAGAGACCATCTATTTATGAGGGAGGTTGACTTGGTGTCAAGATAGTCTACGGGAAATCCAGTTATAATAACGTTGCAGAGAGGTGAACACTGCGCAACAATTTATGCATGAACAACAACTGAGCGTCAATCACTCTCTAGGGCGGGAATCGTCGGGTATGTTTGTCTGGCTCGTAGACTAGATGTAACCGTCAGCATCAGCAGTATCTGTCTTCCGTTTTGTAATGTGTACGATTTAAATTTAACTATAGTATTTTTGTTAGTAATTAATTGTCTTCTATTTCTTATAATAATAATTTTATTGTTTTATTTGTACTTTTAAACGGGCTTACATGAATCATAAAATCCGATTTAATGGTTGAAAGTTTCGGAATATCGGAAATGACAAGGTGAACAACATAAAATATAAATGAATAGAATTGATGTACATTCGAAAATCGCTAGAATGTTAGAGCTGTTGCACTTAAGACTTAGATGATGAAGTACCAGTTTCGGGTTAGTTTAAGATTAGTAGTTCAATACATTATATGTATTATTTAAGACATTGACGCTCTGTGATGAGTATTTGAAAGTTAATATACTTCAAGGGTGAGTATGATGGATTGGATTATGTGTTGATTTGTTAATGACAAAGACCGTTTGATTCATTTTTCATAAGCCATTAATTTGATTAGCTTAATTTTTTATTGCTATTTACTATAACTTACCTTAATTGTACCTACCGTAATCTACCTCCCATTAATTTAATTTACTATATGTATTTTTTTTAATATTTTTGATGGCAATCTAATTTTTTAACAGGATAAGACCAGTGTATGGGCAACATTGTTTGAGCTGTAGGGATGTTAAAAAAATTGCTTAATATTTTTTTTAACTTCCTCCAACAATTTGTTAGTTACTCCGGTTACAACGGTAAGTAACGGTTGTTAAATAGCTTCCTTGAAAACCACCTACATACTCACTCCTACAATACTTACAAAAACTTAAATAACCCAACCCCATCGAGAATTTACCATGTATGAGAATTTCTGTTGCAAATTACCTTTAACCCAAGGATTACCCTGACCTGATTTGTACTCGATTGATAGGTGCACCACCAATTTCTCTTATTGCAGAGGAATATTTAATTTCGCGAGCGTCGGTGGAGAGGTTGTGTACCCTAGCGTACAAGTCAGCCGGATATTTTCGCTTGCCAAACATCGCGGGGCAGGAGGGCAGGAGTTAGTTTGAGGGTAGGGTTAGTTTTTAGGGTTTGGGTTAGTTTGATGGTTGGGTTAGTTTGAGGGTTGGGTTAGTTTGACGGTGGAGTTAGTTTGAGGGTTGAGTTAGTTTGAGGGGTTGGGCTAGTTTGAGCGTAGGGTTAGTTTGAGGGTTGGGTTAGTTTGGGGGCTGGGTTAGTTTGAGGGTAGGGTTAGTTTGAGGGTAGGGTTAGTTTGAGGGCTGGGTTAGTTTGAGGATTGGGTTAGTTTGAGGGTTGGGGTAGTTTGAGGGTTGAGTTGGTTTGAGGGTTGGGTTAGTTTGAGGGTAGGTTAGTTTGAGGGTTGGGTTAGTTTGAGGGTTTGGTTAGTTTTAGGGTTGGGTTAGTTTGAGGGTTATGTTAGTTTGAGGGTTGGGTAAGTTTTAGGGTTGGGTTAGTTTGAGGGTTAAGTTAGTTTGAGGGTTGGGTTAGTTGGAGGGTCGGGTTAGTTTGAGGGTTGGGTAAGTTTAGGGTTGGGTTAGTTTGAGGACAGGAGGGTGAGTCAACGTAGCAGTCGATGTTAGTGCTGGTTGGTGCTGGTCGATACTCATACAACCCGCACGCGACCGACTGATTATACTAGTTACATTTTAAAACCAAACGTTCGACCAATATTGTGAGACTGCGTTCCTTCCAACAAACATTTCTTCGTTGTTTTAAATTATGATTTATTTTTCCAATTTAGAGTTTCAAATCTAATAGTTTAAGTAAATATTGTTTCTAAATTTAATATTTTATGTAGTAGTTTGTTACCTTAATTGAAAATTTATTAAATTTTGTGTTATTTATGGCAATATGGTTAAAACTAGAGGTAACAACTCTGTATGAAATGAACAATTATTCAAACCATCAAACATTTTAGTCAAACAATAAATATAAATTACAAATTCAACTGTTATCAACAAGGAAAATGTCTAATAATGTTGAAGTTATTCCTCTTTAGTTGATTAAATTATAACTGTGCAAATAACTTAAACATGGAGAAATGACTGTGTCAGCCAGATGAGAGACCATCTATTTATGAGAGAGGTTGACTTGGTGTCAAGATAGTCTACGGGAAAGCCAGTTATAATAACATTGCAGAGCGGTGAACACTGCGCAACAATTTATGCATGAACGCCAACTGAGCGTCAATCACTCTCTAGGGCGGGAATCGTCGGGTATGTTTGTCTGGCTCGTAGACTAGATGTAATCGTCAGCATCAGCAGTATCTTGCCTTCCGTTTTATAATGTGTACGATTTAAATTTATCTGTAGTATTTTTGTGTGTAATTAATTGTCTTCTGTTTCTTATAAAAATAATTTAATTGTTTTATTTGTAATTGTAAACGGGTTTACATGAATCATAAAATGCGATTTAATGGTTGAAAGTTTCGGTATTTCGGAAAAAAATTAGAAGCGAGAGAAGTTTATAAGTCTTTAGAAAGACATGGAATAATTTTTTCATATTTCCAAAAATTGAAAGTCATATTTGTTTTGAAAGTCAAGGTCAAAACCCCCATTAGATTTACCTTATGGATTTTCACGAATATATATTTTATTGCAATAAAATATATATTTATGAAATTAAAAAAGAAATGTATATTTTGCGAGTCAAAGTTATTTATTTTATTAAATTGTTTAAATTATGTTGTACCATCAAAACTTATGCCAAAGCATATGTTCTATTCAAAAATGTGTCATTATGGTAGCTAATATACAAAGTGTCCAGCTTCGACTGTCCGAAACTTGTCGGAAACTTGTCTATTTAGCAAGCCAAAAGAAACAAAAAGTTCACATAAACATATGCCCCAAAATGCTTCGTTAACCCGCTAGCCGCCATTTTGTTTTTTACAATTAATAATTTTTATTTCTGGAAAGGATAGATGGATTGAGTTCATATTTGGCATGGGCCTTTATTATAACAATTGTTATTGAAAGAAGAAATAATTATCTTTTTCCGTCGTGTATTTACAAAATGGTGGTCATTTAAAAATTTTAAACTCAAATATCTCAAAACCGGTAAATTTTTGCAAAATTTTACTTGAAACAAAAAATTTTCAAAATTTAAATTATCCTACCACTAAAACCAAGTGTGTGTTGATCTGACAACAAATAACGGAGTCATTGTGATTTTGTTCTAAGTTAACCTAAATTTGCATGCATTATAATGGGAAATTTATGTTTTTATACACAAAAATTTCAATAACTCAATTATTTGTTGTCAGATTATTACAAACTTGGTTTCATTGGTTAGATAATTTAATTTTGCATTTTCTTTGTGTCTTTTTAATTTTTCTTTTAAGTTACACTAAGTTTTAACTTATTACAACAAACTGTTCATAAATTAAAAATCATTCTTAAAAAATACAAAATTGAAGCTATATCGTTAATTGTGGAAGTTTTTTTTTAATTGTTAATGTGATATTTTAGCTTGTCTTTAGGTCAGAAATAATCTTTAAGAGGAAGGCGGAGAGTTGAGGAATATTCTGTATAGATAAAACTTCCATACTTCATCGGAGAGAATTATTGTGAGTAGTAAATTTATCACATGCTCCAGGAATGAAATTAAAACCATGGACGAATAATGATTTATTAAGAAAGATAAAAACAAGAAATAAAATGTTAAGTAATTCCTAGAAATATCCCAATAATACTTTATTATTCAATCAATACAAACAATACAGAAATGTACTCAATTTCGGAATTAAATGCAATAAACGGGAGTATTGCTTGAACTTGTTTAACCAAAATATTAAAAATTTGTCAAAGCAGTGGAAAATTGTGAATACATTACTAGGAAACTCCAAAACAAAATTCAGTGACATATCTTTAGCTGATGAAAATACCAATGAAAATATTACAGATTCTGCAAAAGTGGCCCAAAAGTTTAATGAAGATTTTATAAACAATATCCGAATTTTATCTTTTCAATATACTTGGTTTCCTGGTTAGGTTCTGCAATTAATCTATTTGATTTAATATCTATTAGAGGCTTGACGAATTTATGGTCTGATCAATCCAAATCAACAACTTCTATAAAACAATCAATTTTATCTTTACTTCTAAAAAATACATGGTCAATGCAACTTTTACTATTTTTGGTTACCCGAGTTGGAGTGCTAACAAGACTTTTTAAGCCTTTGCTTGCATTAAAGTCAGATACTCGATGTTTTTGTTAGAATTTTGCAAAATGCAAACATTACAATCTCCAATCAGAAGTAAGTTCTTTTCACTCATGTTTTCAATGACTCCTTGTAATTCATTGACAAACGGCGTCACAGCGTGTGCGTGGAGACGGTAGATGCCCAGCAGCGTGAGCGCTCTGCCGGCGCCGAGGTCAACTACTACCCGCACCAGATCAGCTGTTGTCGCGTCGACTGTCTGGCCGCTGTGACGCAGTGCATTGTTGACATAACAAGCGATTCCCCGCTCGGTACGTGTCATTACAGTTCGCGTAAACGTGATAATTCGGAATACTATAAAATTTGTTCGTCTTTAGAGATCCAGACTTCTGAAAAAAGAGGATATGAGGTAAATTTTCTGAATTTTGTAACTGAATTATAAATGAATCAAAGTTTCCTCGCATGCTCCTAATGTTTAGATGCAATATGCTTAAGTTACTCCTGCTATTTATATTTTCATCTATCATTGCAGAATGTTTAAACTATTTAAAATTATTTACCAAATAACCCCAATACCCATAAGACTGGATTAGGTTTTTTTGTACATGAAATTAAACTTAACGTTAAAATATAGCATACAGTAAAATAAATTAAATGCTTTGCGTCCATTGAGAAAACTCTTAGACCCGTTTCAGAAAGACAAATTATTCTTACAATATCAGCCACAGTTACAGAACCATCGTCCAAAGCAGCCTCGAGTCTTGGGCTCTTGCGCCGCTGCGCCGAACATACGGTACAGCGCCACGCTTGGTTAGTAGTAGAAAGGTAGGCTATGTTAAGAAAATATGTCACCATGATATGTATTGTTTTACAATCGCTGCAACAAATCTTAGGTTGATTCTTCGAGACTGATTTAGAGCACGACTTGCAGTTAACCATTTTGAGGTTATGTATGACGTAACCACAATGAGTGTATTTTTGTTGTAAAATAACTTTTTTACAACAAGTCTTTAGTGTAAACATAATTTGGTCTTGATTTAAGCATGCAAGTACGATGCGTAATTCCTACTGACAGAAATGTAGGCACGTTTGTCCCTGATTTTTTTTCCATGAGATGTATGTGTATTGTAGCAACAAAATACTTTTTTGTTCCTATTTATTTTAATATTACACATATTTTGTAGAGAATTTTGACTTTATTCTCACTTTTTCATATCCCTTGAAATCCTATGTCCTTGTTCTATGAAATTCTTGTTTTATAAAATAAATTCAGAAAACTGTCAACTTAGAGTTTTTGGTGTTCGGATAACCAAACTTACAGAGCCACAAATCCAGTTTGCAATGTCTGACAGTGTGTAAATATCTTACAGAGCCACAAATCCAGTTTGCAATGTCTGACAGTGTGTAAATATCTTACAGAGCCACAAATCCAGTTTGCAATGTCTGACAGTGTGTAAATATCTTTCAGAGCCACAAATCCAGTTTGCAATGTCTGACAGTGTGTAAATATCTTACAGAGCCACAAATCCAGTTTGCAATGTCTGACAGTGTGTAAATATCTTACAGAGCCACAAATCCAGTTTGCTATGTCTGAAAGTGTGTAAATATCTTACAGATCCACAAATCCAGTTTGCAATGTCTGACAGTGTGTAAATATCTTACAGAGCCACAAATCCAGTTTGCAATGTCTGACAGTGTGTAAATATCGAATAAACATTGCCGAGACGAATACACAGAGCAAAAGCAAACCAAGCTGTTACAGTTCCGCCGTTGGTTCGAGCTAAACTTTCAGTCCGATGATTCTGATTTAATATTATTTACTCCATGTAGTTTTGGAGCCCCTTAATGTTCTGGAAATGATAAGGAAAAAATATCAATAATAAATGTTTATACTTTACATCTCGATTAAATGCTGTTTTACCTGTCGTAAGTGTAAGACCACCGAAGTATGATTATGAAATCACGAGTATTGAAATTTTAAGTTTAATGTTATAATTTTCACAAAACGACAAAAAATATATTAACTATAAAAAACCAATAAATTTATAGCTTTAACATTTCCAGATTACCAAATAATTCGCCTCAAACTCGACTAAGAATAAAATCATTTGCTTTATCATAAGACTTTTGTTCTATTATAACCAGTATAAAATACGAGTTGAAAACCGATAAATAGTCTTAAACTGTATCACCAAGTAACTTTCTAAGTAAAAAACAATATTTTTAAGCCTGAGCATGTGTTCCATGTTTTGAGAGTTGTCAGCTGTTTTTGGTAATTTGTTTGCTTTTCTCTTGTCTCCAAACGATTATTTCAATAAAAAAAAATTAATTTAGCCATTGCAAAATTTAATTTTATTAATTTAAAATCTCTATAAATATTTTATCCCAGAACTTAGTTAGAAACTTTTGGAGAAAATAATCCAACCCGTTTTTAGATCGACGTAACACTACGTACAAATATTCCTCATTCTACAATACTAGATAGTAAATTTTCTAAAAATATTAAAACTGACATATCTTGAACAAACTTAGTTTAATAGTGCATCCGTGGTGCAACATAGGTATACCGAACATGGCGTGTGCAGCTTAACATTGTAACCACTGGGTGTCCGTGGTGCAACATAGAAACAGACAGTTTCGTGTACACCGAACATCGCGTGCGCAGCTTAACATTGTAACCACTGGGTGTCCGTAGTGCAACATAGAAACAGACAGTTTCGTGTACACCGAACATCGCGTGCGAAGCTTAACATTGTAACCACTGGGTGTCCGTGGTGCAACATAGAAACAGACAGTTTCGTGTACACCGAACATCGCGTGCGAAGCTTAACATTGTAACCACTGGGTGTCCGTGGTGCAACATAGAAACAGACAGTTTCGTGTACACCAAACATCGCGTGCGCAGCTTAACATTGTAACCACTGGGTGTCCGTGGTGCAACATAGAAACAGACAGTTTCGTGTACACCGAACATCGCGTGCGCAGCTTAACATTGTAACCACTGGGTGTCCGTGGTGCAACATAGAAACAGACAGTTTCGTGTACACCGAACATCGCTTGCGCAGCTTAACATTGTAACCACTGGGTGTCCGTGGTGCAACATAGAAACAGACAGTTTCGTGTACACCGAACATCGCATGCGCAGCTTAACATTGTAACCACTGGGTGTCCGTGGTGCAACATAGAAACAGACAGTTTCGTGTACACCGAACATCGCGTGCGCAGCTTAACATTGTAACCACTGGGTGTCCGTGGTGCAACATAGAAACAGACAGTTTCGTGTACACCGAACATCGCGTGCGAAGCTTAACATTGTAACCACTGGGTGTCCGTGGTGCAACATAGAAACAGACAGTTTCGTGTACACCGAACATCGCGTGCGCAGCTTAACATTGTAACCACTGGGTGTCCGTGGTGCAACATAGAAACAGACAGTTTCGTGTACACCGAACATCGCGTGCGCAGCTTAACATTGTAACCACTGGGTGTCCGTGGTGCAACATAGAAACAGACAGTTTCGTGTACACCGAACATCGCTTGCGCAGCTTAACATTGTAACCACTGGGTGTCCGTGGTGCAACATAGAAACAGACAGTTTCGTGTACACCGAACATCGCGTGCGCAGCTTAACATTGTAACCACTGGGTGTCCGTGGTGCAACATAGAAACAGACAGTTTCGTGTACACCGAACATCGCGTGCGCAGCTTAACATTGTAACCACTGGGTGTCCGTGGTGCAACATAGAAACAGACAGTTTCGTGTACACCGAACATCGCATGCGCAGCTTAACATTGTAACCACTGGGTGTCCGTGGTGCAACATAGAAACAGACAGTTTCGTGTAAACGAACATCGCGTGCGCAGCTTAACATTGTAACCACTGGGTGTCCGTAGTGCAACATAGAAACAGACAGTTTCGTGTACACCGAACATCGCGTGCGCAGCTTAACATTGTAACCACTTCTCTGATATACTGGCTTGTTTAACGTTTCAATTTGTGTTAATGCGTGTACATGCATAAATGACGAGTTTTGTAATGAATTCCCTCTACTTGTTAGTGCATGGAATGACTTCAACAAATAAAACTTTACAAATTCATGTTGCGTTCTAAGTAATCAGTTTTAGGACTTGTTCTAGAAATCAGATGGAAATCTTAAGTTTAAGGATAATAAAAGTCATAATTAGTAGTATTTACTTTTGTATACATTTTATACTATTTCGTTGTCGTAATGTCAACCTTCATAAGCTTAACTTGAACTCCCCTAACTATGGGCTTATTTTTCTCATCACACCCTCTGCTTATGTGGCTGTGTCACAGTTTCTTCTTGGGTTGTACTATGACATGATTCTGATTATTGATTAGATTCTTTTTCTTTTTTAAAATGTTGACTAAAATTTTAAAATTAGGTAACTACAGAAAGGTTTTTATATTTTTGAGAGATCACATTAGATTCGATTTGAGCTGTATACAAAGAAATTGATTCTTTTAGTTAGAGTTATAAGCCTAAGAAGTTTTAGAAATCTTGCTTGAAGTGTGACTCGGAAAGGAAGACTCATTTATTTTAAAAGAAATTAGGGTCTTTGAATAATCATTTCCTTGTAAAACATTTTCTATCTGTTGTTGTTATCTTTCATTTCAATTTTTAGCTCAAATGTATATTTTGTTATTGATTTACTAAATCGTTATTTAACTTAATATTATCAGTTGTAATTAGCTTATATAATTATTTACAATAATTTGGAATAAAACTAGTTTAACAATGCTTATTGAAAATCACATGACTCTCGATACGTCAACAGATATCAATGAATTTTTAATATTAAAGTGCAAAAAGGACATTCAAAGCTTGTACATCGAAACGTCAAAATTTGTAAATTCTAAAAATAATATCATATATAAAATCTAGATAAAATTGTATAAGTGAAAAGCAGATGAATACTTGATTTAATTTGTTTTTGCAAATTCTATTCAAGTTTTTTCTACTGTATAACCTTACCCACCCATTGAAATTATACCTTAGTACTTTTTTTAACTTTTAAACTTTAAACATTTTTAACTTATTTTTTTAAACTTATTTTATGGTATTTTAAAGTTTTTTGACTGGAAGTCGCACAATACAATTACCTTTCATTGATATGTTAAATATGAGACATGTGACATTTTTCTAAATGTTTCATTAACTATAAACTAGTAGTACTCCTTCTTAACTGTAGAATAATTAAACATTTTCGGTTTTGACTTTTATAAATAATATCTATAATAATGATATTTCCGAAGAAAAATTCTTTGTTCGTAAAACATATGTTTGCAACAAATATGATGCCAAACTATTAAGAGTAACGGAGCGGAATAGCACAGTGTGGTTTTGGCAATCCAATAAATCCTATGAACAATGGAACAAAAGTCCCCCTGTGCCTGGACTCTACATTGTTGATGGTTGTAACTGCTGTACGTCTGCTGCTTCAACGAGACAGAAAACGTTAAAATATGTCTTTCACGATTTGTAAACAGAAAGTTATGGAATTTTTGTGTGAAAATGCTATTGAAATATAATATTTTTCTTTGCTTTTTCCATAATTTATCTTGTCAAATTTGTTTAAGTTTTCAATATTTATTCATTTGCTTAATAAAGGTCTACTAAATGAACTTGCTTCACTCCCACGACACTTGTCATTCGAAAAATATTTTTGGAGGTTGTAATCTTATTTTATTGAATAAAACTAATAGAGAAATATTTCAAATAATACGATTAAATTTCGAGAAATGAAATATTTTTATGCATATTTTACAAAAGCCAATGATTCCAAATAATCACTTCATTTTTTTATTTTTTATTTTATACTAGGTTTTTCTTGCGGTATCGCTTGAGTTACTCGTCAGTTTTAGCTCGTACGCTCACTCACTGTCACGCTCGCATATCGTTAGGATAACCTCATTCGTAACGCTCACTCGCTGTCATGCTCACCGTGTATGTAAGAAATCGCTGGAGTACCTAAAATTGGAATTTTAGATTGATTTTGTTTCTTAGCTACAAATATTTCTTAAGAGGTTGGTAAACCTTTTTTGCCCTACTTTGTCCCGTCCACATAGACTATTGATCTGTGTGATGATCGTATTAGACATAGTAAGGGGGTGAGCCGCTACAGTACAAGGTGAACGGTACTGATAAAAGTCACTGGCAGAACGCGGATTCGTCCCGATCGCTGCCATGGTCCCGAAGTCCGGCGCGCTAACCACTACGCCACCGACTCACCCCAAAGTGTATATTAATTATTTATTTATTACCGGTTTTGCCACTTGACGATGTTGGTTTCCTAGAACTGCGTACAGTGTATTTGAGGTATTGTATATGTCATAAAAACGCACCTTATCCATGGCAAGCTGCAACAAATGAAGTACATTACAAACACATATATTTGAGCTATAAAATTACTTTCTCAAGCAAACATTATTTATCCACGCTGTTTAATTCGCTTCAATATACCCTTGGAATTGCTTTTTAGCTGAAAGAGTAATGATTCAGCAGAACAGAGCGTGGATTTGACATCTCAATAAATCCCCACAACAATGGACTTAGGTCCACTATTGACCACCGAGTATAGTCCGTCCATTGTAGGGGATGATTAAAACATAAGGTAACTCAAGATTTCAATTCTACGCTCAAAATACTACTTGTTTGAGTCATATGAAACATCTTAGATCAAAATAACTTTTGTTTGCTTTTTTTATCTTTGTCATTGTACGGTTGTCACCTAAAGTAGACATATAAGTGTTAAAAACTAAATATATGTTTAAGTTTAACTTACCGTTATGAAAAATTGTCATTAAAACTTTTTACCGTTATTTGAAACAGAATTTACATACTTCAGGTTTACTGAGTATTGGCTTCGAGTAACAGTAAGAAAGTTAACTTTAAAGCTTTAGACAGATATCACAAAAGTAAAAAGTATTTAAATATGGACACGTAAATGTGTGTGACATTAATACTTTTAGTTTAATTTAATGACATTCTATCAAAATTTTGAATTTCAGAATATATGTACAAAGTATAGTCTTAAAGATAGCTATTTATTCTGTTTGTATAGGAATCAAGCATAAATAAAACTCATATAAAATGATTGTTTAGCAATGACCAGCTCAGTGTGACATATCGAATCGACCCTATCTGTTTGATATATAGCAGAGAGCAGCTGGTAGAAGCACTCCAACCTTTTACGCGCCATTGTGTTGGGCCCCGGAAATGTGAGGGTTGCTTTTACATTCGTAACTTTGACATAGTGCATAAATATTTATAACTTTTGACATGGTAGTGAGAAAAAAAGCAAACAGTATATTTTAAGGTATTTAAGTTATTCGTGGTAATTTCGGAAACCAATAATAAAATAAAGTATAAGTTTTTCGGGCATTTGTCAGCCAATGATTCATTTTAATTTGTTTTAATAATGAATAGTTCAACCCATAACGTTGGCATTGTCTCTATGTAATGTTAAGAATGTTTTAGATGACATTACTTATTAGCAGACTAATGGTAATTAAGTGTCCATTGATTAAAAGATCATATGTGGTAATAGAACTGACACTTTTAGGCTCAAGGTTGAAGGACTTAAGCGAATCGGTTGTTATAAGCAATAAAAAAAAACTTTAGGGATAAATATTTTTTAGTGGGGTTAACGTTTTGCCCGAGTAATGTTTGTAGTGTAATGTTGCCAGTGAATGTTTTGGCATTAGCGTACTAAATTGTGATTTACTATCGGGAGAAGTACACAAGTTTTTTTAATTAAACGTAGAATAACGGTATTGATATTATTTTTAACTTTCTCAAAAGTTTTACAGTAAGAAAATACATGTCAAATAAAAAAACGAGAATGTTTTTCATACGGTGTAAAATATGAATGTACAACTGCCAGTGACAAGCAAAGATCTATCCAAAAATCTAAAAAAAATTTATTTTAAAAATTTATAACGGTTATATTATATTTTTTAGATTTATCCAAAGATCTATTTTATTTTCAACAAATCAAATAACAATGTAGCGTTTTACGGATATAATTTCACTGTAGTAAAATTATAAACTATAAATAAAATAATATTGCATGATGTATGCATATTTTATGATTGATTAATTAATTGTGACCTGAAGCATTGTTATTGACCTTTAAGTTTATTTGGTAACAGTTTTGAATTGGTATTGATTTTCGAAAATTACAATAAAGCCAAGTGTTTTAGTAGTGATTTAGATCAACGTAACATTTACATTAAGGTAAGGCAAAACCTTACTCAGTAATGACATCCTCTAAATTCCCAAAACTCTATAAATATAATTACCATTAATGACCATCCTCTTGACCTTTGACCAGAAAACTGAATTGGCTGTTTCAGTTTATGATTAACATTCAAGGTAAAATGTAAAAACTATATACACTGTCAGGCGACACTTTCAGGGTTCACTAAAATTCCATTGGAGCCTCGTAGAACTCATAAAGTTAATAAAAACTATTTTGAATACATTAAGACTTGACCCTGCTCTTAAATTGGCGTAGTTCCAAGCACTTAAGAGACTCTGGCAAGTGATTGAACAACTTGCAGGCCAAAAAGGTAAAACTATCCTTCTCTTTGGTTGTTCTGCATCTGGAATTGATATCGCATTCCCATTCCTAAGGTTGTTTCCATACATCTATCCTCTTTTCTCCAAGTTGGAATCGTTTTCTTCTCTCATACAGCAAGAAGTTCATGATATAATGGCCGTAGATGGTCAGGATTCCTATTCCTTGGAATATAGGCTTGCAATGCTGCCTAAAATCAGCGCCCGTCATTAATACTTTCTTCTGTAGCAGGAGGATTCTTTTGGATGCCGCACAATGTCTCCACAATAAGAGGCCATATGTAATGTGGGAGGTGAAGAGCGAGTGATAGATTATAATCAAATATTGTAAGGTCACCAAATTCTTTAGTTTGCGTATAAAAAATACAACCCTTGACAATTTACGGCATACCTCGTTGATATGGTCGTTCCAAGTCAGTTTAGGGTCCAGATGGAATCCCAAAAGTTAAAATGAGGAATCCTTCATAACCAGAGAGTCGTTAAGGGAGCAGACAAGTTGTTGGGTCTTATCCTCATTTAGACTCAGTTTTCTCGCTTGGAAATACACCTTAGCCTTTTCTATAGTATTAGTTATAGTACATGGTTCATAGGTAAATGATTTCATCCCAATCTGACATTATAGCTCTGCCCCAAATATGCAAAACCCAAATATGTTGAGGCCTCTACACCTGATGAGATGTCTTCGATGTTTGCAACCTACTTTGCTTCTGTGAACGCACCTGCCACCCAAACTCCTGTACCTGCTATGGATTTTAACTCGCCTTTTGTTTTACCGAGTATCACAGTATCAGTAAGCTCTGTCGAACATAAGCTGAAGAACCTCGATTCATCCAAAGGCTGTGGACCGGACGACATCCCTCCCAACGTGATCAAATTTTGCTACAGTGAACTAGCCCCTATGCTGCAGATACTGTTCAACCTGAGTTTGTCTAAAGGGATTTTTCCTGAAGTTTTTAAGGAAGGGCTGTTTGTTCCAATCTTTAAGTCTGGTGGCACAAAAGAAGTTAGTAACTACCGCGCAATCGTCAAACTATCGGCCTTGAGTAAAGTATTCGAGGGCTTTGTTTTGGACGTTCTGCAGCCTCTCTTCAAGCACATTATCATAGAGGAGCAGCATGGTTTCTGTAGGGGTAGATCTACGGCCACTAACCTTCTCTCATTCAAGTCTTATGTCATCAATGCCATCGGTCACGGGAGCCAAGTGGATGCTGTATACATCGACTTTAGTAAGGCTTTTGACCGAATAAGCCATATCCACCTCCTGGCAAAATTAGAGGGGTACGGGATTGTTGGGTCGATGTTGTGTTGGTTCCACAGTTACCTTGCTGGACGCACACTTAAGGTCTGTTTTGCCTCTCATGCATCCCAATCGTTTATGGCATCTTCAGGAGTCCCACAGGGTTCGCACCTTGGCCCACTTCTTTTTTCGATCTTTATCAATGATATCAAGTCAGTTATTCAAACTCCTTTCCTGCTGTTTGCGGATGATGCAAAAATATATCTTGATATCAGCTCTGCGGATAAATGTCACACTCTGCATCTCATTGTATTTAAAAACATAAGTATTTAGTTAACGTTTTCAAATTTTGTATATGAACGTCTTTTGAAGAAAAATTTAATAAATCAAATCAAATGAAATTTTTTTAGTTGATATAGATTTAAACTAAGTAAAATACATAGATAGATCCCAGGAATCAAACCTTGGAACTTCTACGACATCAATATAATATGCACCATTGAAGCTCGGAAGGGTGGGGGTGTATAATTCAACCACTTCAAACCCCCGGGTCATTGCCAGCGAGGTGTCAATGCTGAGGTGTCAATGATCGAGATCAAGCTGTTATCTGATGTAAGGGTCGTGGTCGGCGGTGGTGGGGGGTAGGGGCGGCCTCCCCTCCCGGTATCCTAGCAACCGACCACGCTCAGACGCGCCGAGACATCAGTCAGTCGTTCGCGAGACATCGTCGCGTGCGGTTGTGTCTGTGACTCGTGTAGTTGATATTGTGATTTCGGTGAGTAACTATATGTTTCGTAGTATAATATGTGTGAAAAAATATTTTTCAATGATTATTTTGACGCCTACGTTTTTTAAAGCTTTGCAATGAGGAAAGGTTATGCGAGTCTTAAGATTGTACACCAGGCTGGTGTACAAAAACAGATTTTTAATACTTGCAAAACTTTTATTGAAAAAGAAGTATTTTTAATACATATAATGTTCCACTATTGTAAATTACGTATTAATACAGAAAGTAGTCTGTTACTAGTAACGTCGTAACGTTAAAATGACAATTTATGTGTCACGAAGGGAGGTGGTACATAATGTAAATCAATGAAAAAATAACAAGAATTTTTTTTATAATTCTGCACGAAATCAGCCTGTTTTCTCAATAGTACCAAAAGCGTTTCTTTTCTGTCCTAGGACTGAAAAATCTGCTGGAGAATTATTTAGATCCTAGGACTGAAAAGTCAGCTGTTTGCTAAGTATATTATTATTGATTTATTGATGTTGAGGAGCAGAATTTTGAAATTTAAACGTTATAAAAAGCATTGTTTGTAAATAACAGAAATGTAAACACTGCATATTACTTAGATTGTAAATATAACCTCGAAAATACAACTTTATAATATTTTTAATGAGTTTATTTTCGAATATTAATCAAAAGTTTAATTTCGCATTATGATAAAAACGTTGCTCATCACTCCTAGTGATGAAAACTACTATTATGAGCCCCAACTTTTGACGTATTCAATCATTAAAAGCCTGGTTTACAGCAGATTCTCCTAATCACAATATTTTTTTTATTCGTAAAATTAACTTTTTTGTTTGACTTAAACTCACCCATTAAATTAATGACGAAGTGTTAAATAAAGTGGCATGACGGTGTTTATTTAGTATCGATACAAATATGGTGGCACTGAGACCACCCAAATGCCTTCGGTAAATGATCAAGATTGTACATATTTTACTAAATTAACGTAGAAATTAAAGTTTGACCAATTTAAGAGAGATATTTTCGTTTACCTTCCCTACGATCCTACACCCTCCGATAATTTAAATTTTTTAGTAAAATTTGTATTTAAGGTAAAAATAATTTTCATACGCATCAAATAGATTATCTCAGGGAATTTCTTAGAATTTTAATATCATTCATTTACATGTATTTAAATTTAATTGTAAACATGGTTTTACCTATAGAACATTCGAAGACCCAAAACTAATTTAAATTAAATGTATTTACCGATGTACTTTGTGCTAAAAATGATATTTAGCGACACAAAACTTTTGTTATTTGAAAAGTTGTTTTAATTGAGGTGGATAAATATAAAGCAAATAAATGTAAATCCAAACTTTGAAAAATATACATCAGACAGTTACTTAGTTAGTTTGCTAACGAGTCGATGATATTAATTATGAAGGTAATTTAACCTCATGAACGATTGTTTGGAACATAATAGCAGCGAAATGTAATAGGTTGTCAATCCTATTCATAGAACCGGAGAGACAACCCTCAACCCTCTCGACTCTTCTACTCACTTCACTTCCGAAAATAGAAACAAAATTCTTACCATAACGAAATATTTATAATTCTTCTTTGATTAGTCTTATAGAGTTCTAACTGAAAAAAAGCTGAAAACAGCCGACTGAACTGTCAAAGTACGAAACATGTGGTTTTGCATTGTATCGAATTACTGAATGACACGAAGGCTTTGAAAAAATACTATCAGATTTCAATATACTTTATTTATACTGATGATCATAATTGTTTGGATAAGAAAAGTTAAAAATAAAACCATTATGCAAAAAAAAAAATAATAATAAATAAAAAAATAAACTACAAAAGAATAATAGTAAAAAGTTTGTTACACAACCAACATGAATTATTTCAACCTGCGTAATAGCACCTACATGAAGTAATGCTAATCAAGAAGTTATGTTCTGTAGTTGTTAAACAATAATAGATCTAAAACGGTGGACCCCCGGAAAAATAAAAAAATTGGAAATGTACAAACTCTAGATCACATCAAGAAGATTTGACTGGAACCAATTCCAATGCAAATGATAACAATGATACCCTAAATCATTCTATACAGGAGCTAGAAAATAGTTTAATTGAAAATAAAAGCCTAGCAAATACAGAGAGTGATGAAGACAAGTTAGAAATGGCAGCAAAAATAGGAGCAGCTCTGTTAGAAGAAAATACATATTTAAAAGAAAAAAACGAACTTCTACAAATTAAATTGGCAAACTTTGAGGCAAAAATAGAAGAAATGGAGCAAGATCAAGAGAAACATAGTAAAAAAATAGAAGACTTGATGCAGATAATAACTGAAAAAGATGCTCAAATCACTAAAGAAAAGGTACTACGGTCCGAAACAGAAGACATATTTGAACAACATGACAAAAAACTAAATCATCTTATTGAAGGCTATGTTTCAAAAATAAGTAACTTAGAAAAAACTGTAACTTCATTAAAAAAAACGCCTAGACAATGTAGATTACACCAAACAAGAATCCGTATCTGTAAAAAGCAGTGAAACTCAAACCACTACATCTTCACATAACCCCTTATTATTGCACAACACCACAAATCTGCTTACTGAAGTAGCTGAGCTAAAATCTCGACTAAACACCATGGAACTTTGTATAGAAAATGTTCAAAAGAGTTTAAAAGCTAATCATCAAACCCCATCACTATTAAACAGTAATACAAGTCTCAATAAAACCAGATCTGTAGCTTCAAGGAACTATAAGAAAAATCATTTTAGCATCTCCTTGCAGTTAGCAAAACACAGAGGAAACCTAAACACACACTCAGTGGAGGTACCACAAAATCCTCCACAAAAACTAAACCCTGTAGTAACAAAAGAAATTTTGCCAACCATTGAGCAAGTAGGGATTACTGGGGGAGACAGTCAAACCCCGTCACAAAAACACATCCAAAGAAAACCTGACAACCAGCGACGAAGTAGGGAAGAGTGGGGGAGACTGCCAAACCCCTTCAAAAAAACAGTACCCGATTAATGAAAACTTGACAACCAATGAAAAAGTAGGGAAGAGCGGGGGAGACTGCCAAACCCCTTCAAAAAAACAGCACCCCATTATTGAAAACTTGACAACCAATGAAAAAGTAGAGAAGAGCGGGGGAGACTGCCAAACCCCTTCAAAAAAACAGCACCCCATTAATGAAAACTCGACAACCAATGAGGAAGTAGAGCATGCAAACTCTCTTTATTGTCAACCTGAAAACCTCCCTGACCCAAAAAAGCAAAAAATGCTTAATAATGTTTATATGAAAGGCCCACCCATCACCGCAATGCTACTGGAAAAAGAAGAAAGCTGGGAAATCTTCTTTGAAAAAAACATAGAGCACTTCAAAACTATAAATGCAAACTACATCAATGCAGTCTCTCACAAGTCTGGCAACGAGATTCAAACACCTTTTTTAGGATACCCAACCAAACCAGTAATAACAACTTAACTAAACTAGGAAAAAACCCGTTGCCTCAGCCAGCCAAATTATCGATTTTCCACCAAAACATAGATGGCCTCAGTACAAAAATTGACAGACTAAACCACCAACTTTGTCAAACCAAACCAAGCATAGTTGTACTCACAGAACATGGCCTTTCTAAAGACAAACTTGAAAATACCCAACTACATAATTATGTATACATTGGGGGATACTCGAGAACTGAACATAGAAAAGGTGGAGTTGCAATATATGCAAACAAAAATCTAGGTAATGACATTTCCTGCATCGACATGGCAAAAAACAAATAGAACTTGTCTGTGAAACACAGCTTATAAAAATAAAAATGAAACGAACAGAGTTGTATATCCTAGGAATATACAGGCCCCCAATCTATACCAATCTCGACCTGGCTCTTGACACCCTGTCCAACATTCTTGATGATCTACCAACTTGGAAAAATCCAGTTATTGTAACTGGAGACATTAATGTAGACAGCCTGGCTGATGAAGATGACAGTAAACTCCTAAATCAAGTTCTGCTGAGCCATGACATCAACCGAATACCTCTACCGCCAACAAGAATCACCTCTCACTCAAAAACATCAATCGACATGATTGCAACGAACTTGTTGCAAACAGAAGTTGACACTGCAGTTCTGCTCACAGGCCTATCAGACCATACGGGCCAGATCTGCACAGTACATCTTGAGTTTGACAAATCTGTCATACCAAACACAACTCGAAGATACTACAGTGCTCGAAACATAGAAAACCTTAAAAACCTTCTGGCACAAGAAACTTGGGAAACCGTAACCAACACTCAAAACGCAGACCAGGCTTACTCAGAATTTGACAAAATACTGCGAGAAGCACTAGATACAGCTTGCCCAAGTGTACAATCAAGACCAAAGAAAAGAAAAATATTTACAAATCAAGAACAAGAGCGTGAACTTATGAGGCTGAAAGGAGCATATACTACAGCACTCAACAACTCAATTCTGATTAATAATGAAGAAAATAAAAGACAAACCAATGACAGAAAGAGAGAATATGACCAATACCTCAAACAACTCAGAAAGGAAGCTTCAATAACCTATATTGAAAATGCAGAAAACCAAAGCAGAGCAGTCTGGCAGGTCATAAACAACAATCGTTTCAACAAAAAATCTCAAAAAACCAAATAAAATCTCTTGACATTGAGGGCACAACCCTAACAGATCCCCAAAAAATAGCTGAACATATGAATCACTTCTTTGCTAATGCTGCTGAACAAGTTCTATTGGATTCTCAACAAGCACTCCCAAAACTACATCCAACACTACATGAAAGAGAGTTAATGTCATTCGAAGAGAACCTTTCACCAACAGATAGAGCTGAAGTAGATAGAACTATAACATGTCTAAAATCAAAACCATCATCAGGAATCGATGAAATATCATCAACAATTCTGAAACACTGCAAAAATGAAGTGCTAGACCCAATAGTTAACCTAATAAACAAGTCTTTTCAACAAGGCACTTTCCCCTCCATACTTAAACAATCATTAATCTACCCAAAGCATAAGAAAGGATCCACCTCCCTTGTCAACAACTATAGGCCTATTTCGCTTATCTCAACCCTATCAAAGGTCTTTGAAAAAATAGTTCTAACAAGACTGCTCACACATCTAAAAAACAATAGTATTTTAACCAATCACCAACATGGCTTTAGAAAAGGCAAGTCTACCATCACGGCTATAATTGACTTGGTAGAAACTATCATTGATGCCACAGAAGCAGGGACTACAACAACAGGTATTTTTCTGGACTTTAGTAAAGCATTTGACAGTCTGAGCCACAAACATCTTCTGGACTAACTTCTAACGCTAGGAATACAAGGAACCGCACATCAATGGTTTCAGAGTTATCTCAGCGGAAGGACTCAAATGACAGAGATAATTAATGTAACAAACAAGACATCCAGAAAATACAGATCCACACAAGTACAGACAACCAGAGGAGTTCCTCAAGGATCTGTCTTGGGTCCAGTTTTATTCATACTGTACACGAATGACATTATTTCTGTGTTACACGACAATTGTGATGCTTTCCTATACGCTGCCCTTGTTGTATCCCACAAAAATATACAAGAGCTAGAAATAAAATCCTACATTGCTGCCAGCATTGCCAAACAGTACAGCCAAGAGAATGACCTCGTGCTAAATGAAGACAAGACGCAACAACTCTTCTTTGGTTCACAAAGAAGGACTGCTCATGCGCTACCAGATGTAATAGCATCCCAAGAGGCCAAATACCTTGGGATAACCATTGATAGTGACCTCAACTGGAAACCCCATGTAGATCAACTCTGTAAGAAGCTTAGCACTGCTCTTTATGTCATCAAGCGCCTGAAACACATCAGTAACGCAGAAACCTCAAGGACTGCCTACTATGCTCTTTTTGAGGCGCAAATGCGTTATGGACTGATTGTATGGGGGCTATCATCTCAGGGGAACCTTCAGAGGGTATTACGTCTACAGAAAAAGGCAGTCAGAATCATGGCTGGACTGGCATTTCGTGACTCATGCCGGGGGGAGTTCAAAAGGCTGAAACTACAGACAGTAGCTAACCTATACATTGCCGAGGTAGTTACCCACGTAGTTAACAAAAGACCCATAATAAACTTCTCAGAGGCTCATCATTATGACACCCGAAACCAAATCAACTACATACTCCCTGCACATCATCTGTCAGCCTATGAAAAAAAACCCAGCTACATCGGAGCAAAACTATTCAACACCCTTCCACCTGCACTGAAAGAACAAAAAACCAACCGAAACTTCAAAGGAGCTGTTCTCGACTGGCTACTGGAAAAAGAATTTTACTCTGTTGAAGAATGCCTGGAGGGACGAGGCCAACCTCATCACTGAAGAAGAAAAATAATGACGCCATGACTGTACTTAATGTTCATGTCAATAAAGAGTATTTTGTCTATTTTGTCTTTGTCTAATAAAATCACCACACAACTGAATACTCTAAACTCCCTTGTTTAAGCATTTGGTTAAACAAATTAATACGAGAGCAGCACCCTTATGTGGAAATAAAAACATTCTGAATAGCGAACGGGCTCGTTTTGAATAAACTACCCTTCGGATTAGGCATTGCATAATATCCTCATGTTGATGTGATCAGTGATAAAAAAATAACACTGATTTGCCTTCTAACTGGACATGTATTAAGATAATGCTTGAACAGGGAGTACTAAAAACATGCACGAGCTTAATATTTTCTGAACTATTGCGGATAAGAAAAAAAACGTGGTACATAATTTTTACACATAATAATTTTACTTTTAAAACACGATATCAGTTTTTTGTCATGTCAGGTTGGTAAAACCAGGAATCAAAATGAATTGTTTTGATGGAAACATACTTTAATAAATAGCTACGATGGTAGATCGTAGCCAATCACAATAATGCAAACGGGGCTTCAAATAGATGACGGAAATGGAAGTGGACCCTATATGACGAATTGTAGTAAGTGTCTTGACAACGGTTAACATTACTTATTGGTTAAGGTAATGGACAACTATATCGAAAAAAATTATTGACACTTATCAGAAAATATTTAAGATGTATTCCTCCCATCTTTGATTATCCTCTGTATTGTGAGCAATATTGGATGCATTTATATGAATGAAATGAATCTTGATTTACTGTATAAAAGGAATGGTTACCTAAAAATTCAAAAACTTACCTTGAACTAAAAGCTGAATGAAAGAGTCGGTTAAAATAATGACTAGTCAAATGGATCGGCGGAGAGAGCTACTAGCATTATATCAATGGGATGTCGGTCTGCGACTGTCAGCCGTTCGTATCCATTAAGAGTTTTATAGTCAATGGTTAGACTTACCGATATCACAGTCCAGCCAATATTCAATTTTGGGTCTTCGATAATAAGAGATTGAATTGATGCAAATTATAAATTGAAATTTTATTTAAAATACGACAAATGATATAATTTTGATATCCTTTACAGTTAGAGGACAGGCTTGACGCATATAACTTAATTAAAAAACATTTAAAATTATTATGATGTGACTAATTCTTATGAAGTTATTCTCAATACATATTTTAAACTGCAATGTCAATAAGCATTTATTTGAACACACGTGGTTACTAGTAGTGTAAAAGTAGGGCTGCTGGGACGTGACGTCATCACGATAACGTCAGCAGTGATGACGTCATCAATGACGTCACTAATGACGTCATAATGACGACATATGAGGTCACATAAATGACGTCATGGTGACGTCATTACCGCTGACGTCATCATGATGACGTCACTGACGTTAATTAGGTCAAGGTCACGCAAGAATACAAAAAAATGTTTTTTGCACTTTTGCGATTCCTCAAAATATGGTGAGAAATTGAAACTTTTCGAGGAATCACAAAAGTGCAAAAAAATATTTTTTTTATTCCCTAGCGATCAGACTCTTGACCTAATATATCCGTCAGGGGTCATTGACCCGTCCCAGCAGCCCCACTTGAAAAAAAATAATTTTTTTATTTTACTTACCCACCGAGAGACTGAGAGCCGAAGAATAATTTCTTCAAACACCCGACAGTTCGACAAACGACACGCGATCCGAACAGCACCGCGTCCGAAGACGTACTGACTTGGGCGCAGGCGGTTCCCCAGGTACCCGGCCCAGTGGTGGGGATAAGGAGGTGGTGGGGGTAAAGTGGTCAGAAGGAAGAAAAATTTATTTTTTTTTCAAACAACTCGTCCCAGCCGGTCCTTTACCGGACCTCCGTAACTCGGATTGGAAATATTTCCTGAGAAATATTTATTTTTATTCTTTCTCAGGTGATCTTGACACTTGGTCTGGAATTGGAGTCACCAACGTTACTTTACTAGCAAAAGTTAGCTCGTCTAAAAGTTTGTTAAACATTTTATCATCCATAGTGATATTTCTGTCCCTTGAGTAAAATTTTGGATTATTCTTAAAGCAACGTTTCATTTTTGTTAAAGTGGAAGTCTTGGACACCTTAACAGAATTATTTTGCTTGGCCAGCAAAAATTTTACTCTTAATAATTTTTCTCGCAAAGTTTCAGCCATAGGGTGTCTCACAGTAAGGTTTGGATAAAACCGAAACACTCAGTCAAGTGTTGCACCTTAGCTGGAAGTAGTGCGGGGAACAGGGTTGTAGTGGGGGAATGAGTAGGAGTGGGGGTAACGCGGTCCGTTGTCGCTATGTGTAGAAATAGTTTGCTGCGAACTGTCCAAGGAGTAACATGTACTGTGCAGAAAAATTAACAGAGAGACTTGTACAAAATTTAACTCCAAGAAATATTTAATGTAAGACTCAAAGAGGTATTGCTAAATGGAAAATAATTTTGTACGAGATGGGCATGGTTCAGTGTTGCAGCTAAGTCCAAAATCCACCAGTGTGGAACAAAATTAAATCATGAGGGTAAAATATTTAAACACATCTGTGAAAATATTAGGAGGCTTGTAGAGCTAAATAAAAATTAATTTTGTAGCAAACAGGTAGCAATATATTTTTGCTAAGTCATATAATAAGAGGGAATGATGTAAAAATTAAAATTTTACTCACAGAAAGTCCGGTAGCGTTGAGGCGCAGCGTATACCTTGTGTTGTGGGAGAGAAGGCCGGCGAGTAACTGACTTGTATTTAGAGGCAAGACGGCAGACATGGGTTGGTTATATAAGTGTTATGTAATCCGCAAGCGATACTGGAGACAAAATTAAATTTGTTCCCAACCAATACTGACTGTAGGCCGAGCTGAGAGAGACAAAATAAAATAAAATGTTATTATATACTACACCTGTCTTGGATAGAAAATATTCTAAGTCCGAAGACCCCCCCCCACCCCGGCTCCGGACGAAAACTGCGCCCCCCCCGGGGGAGGAGGAGGTGGCATAGCCCGAGGCGTTGCCATACCTTGACATGTGTTGCATAATGAGATCCGGTTAGTTATATATTCAGGTGTGGCTCTTGGAGATTGTTCAATGCCGCAAACAAGTACGTGTCGAGGTCTGGCTGTTTACGTAACCAGGTCCGGTTCCCCCACTCCTGACCGGCTAAGCTTCGGTTCTCTGAGGCTTAGCTTCCTCGCAGTTGCTTTCAAACACTTCAGCTGAGTGGTTGAAGCTCTGCCCTACAGGATTCGCAATGTAATGTTGGCGCCGCATTATATTGGGAATTCTTTTCTAGTCTAAGACATGGCATGTGTAGTGTTAGGAAATAATTTTATTTTGTGCTTGCTGCTTGGTGCTCGGTGTTGGTTGTGATTTAGTGAAAGTGTTGTGCAGTGAAAAATATTTGTGTGTGCTAATGTTTCCACAGGTTGGTGTTAGTCTAAGTCTTGTGTTTAGAAAAATATTTCTTTGTAATAATCTTCCACAGGTTGTCCCCAAAATTAGTTTTTATAAATTTTTGGCTTCCTTAGCCTATGTAAATAGTTATACTGTTAGGTTTGAGGCTTAGAAGCCTCCATAAAATTAAATATTTTTCGAGGCTTAGCATGCCTCAAGAATTATTTTGTACCAACAATAGTATGACACTTAACGAGCCTGGGGGTTGGCCCCTGGGGATCCACCGTTAGGCCTTGTGCCAGCGGCGCTGCTGGACCTCATCACTCGTCACTGGCAACATACGGGTGGTTGGCATCCTTCAGCACGAAGTGTCGGCCCTGACACTGACCGATACATTAGGCTTTACGTCAGTGCTTTGCATTAGGCTTTACGTCAGTGTACTGGTTAAGATGGGGCCCAGGTCATGATTAGCATGACCTTATGATTCCCGTTAGGGGAACCAAAATTATTTAGCATGTTTCCCTTGTGGAAACTCAAAATTAAGTAAAAATTTTTTATTTTCTGTAACATCAATCCCCCTATGTTTAAGTTTTGTGTTGTAAAATATTTCTTTGTACTAATCTTCCACAGGTTGTCCCTAAGAAAAATATTTTCTAAATTCGTATATTGGAGGATTAGCCTCTGTAAATTGGCAGTTAAAGTGTTAGGTTTGAGGCTTAGAAGCCTCCGCAAAATAATTTCTTTTCGAGGCTTAGCACGCCTCAATAATTATTTTTTAACAACAGTAGTATGGCGCTTAACGAGCCCGGGGGTAGGCCCCCGGGGATCCACCCTTAGGTTTTCGGACCAAGGGCGCTGCTGGACCTCATCACTCGTCACTGGCAACATACGGGTGGTTGGCATCCTTCAGCACGAAGCACCGGGCCCTGACACTGTCCGGTACGTTAGGCTTTATGTCAGTTTATCGGTTAAGATGGGGCCCAGGTCATGATTAGCATGACCTTATGATTCCCGTTAGGGGAACCAAAATTATTGTAGCATGTTTCCCTTATGGAAACTCAAAATTAAGTAAATTTATTTTTTATTTTTTACCTCCCCCTAAGTTGTGAGATTCCCCCGAGGCCTTTGACCGCCGGCGGTCTTAGGCCTCGGGGGAATTTCTTTTTAATTCTTGGATGACCTTGACCTACATTTGTGTGTGAATAAAAAATAAAATATTTTTGTTTCACATGTAGTCACAGTCAGCCAACACTTGACGGATTTTTGCCAAAGTCCTGAGAGCTCGCAGGACTTAGAGCGATATGCGTTTAAGTGTTGGTTGTGTGAGCTGTGATAAAATATTTTATTTGATATTCACACATAAGTAAGGGTAGCAGCCATCCAAGAGTTAAAGTCCTAGGATTAGGTGACCCCCCCCCCCCCCCGACTCCAGACGGGAAGTGAGCCCCCCCACCGAATTTTTTTTTTGGGATTTTGACCTTGACCAAAAATTTTTTGCTCCAGACGAAAACTGCGCCCCCCCCGAAATTTTTTTTTTGGATTTTGACCTTGACCAAAATTTTTTTGCTCCGAACGAAAACTGCGCCCCCCCCCCCGATTTTTTTTTTTTTGATTTTGACCTTGGCCAAAAATTTTTTGCTCCGGACGAAAACTGCGCCCCCCCCCGAAATTTTTTTTTTTTGGATTTTGACCTTGACCAAAATTTTTTTGCTCCGGACGAAAACTCTGCCCCCCCAAATTTTTTTTTGGATTTTGACCTTGACCAAAAATGTTTTGCTCCGGACGAAAACTGCCCCCCCCCCCCCCGAGGGGGAGGTGGAGGCCTCAGGTACTTTTCCATTGGCACGTTTGGCCACTTGGTTACATAAGTAGATCCGGGTATTACGTAACAGACTTGTTTGCCCCCACCACATAGTGTGCTGGAATATTCCAATGGGTCGCGAGCTGCTTCATTCTGCTTTCAGACTTGCAGCCTGCTAGCCGACTCTACACCGCTCTCGTGACCATGGGTGTTCGCATCAAGAATTATCCAACTGCCTCGCCTGCTGTGACCTCCGCTCCAATGCCGACCACTTCGCCTGCTGTGACCTCCGCTCCAATGCCTACCGCCTCGTCCCTTTCAATGCCGATTCTTGATGTTTCGCAGATTCCACTGCCGCCAGCCACGACTGCTTCGCCTCAAAAAATTATTGTGGACCTGAGACCCGGCGCTTCCTCTACCATCACTGCCAGCACTACGCTTCGCACAATTTTGGCCACGGTGACAGCTATGTGTACTGTGACAACACCAACAGTCACAACCGTGGCAAGTGGAAGTAGTGTGGATCCCGGCCTGGTAACCATTAATTTGGATTCGGACGAGGAAATCTTCGAGAAGCCGAAGGAACGGAGGTCACCTTCCAAACCATCTACTCCTATCAAAAATTATTTTTCTACCTTTGATCCTATCTCTCCCGTCCATAGCCCTTCCAAACCCAAACTAAGGTCCTCCCTATATTTTAAAAGCATGGGCTTGCCTCACCGGAGCTTTCAGGGTTTCTGGCAGCTTGTGCCAGGAGCCTATCCCGAGGACGCCGATATCATATGCATTTGTGCACTGACACAAACTCCCGGTTGCCTCGGTGAACCGGGCGGGATTCGAACCCGCCCCAGGCGCTACCTTCTGGCCAGAAAGGTAACGCCTTAACCAACTGATCCACCGAGGCTGGTGGTCGAGGCGCTCCAATTGTTTTGTTGAGCCGCTAGCGATTCAGGAGAGAAAACTGGAACTACGATGCCGCGCTACAAATGCTATCTCAGAAACGATGAAAGCAATCTTCGGCCTTAAAAGCTATCTCAGGACGATGAATCTTTCGTCGTTGGCCTTAAAAGGGCTAAATTATAGGTTTTAGTTTTTTGCCGTTTTCCGAAAAACTTAATTTTTGATACTTTGGTACGATTATTTCCTTTATTTTTTAATAAATCTTCACAAAAATTGGTACAGATGACCATGGCTGGTTGCTAAGCAATAATACGAATCAGAATCAAATTATCTCTTATGGTTTTAATTTTACAGCTTCTATTATGTATAAAATTTCATAAAAAAATATATAACTTTAAAAATTGTATAAAAACTAAATTTTTTTAGATACAATAAAACCACTTCTTATTATTGTTGTGAAAGGTCACTAAAATAAAGATAAACAATTTCAGATTGATATCACAGTATTTGTGTAAGTTATGTGTACCTAAAGATAACTCATTTAACATGGCGGAGATAGGGAGTGCTGGGTTACCTTAAGAACCGTTAAAAACGGCGTACAGTATACATTTTCAAGCAATATATTGACAAATAATCACACTAGCAAAATAATAGCCAAAAGAAGTATTGTCAGTTCAATTGCGATCCTTGCTTGGTAAGTAGGATGCTACTCTTATTAACAGAAAGTAACTTATAGTACTATACCGGACAGCCAACGTCAAATTGAAATTGATTATTGTGACTACATGATAGAAGAAATGAAATATACTGCATTATTTACATTTGTAATAACCTCAGTGCTGTGTTCATGATTAAGGTTTCTACCCTTATGTACTGTATCGAAGAAAGGTGTAAGGTGTTTTTAATCTACTTAATTCTTTACGGAACATTGAGCATTGGTTTTTAGTATATTTGTGTCTTTACTTTAAAACAACTCAGTTATCAAGGCCTACGTTGTTTGGTAAGATTTGAAAATACAGTGATATCCCTGCGTTCTCTACAGGCTTTTAAAGTATTATCCATAATTTATAGACATGCCAAAATAAATAAACTTAAATTTTCAAAACTCCATATTTAACCACACAGTTGTTATTCCGTATACTGTATTCTAAAATTCCCTCAAATTAAACCATCATAAAAATTCCACCGAAAATAGTATCTACTGTACTGATACGGTTATAAATTTCTGCGAAACGTATATAACACTCTATAACCCGAATCAGTATGTGGCGACTGTTCCACGTACTACACAATTTAGGAACATGTGATTTACTATTTATAATAACGTGTGATATTTTCAATGTTTATTTTGTTAAACAGTTACTGAGTTGTTTGTTGACTTGGATGCTTAGCAAAATACCTCTTCACTGACTACTGGCCTTTAATTTCATTCTCACATCGGTGACCCCGACGTGATCAATCTTTGCCATGTCAGAAGAGGCACTAAGGTCACAAATTGTAGAACTGCAGGGTCACATTGAGGCTCTAGAGCAGCAAATTGCGCAACAACGGGGAACACCTCCACCATAGCAACACTTGGTTGATAAAGCTTCGCAACTACGACACTTAACGTTTTGTACGCAAAATGAAATGGCTCAGGTCAAAAGTGTTTCCCTCCGACTACCACACTTTTGCGCCGAAAATCCGCTTTTCCTTATTTAATATTATCGCCTATTCAAAATGAAAATAAAAAAAATTAATATAAAATACACGGATCATTTTTTATTATCATTGGTTTTCCTTTTCAATGTACTAAGATACTGCAGATAGTATATCTACCTGTGTAAGGGTTCATTTTTTTCACCTTACTTTTTTTGTTGTTATTTTGCCACAGATATAATTTTATTTCGATCATCACCCAAGAATCATTAGTTTATTTTTATCATCGTCCAAGAATCATTATTTTATTTGGTCATCGAGACCCCACCGAGTGGCATTTCGATTAGTTCAGAGGTTGAACATAACCTCCAAGCAGGGCAAAGGCAGTCAGCCGCTCCGATGCGGCCGCCGCCGTGTCGCCGACAGACTGCCGAAACACGTTTCTGCGCATGACCGGCCTGATCCTGTTAACAAAACCAGAGCGGCCGCCGACCGGCAGTCAGTCTGTGTGGTGAACCCGAAACGAAAACGTCTAATCCAAAGTAAGTCTCGAACTATCATTTACTTGTATTGTATTGTATTGGAATTAGTTAGTGGTGAAGTGTAACACACGTTGTACACCCCGAATTATATTCTCATTTATTTCATTCATAGACGAAGTTTATTTGTTGTTTCACTGATTGTAATTTTAATTTGTCGTATTATTTTATTTGATTGGATTGGCATTACCAAGGAATATATTTTGGTGAAAGGCTGTCATAGCAACACAAATGTGATTTAGAGGCAGTCCGTAAATAATAAATCTGAACTGCAAGTGTGCAATTTAATAGTTGGTTAACCAAGCTTTGAGGTTAGGAAACTTTTTATTGAAAACCGGCAACGACTAAAGTGGCCAGAAAGTTATTTAAAGTTATCCTTATACCCTACCTCACCGATCCTAGGTTGCTGACGCATAATCAGCATCCTATTAGCCGTCTAGGCTATTCGAACCCGTTCACGATATACAGAAATTCTGTTTTCTTCGATTTTGACTATCGACCGGGGTGTTGTAAATTCAGTTAAGGTTAGTTTACACTTCCTTATACCCTACCACACCCATCCTTGGTTGCTGACGCGTAATCAGCATCCTATTAGCCGTCTAGGCTATTCGAACCCGTTCACGATATACGGTAATTCTGTTTTCTTCGATTTTGACTATCGACCGGGGTGTTGTAAATTCAGTTAAGGTTAGTTTACACTTCCTTATACCCTACCACACCCATCCTTGGTTGCTGACGCGTAATCGGCATCCTATTAGCCGTCTAGGCTATTCGAACCCGTTCACGATATACGGTAATTCTGTTCTCTTCGATTTTGACTATCGACCGGGGTGTTGTAAAATCAGTTAAGGTTAGTTTACACTTCCTTATACCCTACCACACCCATCCTAGGTTGCTGACGCGTAATCAGCATCCTAATAGCCGTCTAGGCTATTCGAACCCGTTCACGATATACGGTAATTCTGTTTTCTTCGATTTTGACTATCGACCGGGGTGTTGTTAATTCAGTTAAGGTTAGTTTACACCACCTTATACCCTACCACACCCATCCTAGGTTGCTGACGTATAATCAGCATCCTATTAGCCGTCTAGGCTATTCGAACCCGTTCACGACATACGGTAATTCTGTTTTCTTCGATTTTGACTATCGACCGGGGTGTGGTAAATTCAGTTAAGGTTAGCTTATACTTCCTTATAACCTATCACACCCGTCCTAAGTGCTGACGCGTAACCAGCATCCTACTAGCCGACTAGGCTATTCGAAACCGTTCTCGAGATACGATAGAGACTTAGAAAGTTCAAATCAATTAAGATCAATTTAAATCAATTAGATTTTCCAACCACCCGTCTCTCCCCTTCCTAGCCTGCCGACGCACACTCGGCATCCTAGTAGCTGTGAAGGCTATCTACCACCCTAGCCTCATCTTAGGGAAGGTGACGATTTGGGGAAAATCTAACATCCGAGGAACATTAAGGAAATTCGGTTTCGTCCTTGGATGACTATGATGAGAGACGACATATTGGCGAAACATCGTTTCGAAGGTCACCTCTGAGTCATCCTTGGGCCAACGCTCAGTATACGAACACACGGAACATTTACTTTACTGGGGAAATTTCATTCGCGGATCTTCACTCGACCCCTGGAACGTCAGCCCAGCCGGACTGAACTATTTGGGACCGACCCATTCGAACAATAAAATTCACATCCCCCGAAATTTCCTCACAAAGTTGGCGCCCGAACAGGGACTACTGTTAAAGTAGTATCAAGGTCAAAAAAAAAAAAAAAAAAAAAAAAAAAACTTCGATTAGGTGAAAACGAGATTTTGAGCCACCGTGATGCCATACAACTTTGAACGCTTTCTGAAACCGTTCAGGCTGCTCCTTGCTTTCAATGTTATAGAGGATGATGGGTCTGGATATAATCCACCGAAAATTCCTGCGACAACGGCCGGCCATGAGATCGCCTCTACTACCACGCCATCTCTACCTATCAACCCTTCGGAAACGATTTCGACAGAGCCGGATCTTCGAGTCAGTTGGGTCTATGGCCTTAAGAAAGGACAACTACGATCAGAGCTCAGCAAACTCGGAGCCCCGATAGAAGGCACAGCAGAGCAGCTTAGGGCAGAGCTCGTGCAACTTGCGAGATTAGGAATAGCCAAGGCACCGACTTCAGGCCCTGTGGTAGATCCAAAAGAAGAGAAAGGAGGGGCTGGAGCGTTGGATATCACCCCTGCACCTCTCAACCCATTGGAGTTAGAATCGACCAGTGTTCGAGAAATCCTAGGTTTGCCTCCAACCGCCAGTTTCGAGGAGGTGCGGAGAATTTTAACAAGAGTTCCTGGGGAAACGCAAGCTTTGCATGGCGCAGGAGTTTTTCCGACTTTTTCTTCACCCCCAAGTCATCAGACGCCTCGACAGGTTCACGAGAGACGGACGACCATTAGTGGACCAAAAGACGGAACGATGAAATTGCCGCAAGGACCATCGACACTGTCTCCTCCACTTGACTACCGAGTCTCGGAAAGAGAACGCTCGACCCACGGACAGTATACAACATCCCACAGTCTTCGGGATACCGGATTTGTCTCTAACCCTCGGGGCACCTCTGACGTTTTGAAGGATCCATTACTCATGGGGGAGAGGGACCCCGAAAAATTCTCAACAGTTGCAGCACTGTGCAATGTTGTCAGGAAATGGAACGTAAGGTTTGATGGTAAAAAGGACGGTGACGCCATATCCTTCTTAGAGCGACTACACGAGTTAATGGAATCTTACGATATCCCACCCGAGAGGATGCTAAAAGCGCTTCCAGAACTACTGAAAGACAGTGCTCTTCTTTGGTATAGGAACAGTCGAGGGTTTTGGACATCATTCACGGACTTCCTACAAGACTTCCAAGTCCAGTATTTTCCCCCTGGATATTTGCGACACTTAGACGACGTAGAACGAAAGTAGAACGAGAGGCCAACTTTGTGAGGAAATTTCGGGGGATGTGAATTTTATTGTTCGAATGGGTCGGTCCCAAATAGTTCAGTCCGGCTGGGCTGACGTTCCAGGGGTCGAGTGAAGATCCGCGAATGAAATTTCCCCAGTAAAGTAAATGTTCCGTGTGTTCGTATACTGAGCGTTGGCCCAAGGATGACTCAGAGGTGACCTTCGAAACGATGTTTCGCCAATATGTCGTCTCTCATCATAGTCATCCAAGGACGAAGCCGAATTTCCTTAATGTTCCTCGGATGTTAGATTTTCCCCAAATCGTCACCTTCCCTAAGATGAGGCTAGGGTGGTAGATAGCCTTCACAGCTACTAGGATGCCGAGTGTGCGTCGGCAGGCTAGGAAGGGGAGAGACGGGTGGTTGGAAAATCTAATTGATTTAAATTGATCTTAATTGATTTGAACTTTCTAAGTCTCTATCGTATCTCGAGAACGGTTTCGAATAGCCTAGTCGGCTAGTAGGATGCTGGTTACGCGTCAGCACTTAGGACGGGTGTGATAGGTTATAAGGAAGTATAAGCTAACCTTAACTGAATTTACCACACCCCGGTCGATAGTCAAAATCGAAGAAAACAGAATTACCGTATGTCGTGAACGGGTTCGAATAGCCTAGACGGCTAATAGGATGCTGATTATACGTCAGCAACCTAGGATGGGTGTGGTAGGGTATAAGGAAGTGTAAACTAACCTTAACTGAATTTACAACACCCCGGTCGATAGTCAAAATCGAAGAAAACAGAATTTCTGTATATCGTGAACGGGTTCGAATAGCCTAGACGGCTAATAGGATGCTGATTATGCGTCAGCAACCTAGGATCGGTGAGGTAGGGTATAAGGATAACTTTAAATAACTTTCTGGCCACTTTAGTCGTTGCCGGTTTTCAATAAAAAGTTTCCTAACCTCAAAGCTTGGTTAACCAACTATTAAATTGCACACTTGCAGTTCAGATTTATTATTTACGGACTGCCTCTAAATCACATTTGTGTTGCTATGACAGCCTTTCACCAAAATATATTCCTTGGTAATGCCAATCCAATCAAATAAAATAATACGACAAATTAAAATTACAATCAGTGAAACAACAAATAAACTTCGTCTATGAATGAAATAAATGAGAATATAATTCGGGGTGTACAACGTGTGTTACACTTCACCACTAACTAATTCCAATACAATACAATACAAGTAAATGATAGTTCGAGACTTACTTTGGATTAGACGTTTTCGTTTCGGGTTCACCACACAGACTGACTGCCGGTCGGCGGCCGCTCTGGTTTTGTTAACAGGATCAGGCCGGTCATGCGCAGAAACGTGTTTCGGCAGTCTGTCGGCGACACGGCGGCGGCCGCATCGGAGCGGCTGACTGCCTTTGCCCTGCTTGGAGGTTATGTTCAACCTCTGAACTAATCGAAATGCCACTCGGTGGGGTCTCGATGACCAAATAAAATAATGATTCTTGGACGATGATAAAAATAAACTAATGATTCTTGGGTGATGATCGAAATAAAATTATATCTGTGGCAAAATAACAACAAAAAAAGTAAGGTGAAAAAAATGAACCCTTACACCCTCCACTCACTTCGAGTGAAAAAAAAGAAAATAGAAAAAGAAAAAAAAATCTGTGTCCTCCTCGACACTCCTTAATTTTCTTGAATGATCTCTCTGCAGATCTTGAATCCTTACTTGGCCTCTACTGCAGGCCATGCCTGAGATCCTCTCAGGAAAACCAAAACCTCTTAACGAAAAACTCTCCTCTTCGAGGAAAAGAAAGCCTGATGTGCTTGAAGCCATCTGCTTACACAGCAGGCGCTACGAGCAACCTGCGTACGCGGCAGGAGTGTGGCCGTTGATCGCAGATACCCACCTTTTAAGGTCCTTTACGTGGACTCGATTGGTTGAACTCCCTTGGAATCCTGTAGTTCATAAATATTTGCACCAACTTTACCCCCGTATTACGTAAGGACCATCGTACCGCGCCGCTAGTTTTGCGGCAAACGCATCTTCCGCTGAAGAAAGGTGATGTTGCCGCAACCACACTTGGTCACCCACCTTATAATTCTCATCTCGCCTTCGGAGATTATAATACTTCGCTTGCTGCTTGCTCGCCTTCTCCATGTTCACCCTACATCGGTCGGCAATTTGGCGGAATCTATCGAGTCGTTCTTGATTCATTTTCGCATAGTCCGACTCATCATGGTTTTCGTCTGTGGGAACTTCTATTGGGCCGTGCAGAGCGTTTGGCGTGCGAAATTCACGCCCAAAGTTCAGCATCGCTGGGGTGAAACCAGTGGAGTCATGCGTTGCTGTATTTATTGCGTACCGGAACTCGCCGAGATAACTGTCCCATGTGCGATGATCTCCTTTGACATATGCGCGGTCATTGTTTTGAGAACCCTATTCGATCTCTCCACAGGGTTTTCTTGCGGTGAGTAGGGTGCGGTCAACTGATGTTCCACTCCCCAACGCCTGAGCAATTCGCGCCATATCTTGGCCGTGAACTGAGATCCGTTGTCGGTGATCGCTACTTCCGGTGCCCCGTATCTTAGCAGTACCACCTCTCTAAAGGCGTTCGTCACCGCGAGTGCGGTTGCTGACCGCAGTGGTGCCACTTCTACCCATTTCGTAAAGACGTCCTGAACAACTAATAGGAATCTTGCTCCTTTCTTCGATCTCGGCAAAGGACCCACGAGGTCGGCGGTTATGGTATACCACGGGCCAACAGGTTTACGGAACGCCATCTTGCCGCTGGCTTCTTCTGCTCAACTTTGTGTGCTTGGCACGAAGTGCATCTCCTAACGTAAGCCCTAATCTCCTTGAGCATTCCGGGCCAATAATATCTGTGCTGTACCCGTTTAATTGTTTTCCGACTCCCTAGATGTCCTGCTGTTTCTAAGTCGTGATTTTCCTTAAGTATCGCCTCTCGTTCTACTTTCGGGACACACAGCTTCCACTGCAGGGCTTGATCCGTGAGTTTGTTGTTCTTGCTTAGCTTCCTTTTAAAAAGTTTGCCGTCACGAATAAGAAGATCTTCAAATTTTCCTGGATTTCGTTCGACTTTCGAGAACACCTTCCCATACCAATCGTTACCATCCTCAGCTTCGCCACTTGGGGTTCGTATGTCTGACACGCAGACCTGGGGATCTATGAGGTCCGTAACCGGGTACCGAGAAAGGGCGTCGCCACTTTGTTTAAGGTGTCCTTCCGGTATTGAATTTCGAAGTCGTGTTGTTGCAATTCAAGAACCCATCTTGCTAATCGGCCCGATGGTTGTTGAAGATTCATCAGCCACTTCAACGCCTGATGATCTGTGACTGCAATAAACTTGTACCCTTCCAAGTAAGGTCGAAACTTCTTAACGGCCCACACAAGGGCAAGGCACTCTTTCTCCGTCACGGTGAATTTCCTTTCGCTGTCTGACAATAGACGACTAGCGTATGCGATGACATATTCCTTCTTTTCGATCCGTTGAGTGAGAGCAGCTCCCAGGCCTTCGCCTGAAGCGTCAACTGTAACCAAAAGATGTGCTCAAAATTCGGGCAAGCCAGTATCGGTGTAGTTGCTAACTTTTGCTTCAACAATTCGAAAGCCTTCTGCTGTTCATCGGTCCAATTCCATCGAGTTGTTTTGCGCAGAAGTTTCGTTAACGGGGCCACTTCCTTTGCGAAGTTAGCCACAAACCTTCGGTACCATGAGGCGAGTCCTAGGAAACTGCGCAATGAGCGCACAGATGTCGGGACCGGAAAGTCCTGGATAGCGCGCACTTTCTCAGGATCCGTTTTAATACCTCTATCATCAACAATGTGGCCCAAATACTTGAGTTCCCGTTTGCCAAACTGACACTTTTCGGGGTTCAGTTTCAGGCCAGCTGAGCGCAGGCGTTTAAAAACTTCCTTAAGTAGCTCCAAATGTTCTTCGAAGGTCTTGCTAACAATGATGAGATCGTCCAAATAGGCGAAAGCTCTTGGCTCTAATTCGGGTCCAATCACTTTGTCCAAGAGTCGTTGAAAGGTCGCTCCCGCAGAGTGTAGTCCAAACGGCATGACGACAAATTGGTAAAGGCCTTTCCCAGGAACTGTGAAGGCGGTAATCGGCTCTGCTTTCCTTGGCGAGTGGAACTTGCCAATATCCTTGCTTCAAATCTAGAGTCGATATAAACTTTGCTTCTCGTAGTTTCTCCAATATGGAATTTATCTGAGGTAGCGGATACGCATCTTTCTCGCTTATCTGGTTTATCCTTCTAAAATCGATACAGAAACGGTACTTTCCCGTGCTTTTCTTAACAAGTACGACAGGGCTCGAGTACGGGCTAGACGAAGGTTCTATCACTCCTTCAGCTACCATTCGATCTACTTCTTCATCAATGACTTTCTGCATTGCCGGATTCCGAGGGTAATATCGTTGCTTGATGGGTTCAGCACTTTTTAGTTTTATCGTGTGTTCAACCAATGACGTGCGGCCTGGCATTGCTTCAAATTTAGGTAGCTCTTCTTTCAATAACTCCTGTAGCTGTTGACTCTGTACCAAACTGATCCCACGAGCTGTCGATCGTTCCGGCTGGGCGGAGGACACTTCAGATACTTCCATTGTGTGTTCGGCATCTCGGTCTTCCTCCGACGGTGTTTCCAATGAGGTTCTGATCGTAACCAGACCTAGTCGTTTTATGACATCCATCCCCAGAATAATTTGAGCACTGAGATTCGGCAAGTGCGCATTCTAACTTTCATGGTGGCACCTATTATCTCTATGGGCACCGCGAAAGATTGGTGTATGGCGCTTCAGATTTATCCGCCATAGACATTCTTATCCTCTGACGGTCTGGGACAACTTTATCTTCTAGAAAACTTGCTACACGATCATCAATCAGTGAAATAACAGATCCCGTGTCAATCAAGGCATCAAATTCGTGATCAAATAACTTTATTTTTATATACGGTCGGGGATCATGTTTACTCTCATTCGCGTCGGTATCCTCGTCCTCAATCGTCCTAGTTGGTAGTTGAGGTCGTTGTTCTTCTGTCCTCGGACTCCGGTGACCCCCTTGCTCCGTTGTCCTCCTCTCGTTTCCCTGGCTCTGCACTCACACGTAGTAGTCCTGACACCAGGTTTCTTGCAATTGAAGCATTTCAATACCCTTGGTCTTCTACAATCCCGATAGATGTGTCCAACTCTATCGCAATTCCAACAGATCTTCGGTGCCGGAGTTTCGTTCTGAGCTGAGTTGCCATAAGCAGGGGCAGTCCTTCGTGGTTCCCATCTTTGGCTCGGTTTGGCTCGTTCAGCCCTCCGGAAAGTTGAAGTGCCATCTTTGTTGTACACTCCATGAGGGTTCACTCGTTCTATAGGCGTTGCCTCTCTGACTTCGTTGCCACCCGCTGGGGTGGTGAAGTTTGCTGCTGAACACGCTGATTTAAAGTTGGGCTTAGCCTTCCCTTGGAAAGCTGTCTCGGGTACTAGAGCTTGCGCTGGGCTTGGAGGTGGTTTATAGTTGGCCTTTTCTCTCAACGATGTCTCGTATTCCTCAGCAACTCTCAATAGGCCAGAAAGATCAACAAAGTCCCGCCTCCTCACATACATCTTATAATTCGGGTGCATGTTATAGTAGATCCTGTCGAGCCTCTGGCTCACTGAGAAGCCTCCTCGCCTACGAATTAATGTTGAAATTGCCACCACAAATTGTCTAAACAATTCTCCTTCTCCTTGGGTCCTCGTTCTTATCTCGTCGTCTAAGTGTCGCAAATATCCAGGGGGAAAATACTGGACTTGGAAGTCTTGTAGGAAGTCCGTGAATGATGTCCAAAACCCTCGACTGTTCCTATACCAAAGAAGAGCACTGTCTTTCAGTAGTTCTGGAAGCGCTTTTAGCATCCTCTCGGGTGGGATATCGTAAGATTCCATTAACTCGTGTAGTCGCTCTAAGAAGGATATGGCGTCACCGTCCTTTTTACCATCAAACCTTACGTTCCATTTCCTGACAACATTGCACAGTGCTGCAACTGTTGAGAATTTTTCGGGGTCCCTCTCCCCCATGAGTAATGGATCCTTCAAAACGTCAGAGGTGCCCCGAGGGTTAGAGACAAATCCGGTATCCCGAAGACTGTGGGATGTTGTATACTGTCCGTGGGTCGAGCGTTCTCTTTCCGAGACTCGGTAGTCAAGTGGAGGAGACAGTGTCGATGGTCCTTGCGGCAATTTCATCGTTCCGTCTTTTGGTCCACTAATGGTCGTCCGTCTCTCGTGAACCTGTCGAGGCGTCTGATGACTTGGGGGTGAAGAAAAAGTCGGAAAAACTCCTGCGCCATGCAAAGCTTGCGTTTCCCCAGGAACTCTTGTTAAAATTCTCCGCACCTCCTCGAAACTGGCGGTTGGAGGCAAACCTAGGATTTCTCGAACACTGGTCGATTCTAACTCCAATGGGTTGAGAGGTGCAGGGGTGATATCCAACGCTCCAGCCCCTCCTTTCTCTTCTTTTGGATCTACCACAGAGCCTTAAGTCGGTGCCTTGGCTATTCCTAATCTCGCAAGTTGCACGAGCTCTGCCCTAAGCTGCTCTGCTGTGCCTTCTATCGGGGCTCCGAGTTTGCTGAGCTCTGATCGTAGTTGTCCTTTCTTAAGGCCATAGACCCAACTGACTCGAAGATCCGGCTCTGTCGAAATCGTTTCCGAAGGGTTGATAGGTAGAGATGGCGTGGTAGTAGAGGCGATCTCATGGCCGGCCGTTGTCGCAGGAATTTTCGGTGGATTATTTCCAGACCCATCATCCTCTATAACATTGAAAGCAAGGAGCAGCCTGAACGGTTTCAGAAAGCGTTCAAAGTTGTATGGCATCACGGTGGCTCAAAATCTCGTTTTCACCTAATCGAAGTTTTTTTTTTTTGACCTTGATACTACTTTAACAGTAGTCCCTGTTCGGGCGCCAACTTTGTGAGGAAATTTCGGGGGATGTGAATTTTATTGTTCGAATGGGTCGGTCCCAAATAGTTCAGTCCGGCTGGGCTGACGTTCCAGGGGTCGAGTGAAGATCCGCGAATGAAATTTCCCCAGTAAAGTAAATGTTCCGTGTGTTCGTATACTGAGCGTTGGCCCAAGGATGACTCAGAGGTGACCTTCGAAACGATGTTTCGCCAATATGTCGTCTCTCATCATAGTCATCCAAGGACGAAGCCGAATTTCCTTAATGTTCCTCGGATGTTAGATTTTCCCCAAATCGTCACCTTCCCTAAGATGAGGCTAGGGTGGTAGATAGCCTTCACAGCTACTAGGATGCCGAGTGTGCGTCGGCAGGCTAGGAAGGGGAGAGACGGGTGGTTGGAAAATCTAATTGATTTAAATTGATCTTAATTGATTTGAACTTTCTAAGTCTCTATCGTATCTCGAGAACGGTTTCGAATAGCCTAGTCGGCTAGTAGGATGCTGGTTACGCGTCAGCACTTAGGACGGGTGTGATAGGTTATAAGGAAGTATAAGCTAACCTTAACTGAATTTACCACACCCCGGTCGATAGTCAAAATCGAAGAAAACAGAATTACCGTATGTCGTGAACGGGTTCGAATAGCCTAGACGGCTAATAGGATGCTGATTATACGTCAGCAACCTAGGATGGGTGTGGTAGGGTATAAGGAAGTGTAAACTAACCTTAACTGAATTAACAACACCCCGGTCGATAGTCAAAATCGAAGAAAACAGAATTACCGTATATCGTGAACGGGTTCGAATAGCCTAGACGGCTAATAGGATGCTGATTATGCGTCAGCAACCTAGGATGGGTGTGGTAGGGTATAAGGAAGTGTAAACTAACCTTAACTGAATTAACAACACCCCGGTCGATAGTCAAAATCGAAGAAAACAGAATTACCGTATATCGTGAACGGGTTCGAATAGCCTAGACGGCTAATAGGATGCTGATTACGCGTCAGCAACCAAGGATGGGTGTGGTAGGGTATAAGGAAGTGTAAACTAACCTTAACTGATTTTACAACACCCCGGTCGATAGTCAAAATCGAAGAGAACAGAATTACCGTATATCGTGAACGGGTTCGAATTGGTTTTCCTTTTCAATGTACTAAGATACTGCAGATAGTATATCTACCTGTGTAAGGGTTCATTTTTTTCACCTTACTTTTTTTGTTGTTATTTTGCCACAGATATAATTTTATTTCGATCATCACCCAAGAATCATTAGTTTATTTTTATCATCGTCCAAGAATCATTATTTTATTTGGTCATCGAGACCCCACCGAGTGGCATTTCGATTAGTTCAGAGGTTGAACATAACCTCCAAGCAGGGCAAAGGCAGTCAGCCGCTCCGATGCGGCCGCCGCCGTGTCGCCGACAGACTGCCGAAACACGTTTCTGCGCATGACCGGCCTGATCCTGTTAACAAAACCAGAGCGGCCGCCGACCGGCAGTCAGTCTGTGTGGTGAACCCGAAACGAAAACGTCTAATCCAAAGTAAGTCTCGAACTATCATTTACTTGTATTGTATTGTATTGGAATTAGTTAGTGGTGAAGTGTAACACACGTTGTACACCCCGAATTATATTCTCATTTATTTCATTCATAGACGAAGTTTATTTGTTGTTTCACTGATTGTAATTTTAATTTGTCGTATTATTTTATTTGATTGGATTGGCATTACCAAGGAATATATTTTGGTGAAAGGCTGTCATAGCAACACAAATGTGATTTAGAGGCAGTCCGTAAATAATAAATCTGAACTGCAAGTGTGCAATTTAATAGTTGGTTAACCAAGCATTGAGGTTAGGAAACTTTTTATTGAAAACCGGCAACGACTAAAGTGGCCAGAAAGTTATTTAAAGTTATCCTTATACCCTACCTCACCGATCCTAGGTTGCTGACGCATAATCAGCATCCTATTAGCCGTCTAGGCTATTCGAACCCGTTCACGATATACAGAAATTCTGTTTTCTTCGATTTTGACTATCGACCGGGGTGTTGTAAATTCAGTTAAGGTTAGTTTACACTTCCTTATACCCTACCACACCCATCCTTGGTTGCTGACGCGTAATCAGCATCCTATTAGCCGTCTAGGCTATTCGAACCCGTTCACGATATACGGTAATTCTGTTTTCTTCGATTTTGACTATCGACCGGGGTGTTGTAAATTCAGTTAAGGTTAGTTTACACTTCCTTATACCCTACCACACCCATCCTTGGTTGCTGACGCGTAATCGGCATCCTATTAGCCGTCTAGGCTATTCGAACCCGTTCACGATATACGGTAATTCTGTTCTCTTCGATTTTGACTATCGACCGGGGTGTTGTAAAATCAGTTAAGGTTAGTTTACACTTCCTTATACCCTACCACACCCATCCTAGGTTGCTGACGCGTAATCAGCATCCTAATAGCCGTCTAGGCTATTCGAACCCGTTCACGATATACGGTAATTCTGTTTTCTTCGATTTTGACTATCGACCGGGGTGTTGTTAATTCAGTTAAGGTTAGTTTACACTACCTTATACCCTACCACACCCATCCTAGGTTGCTGACGTATAATCAGCATCCTATTAGCCGTCTAGGCTATTCGAACCCGTTCACGACATACGGTAATTCTGTTTTCTTCGATTTTGACTATCGACCGGGGTGTGGTAAATTCAGTTAAGGTTAGCTTATACTTCCTTATAACCTATCACACCCGTCCTAAGTGCTGACGCGTAACCAGCATCCTACTAGCCGACTAGGCTATTCGAAACCGTTCTCGAGATACGATAGAGACTTAGAAAGTTCAAATCAATTAAGATCAATTTAAATCAATTAGATTTTCCAACCACCCGTCTCTCCCCTTCCTAGCCTGCCGACGCACACTCGGCATCCTAGTAGCTGTGAAGGCTATCTACCACCCTAGCCTCATCTTAGGGAAGGTGACGATTTGGGGAAAATCTAACATCCGAGGAACATTAAGGAAATTCGGTTTCGTCCTTGGATGACTATGATGAGAGACGACATATTGGCGAAACATCGTTTCGAAGGTCACCTCTGAGTCATCCTTGGGCCAACGCTCAGTATACGAACACACGGAACATTTACTTTACTGGGGAAATTTCATTCGCGGATCTTCACTCGACCCCTGGAACGTCAGCCCAGCCGGACTGAACTATTTGGGACCGACCCATTCGAACAATAAAATTCACATCCCCCGAAATTTCCTCACAAAGTTGGCGCCCGAACAGGGACTACTGTTAAAGTAGTATCAAGGTCAAAAAAAAAAAACTTCGATTAGGTGAAAACGAGATTTTGAGCCACCGTGATGCCATACAACTTTGAACGCTTTCTGAAACCGTTCAGGCTGCTCCTTGCTTTCAATGTTATAGAGGATGATGGGTCTGGAAATAATCCACCGAAAATTCCTGCGACAACGGCCGGCCATGAGATCGCCTCTACTACCACGCCATCTCTACCTATCAACCCTTCGGAAACGATTTCGACAGAGCCGGATCTTCGAGTCAGTTGGGTCTATGGCCTTAAGAAAGGACAACTACGATCAGAGCTCAGCAAACTCGGAGCCCCGATAGAAGGCACAGCAGAGCAGCTTAGGGCAGAGCTCGTGCAACTTGCGAGATTAGGAATAGCCAAGGCACCGACTTAAGGCTCTGTGGTAGATCCAAAAGAAGAGAAAGGAGGGGCTGGAGCGTTGGATATCACCCCTGCACCTCTCAACCCATTGGAGTTAGAATCGACCAGTGTTCGAGAAATCCTAGGTTTGCCTCCAACCGCCAGTTTCGAGGAGGTGCGGAGAATTTTAACAAGAGTTCCTGGGGAAACGCAAGCTTTGCATGGCGCAGGAGTTTTTCCGACTTTTTCTTCACCCCCAAGTCATCAGACGCCTCGACAGGTTCACGAGAGACGGACGACCATTAGTGGACCAAAAGACGGAACGATGAAATTGCCGCAAGGACCATCGACACTGTCTCCTCCACTTGACTACCGAGTCTCGGAAAGAGAACGCTCGACCCACGGACAGTATACAACATCCCACAGTCTTCGGGATACCGGATTTGTCTCTAACCCTCGGGGCACCTCTGACGTTTTGAAGGATCCATTACTCATGGGGGAGAGGGACCCCGAAAAATTCTCAACAGTTGCAGCACTGTGCAATGTTGTCAGGAAATGGAACGTAAGGTTTGATGGTAAAAAGGACGGTGACGCCATATCCTTCTTAGAGCGACTACACGAGTTAATGGAATCTTACGATATCCCACCCGAGAGGATGCTAAAAGCGCTTCCAGAACTACTGAAAGACAGTGCTCTTCTTTGGTATAGGAACAGTCGAGGGTTTTGGACATCATTCACGGACTTCCTACAAGACTTCCAAGTCCAGTATTTTCCCCCTGGATATTTGCGACACTTAGACGACGTAGAACGAAAGTAGAACGAGAGGCCAACTTTGTGAGGAAATTTCGGGGGATGTGAATTTTATTGTTCGAATGGGTCGGTCCCAAATAGTTCAGTCCGGCTGGGCTGACGTTCCAGGGGTCGAGTGAAGATCCGCGAATGAAATTTCCCCAGTAAAGTAAATGTTCCGTGTGTTCGTATACTGAGCGTTGGCCCAAGGATGACTCAGAGGTGACCTTCGAAACGATGTTTCGCCAATATGTCGTCTCTCATCATAGTCATCCAAGGACGAAGCCGAATTTCCTTAATGTTCCTCGGATGTTAGATTTTCCCCAAATCGTCACCTTCCCTAAGATGAGGCTAGGGTGGTAGATAGCCTTCACAGCTACTAGGATGCCGAGTGTGCGTCGGCAGGCTAGGAAGGGGAGAGACGGGTGGTTGGAAAATCTAATTGATTTAAATTGATCTTAATTGATTTGAACTTTCTAAGTCTCTATCGTATCTCGAGAACGGTTTCGAATAGCCTAGTCGGCTAGTAGGATGCTGGTTACGCGTCAGCACTTAGGACGGGTGTGATAGGTTATAAGGAAGTATAAGCTAACCTTAACTGAATTTACCACACCCCGGTCGATAGTCAAAATCGAAGAAAACAGAATTACCGTATGTCGTGAACGGGTTCGAATAGCCTAGACGGCTAATAGGATGCTGATTATACGTCAGCAACCTAGGATGGGTGTGGTAGGGTATAAGGAAGTGTAAACTAACCTTAACTGAATTAACAACACCCCGGTCGATAGTCAAAATCGAAGAAAACAGAATTACCGTATATCGTGAACGGGTTCGAATAGCCTAGACGGCTATTAGGATGCTGATTACGCGTCAGCAACCTAGGATGGGTGTGGTAGGGTATAAGGAAGTGTAAACTAACCTTAACTGATTTTACAACACCCCGGTCGATAGTCAAAATCGAAGAGAACAGAATTACCGTATATCGTGAACGGGTTCGAATAGCCTAGACGGCTAATAGGATGCCGATTACGCGTCAGCAACCAAGGATGGGTGTGGTAGGGTATAAGGAAGTGTAAACTAACCTTAACTGAATTTACAACACCCCGGTCGATAGTCAAAATCGAAGAAAACAGAATTACCGTATATCGTGAACGGGTTCGAATAGCCTAGACGGCTAATAGGATGCTGATTACGCGTCAGCAACCAAGGATGGGTGTGGTAGGGTATAAGGAAGTGTAAACTAACCTTAACTGAATTTACAACACCCCGGTCGATAGTCAAAATCGAAGAAAACAGAATTTCTGTATATCGTGAACGGGTTCGAATAGCCTAGACGGCTAATAGGATGCTGATTATGCGTCAGCAACCTAGGATCGGTGAGGTAGGGTATAAGGATAACTTTAAATAACTTTCTGGCCACTTTAGTCGTTGCCGGTTTTCAATAAAAAGTTTCCTAACCTCAAAGCTTGGTTAACCAACTATTAAATTGCACACTTGCAGTTCAGATTTATTATTTACGGACTGCCTCTAAATCACATTTGTGTTGCTATGACAGCCTTTCACCAAAATATATTCCTTGGTAATGCCAATCCAATCAAATAAAATAATACGACAAATTAAAATTACAATCAGTGAAACAACAAATAAACTTCGTCTATGAATGAAATAAATGAGAATATAATTCGGGGTGTACAACGTGTGTTACACTTCACCACTAACTAATTCCAATACAATACAATACAAGTAAATGATAGTTCGAGACTTACTTTGGATTAGACGTTTTCGTTTCGGGTTCACCACACAGACTGACTGCCGGTCGGCGGCCGCTCTGGTTTTGTTAACAGGATCAGGCCGGTCATGCGCAGAAACGTGTTTCGGCAGTCTGTCGGCGACACGGCGGCGGCCGCATCGGAGCGGCTGACTGCCTTTGCCCTGCTTGGAGGTTATGTTCAACCTCTGAACTAATCGAAATGCCACTCGGTGGGGTCTCGATGACCAAATAAAATAATGATTCTTGGACGATGATAAAAATAAACTAATGATTCTTGGGTGATGATCGAAATAAAATTATATCTGTGGCAAAATAACAACAAAAAAAGTAAGGTGAAAAAAATGAACCCTTACACCTGTTGGTGAATTAAACAACTAACCCTGTTTAGACTATTATGTAAATCAATCTTCTTTACCGACTGTAGTTTTATATTTGTCCGCGAGGTTGAGCTGCGATCGATAAATTAACTTATATTATTATACATGTATTTAGTGGAATAAAATAAGCAAAAATGATTTTTTCACAACTTTTCAGTTTAAATATTTTAAATAAAACTTTTTAAACACGTTAAAGACAAAAACCCTTTTTTTTAGCAAAAAGTTGTAGTATAATAATAATTGAAACAAATCACTTCTCGCATAGAAGAACACAACGTATGTAGTATATATTATAGAATATCTTCTCCAATAACACTCCGAGTGTACCATTGTACTACATTTTATTTGTAGGCCATGCTTTGTAAGTAGGCGGGCCAATAATTTTCATGAAGTCAGTCTATCGGGGCGATCGTTCTATATCCCGAACTTGTCAGGAATCAATCCTGTCCCATGAACATGCATTTTACTGTTGACTCTCAACCTTGTAGACGCTCAGCCCCGCGTACTAGATATTAATACTTTGGAAAAACTCGAGACTTAATCTATATTTTTCTTTAGAGCCCTAAGAGTGGGGTTGGGATTTAAGTTCAAAATAAAAACACCACTGGCTCTACCATAGTTTATGACTCAATTTACTTGTAAAATAAACGGTCAGTTTATCTGACACACACTTTCTCCAGAGAATATAACAAGGTGTTAAAAGCCTCAAAACATTAATGTCTTGATGACTCCGTCTAATAGCTATCAGCTGAGCAGTACGAGATTGACTCTACGCGAGTCTGTGACTTTTAACAACGTACTGCGTTTGCCGCTTTTGCTAATCCAAAAATTTAAATTTTTAACAAATTTTACTTTGCGAGTGGTGTAATTTTATTCATAATTTTAATCTTTATAAACTACGAAATTTTAATCAAAATCTTTAGAGCCGGTTTTGAGAAATCTAGATTTTTCACGTTTTTTGAGGGTTTTTAGGGGTAAACTGCGCTTAAAAAAAAAATATTTAAAAAATGAAAAAACGCCTGGAATTATCGTGTATTTGGACCTATATACCAAATTTCATTAAAATCGCACCATTGGGGCATTAATAAAAGCTATACGATTATTTATTTTATACTATTATTATTATTTGGAATGAGGTAGGATAGAGCAATGAGAGGATATTGTAACTATTACTAATTTATTGAATTAATATTAGTAGAACTCTTCTTACAGAATTTATTTTGTTTTCTTCTAGGAGTAAGAAATAAAAAACACTCATTCCAAACCAAAATCGAACGAAGTAACGGATGCACATTAAAGAGTTTATGGGGTCAATGGACGTGTTTGGAGCCAGATCACGTGATGGAGTGTGTTATCCATAAAGATAACAACATCTCAACACTGAGGAGGGCGCGTGGCTGAGATTAATACAATATAACTGGGAACCTAGTTGATTTTCCTCCGCAATATAATCTATATTGTAAAAATAGACATTGAAAATGTCGAGGGAGTTTTTTATATTTACTATAAAATGTCAATAATGTATTAAGACTAGCATAAGCTTATTTTTATATTTATACTAAGTGTAAAAAAGGGGTTTCGTAAAAATTTGAAACGTTCTAAATTCTCTCAACATTAAACTAACGTTAAATATAATATTTTTTAAGTGTTTAGTTTATTCTACAACAAGATACTACAGTACTTAGTGAAAACAAAAAGTAATCCAATAAATAGTTCAAATTTTATTTTGGATGAATTTAGTAACAAAAGTGAAATCGATGCCTAACATTAGAAGTTTAACAAAAACAACTTACTTTAACTTTGATTTCACATTCAAACTATCTTTTTTAGATTGCAAACTAAATCCACAGCCGAAAGGAGTGAACATTTTTTATTCCATCCAGCATAAATTCACTCGTAATCACGTAACTTTATTTTTCACGGCCCAAACATCAGAAGCGTGACCTGAGTGTATCACAGCGTGTATTCCTTGTGCAACTCTTATACATACCTCCTATAATTAACAGTTACAATAACAGTTAGTTATAATTAACAAAAACGCGATAGACACCAAAAGTCTTTCAATGTAAAAACGTATGAATTTGTTTTAAGTTTTTTCGATAATTTCTGATAAATACTTTATAATAGGATTCCATACTATCATATATATATATATAAAATATTATTTTATGACTGTGGTGATTTGCCAAATTTAATTTCGATGGTGGTATCATCATATATATCAATACATATATATGATATATATCATATATATCATACATATCAATCATATATATATATATATATATATATATATATATATATATATATATATATATATATATATATATATATATATATATCATACTAATATACCGGTATTCGAGCTTTGATCTAACAAGGGGAAAAAACTAAAGTTTTAGCTAGTTTTGACTGTGTAAAAAAGTGTTTGAACGTTTGATAAAACCCAATATTGAATATGCTGACTTACAAAGTGACGGTATATGGTCCCCAAAAGAAAATTTGGAATCGAACAAAATCCCCAAATCCTTAAAATTTGATTTAAAAATTTTCATTACAGCACATTTTTTTATGTTGAATTTCATATTTTTTCACTCCAAGCAACTAGTGAATCTATATTTTGTTGTAACTTATCACTATCATTTTGGCTACTGAAACTTCTAAACATTTATAAATCATCGGCATATTTTTTGCACTTAATAATTTTTATTGTAGTAACGAATTATTGTATAGAGTTCATAGGATGTGGAATGAGCCTTCATCACACCAATGTTTATTTGCAGGAAACAAATTATTTTTGCCGATGTGTACTTTTAACATGGCGGCCATTTGAAAATTTTTTACTCAAATATCTCAAAAACCGTAAATTTTATAAAAGACTTTACAAGTGACAACACAATTGAAATTAAAATAATTACTACATGGAACTATTGAACATAACATCGGCATTCAGCTATGGTCTACAATTATTGTTATTTGAATGTGTAAAGGCAGCTGACTAGGGGCTTTGGCGCGTAAGCCACTATAGGTATGAAGCAACGCAAAAGATCAAGGTCATCTTGGTAACAATATCGAAGTTTATGTAGGCCTACAAAAATATTTACCAAGAGAGAAAATGAAAATTTCTCTGTTATGGGAAATTAAATATTTGATCAGTATCATAACTAAACTGCTCGATTTCGAGCAACATGTACACTAGTATTCAATAAATATCTCGTCGTGGAGACCTAAGTACTAATCAAATTTCAAGGTATTTATTATTCTATTTTCTCATAAGTGCAATGAAGATTATGAATGTTTTCTTAAATGAGGCTACTTCAGACAAGTATTAACAACTCATCACCTTGTTAGGGTTATCTAATTAATTTGTAAATCGATTTTAATATAACAATTTCATAGATTTTTATTAGGCATTTAGGATTCTTATTTTTACTTACAAATTAAAAGTATAAATGTTGAAAACCCCAATCTGTTATCATTTAAAATAGAATAAACCTCGTACCCTGCTCGTACCTATAAACCAATGAATGCGGTTTTCAAACTCTGTAGCCTCTTAGAAAAAAAAACAAAAAAAAACATAACAATGCAACGTTATGCATGTTATGTTTATGCATAACAATAACTTATGCATAAAAATGCATAAGTATGCAACTGCGACGTATGGTAGAATAAATACAAATATCACAACCTATTCAAATTTTTATTAGTCACTTTTTCGTTGAGATGAACTTGTTGGTGTCGACTATACTCTAGGAATGTATGAATTAAAATTTGTCTTTGGGAACTTCGTTGGCAGTAGCTCTTTTAAATGGTGTCTGTCTGTATGAGGTCAGATTGTCCTGCTTAAACATTTGTCAAGAGCATTCTAGCATACGTGGAAGGGAATGGATACAAACTTAATTTGTATCGAATTTCCCTGTAGGGAATACGCTTTTGCGGTAGTAGTCAAATAAATTATACCATAAATTGATACAATTTGGTTTGTACATTCTTTAGGTAGAGTGTTGCTTATATTTGCTTACAACATCCCCATGGTGCCAAAACATACATACTCACCCCCATGGGTTTTATGGGGTGAATAAAACAGTATAAGAATTAGTTGCAATTTAGCATTACCTGCACTGGAAAGAAATTACAGTATATTTGCTAAATTACAACACCCCTATGCTGCTTAAACCTCCATCCTCATTTCCATGTTGTAGCCTACATCGGGGAAAAATAAAAATACCAAATTCCATTGAAACTTTTCTGAGTACGCAAGTCTGCTACGATGGTTTTTTTTATTTCTAAACATATTACATCAATTCAAATACAAGATAAACATATAACAATGTAAGAAGTGGTATATAGGTAAAACTTTATGAACTTTTATCCAAACTGTATATTTATTAAAGGTGGTATGATGAAAAGTACCGTCCGAAAGTGGTATACCTTCGCTCGATCTAATTCGAGTACGAGGCGAAGCCTCTATTCAATGTAAGTAATGTGGTCTAAAAAATATTGAAGCGATAATGCAACTTATAAGAATAAAAACAGCATGGTAGTAAAAGAAACCCACTTCCTAAATATGTTCCAATATATAATATTTTAGGTAAAAGTATCTGGATCTTGTAAGTCACGAACCAACTCTATTGTTTTTAACATTAGACGATAGTGTATGTTATTATTGTCTATTAAAAATGAAAATATATTTAAAATACGCAAGCTAACTTTAATTTACATTTACTTTCCAAGGTATTATACTTCAGATGCTGTTGGTAAATCAAACAACTAATACTGTCAAGACCACTAGGTAACACAATCTTCATTACCGACTACAGTTCTACATTTGTCCGTGCGGTTGAGCTGCTATCGAATAACCTATTTATATTATTTTTCGAGTATTTAGTGTTTTAAAATAAGGAAAAATAATTGTTTCATAACATTTTTATATGAAACATTTGTCATCAATTTATTTTTAATATTTAAAACAAAAATAAATTATATTAAGCATAAAGTTGTGATATATTTAAAATTATAGCAATTTACTTCTCGCACTTAAGAACTTTATATTTTCAGTATATCAGCGAGGGAATTTCTACTCTGGTAGCTGGCATTGAAGGACTCTCGTTCTCAAAGACTACTAGACTATTTGAAGGCCAAGCTTTGTAAGTAGGCGGGCCAATTATATTACGGTTGACCCATTGCGGATGGTGAGATCGCAGCGTTGCCAACGTTATGAAATTATTTTACCCGGAATCCACAGGCGGATTCCCCGGAATTCCCCGGAATCAAAACTGCATTCCCCGGAATTCCGTTGCGGGACAAAATATTTTATTGTACTCATGTCTTGAACTAACTATCTTGGCTTGAACCATTTCGTACTCATACTGGAGACCAAATTATACAGGGTTTCCTTAAAGTCTGTCACCAAACTTTATAAAATGGCTTATTGGGTCAAAATAAGCGAAAAATGTTACATGAAGGTATGGCCTAATATGCATATTTACCCAGATATCCACCTTTTTGTTTTTTCCACTTAATAATTTTTATGTCAGTGACGGGCTCATGTAGAAACTTCATATTTGGCATGGACCTTTATAAAATAAATTTCCATCTCCACAACAAAAATTATTTTTCTGCATAATGTATATTTTCTCTAAATGGCGGCCATTTTAAATAAATAAAAATTTTATTGTGGAGATGGAAATTTATTTTATAAAGGTCCATTCCAAAAAAATGAAGTTTCTACATCAATACGTCACTGAAATAAAAATTATTAAGTGGGAAAAACAAAATGGCGGATATCTGGGTGTATATTAGGACACACCTTCATATTACATTTTTTGCTTATTTTAACCCAATAAGCAATTTTATGAAGATTGGTGACGGACTTTAAAGACGCCAGGTATAAAAGAACACCCTAAATCCCTGTAAATAAAATGCAAGTTTACTACTAATTTGTAAAAATACTTTTTTCATTTATTGTACCTAAGTCAATGGTACAACATTTATAATTCCATACTAAACAAACCTTAAGGAACGGGAATTTACGGGCGGAATACGTCCATATATTAGGCCTACGATTTGACAAGAATCTATTTAAAAAATTATGACCAATATGTTCAGCAGTAATTTTTACTAATGAATTTTAGTTTAATAATATAGTAACAACACTAAGATATACAATTTATATTTTAATAAGCATGTTTGAATAAAAACCTCTAACCCAGTGAACCTACATAAACCTACATTTTTTTTATCAAATTTTTGTCAATAGCAAAGTCAATCTTTTGGAAAGATTCTCTATTTATTGAAAAATGTACGAGACATCAAACTTAATCTGGTAATTCTTTGTCTTGGCTTAACCTCATCCCAGATTAAAATTTCTTTTTGAACTGTGAAACAACTGTTGTCCTTTTACCTTTTACTAGGACACGTACTCAACCATCACAAAGGCCTGGATATGATATCCATCATTTTCACATTAGGTCCTATGTCTGCTGTCCTAATGTCCATTAAAAGGAAGGTACGGTATATTGCGACTTAAAATGAATGCCAAGTTCTTTTCATCTCATCCTCATCCAAGACAGAGTAGTCCTGCTCTGTGTATTCTGGCAGTCAACGAGTCAACTGATGAAATATTCAGCTCGTTCACACGTTCACCCACCGCAAAACTGTTTTTACCTATCTTGTGACTAATCCCACAAATAACGTGTCTAGAATTTGTCACGTCATGGCAAAAAGAAGTTGCGGTTGATTGCGGCGAATGAACGTGAACGAGCTCATTGACAATTGTGTTACAAGAATGAAAACAAACATATTATTACCAACCTTAACCTTTAACCAGACAATATCCCCAAGTTTTGCTCCTCTGCGATAAGAATTTTCATCTAGTTTGTTAATCTCTATTACATAAGTAAGTGTAAAATTTCCCTTCATATATTCACTGATAAGAGTACTGTAATATGAATGCAATTTTTCTGAAGAATAACATCAAGCGGCGCAATCCCCGGAATTTAAACGTAAATTTGGCTCATTCCCCGGAAATTCCCCGGAATTACTCCATTCCCCGGAATTTCGCCGGAGAACCTCTCCATTCCCCGGATTCCGGGGAATTCCCCGGAAATCGGCAACGCTGGAGATCGTTACAAACTTGTCCTGGGGTTTCCGCGATTTCTCATCATTATTCGTTCGCCCCATGACTGTAAGTTCGACCCCCATCACCGTAGGTGCCCAGCTCCGCGTGCTTAATAATGATACATTGCACAAATCCAAGCTCTAAGCTTAATTTTTCATACTAGCCCTAAGCGCGGAATGAGCCAAAAATATTATTCCGAAGCGTGGAACGGTAAACTGTAAGTTAAAAAAAAAAAAAAAAAAAAAAAAAAAAACATCGCAGACAGGCATGGATTTTACTTGTTAAATACCCTCTCGCAGCAGACCTGCGTACTCAGCGAATTTCCAAACGATCTTGAGATATTGTATTTTCCCCATAAACACCATAGGAATGGGTATGTAGGTTTGCTTCCATGGTATGTTGTTAAAAATGTTAGTTTTGTTTAAAAGTGTAATAGTGACGTAATGTAAATATCAAACTTTATCAATATTCGGCACTTTTTAATTTTCCCCATAAACCCCATGGGGGTGAGTATGTAGGTTTGTAGATACAGGGTTTTCTTCATTTCCCATAAGATTAACATGGAAAACCTATTTTTGGCTTTGAAAAAATTTAAAATACTAAATTGTTTGTTTTTTAAGCTCTTTATAATGGTTTTAGTTTAAGTTGTTGAATTTTTAATATTATGCTTCAAAAATGCCAAAAACCCATTTTTGACCCCTTTGAAACCCCATAAAACCCCTTACCCATAACCTGATCATGCTGGTTCGCGAACTCATGAATATAGACCTGGTCTTACACTTTCATAACAAATTTCATCAAAATCGGAGGTCCCCTTCAAAAGTTATCAGCACCACGGACACACACACCTCGGTAACGTTTCATTTATTGGTACATTTGTATATAAATTAACAATATCAAAAGATGCCAGAAGTTGGTGTGTTTTTACATTCATATCTCTGATGTTATCAATCAGCTGATAAGAGTTTTTCAAACTAAAATTGTTTTCCAGATTGATGTGATTTTTTAACAATTTTTCGAGATGTTTGGCCAATTTGTAGGTTGGTGCGGATGTATAATTAACGAGAGGACGGATTGGCACGCCTTCTCAATCTCCCAAGATCAGGAAAAAGGGGTCATTTTGATGAACTAATTAACGCAGAATGTGCTGTTAAAACAATCCCAGGCGAGGAATGTAGGAACGCCACTCGTCTCTTGCTATCACGGAAAATAAACAGTAAATTTAAAAATAATAAACCTGTTTTGTCACAAGTCCAGAAAAGAGAAATTTTAGCAATTAATTCCATAAAGGAAAAATTGAATTTACATGATGCTTTGTTATGTAAGGCCGACAAAGGTAGCACTATTGTTGTATTATATAAAAAAGATTATAAAGAAAAAGTCCAGAATTTCATTGAGAAAAATAATGTGACACATTTAAACAAGGATCCAACTACAATGTACCAGCGGAGGATTAAGAAATTAATCAATAACTGCAATACTCTTTTTTACCAATGATGAAATAAAGCGCCTCAAAACTATGAACCCTCAAGCTTCAACCCTACGAGGATTGCCTAAGATCCACAAGGAAGGCGTGCCAATCCGTCCTCTCGTTAATTATACATCCGCACCAACCTACAAATTGGCCAAACATCTCGAAAAATTGTTAAAAAATCACATCAATCTGGAAAACAATTTTAGTTTGAAAAACTCTTATCAACTGATTGATAACATCAGAGATATGAATGTAAAAACACACCAACTTCTGGCATCTTTTGATATTGTTAATTTATATACAAATGTACCAATAAATGAAACGTTAGAACACTTAAAACACGTTAGAAAATAAATGAAACGTGGCTGAACACTTGAAAAATTCTAGTCTTTTACCCGAAGCCGCCGATGAGCTACTCTCCCTATTAGCAGAAACCTTAAAACAAAATTATTTCACATTCGATGATAAATTCTACCAGCAATCTTTATGGGCTAGCTATGGGTTCACCCCTTTCTGGCATTATTTCTGACATTTATCTAAACCATATAGAAAATAAACATATCATGTCGGATAAGAACAAACATAGAGAGAAAATTATGTTTTATCGTAGATACGTAGATGACACCATAATTCTATTTAATGGAAACAAGCGACAGCTCAAACTTCTGCACAACTATCTGAATACAATAGCTCCGAAACTAAAATTCACTTTGGAAATTGAAGAAAACAATAGACTGAATTTTTTAGATTGAACTATAGATAAGAGTAACAATAGTTTCCAGTTTAGCATATACAGAAAACCTACTACTACAAACCAGACCATCCATGCTAGCTCTTACCACCCCCATTCACACAAAATGGGCGCTTACAATTCCATGGTGCATAGGTTATTAAACATTCCATTAAATAACGATTCGTATCAGAAAGAGGTTGCAATATTAAAGCACATCGCAATAGCCAATGGTTACAAGAGCAACTTGTTGGACAGACTCATCCGGAAACATACAAGTAAAACTTTGAATGTAAATACCATGGTTACAACTGACAGTAATACCCCATCCAAATACATCAGCGTTGAATTTAACCATACAATACAAAATATCCTCCGCAAAGAACTAAATAAACACAATATGAAACTGGCATTCAACACTTCAAACCGGGTAAAAAGTATGCTAGGAAGCAAAAACAGGAATCAGATAAAAACTGAGAAAACTGGTATTTATAAATTGAAATGCGCCGAATGTCCGAGTACTTATGTTGGTCAAACTGGACGAGGATTTAACATTAGATTCAAAGAACATATTCCCGACCCGAGAACGGACAAACAAAAATCTACATTTGGCCAACATTTAATTGATTATAATCACTCGATTGGCGGTATTGAGGACGGCCTCGAGATTTTACACATATGCAGTAAAGGGAAAAAGATGGATACGCTAGAAGAATTTGAAAATTAAAATAAATGTTTTAAGGGCAACAATCCTGATGAAAGTATTATCAACGAAAAACTTCAATTCAACTCTCATTCAATTTTCAATTCACTTATTGGGGATAATTGCCTGTCTACAGCTGTACCCGTTCCTCCTGATATCACTGATACGCTTAGAGAAGGAAACGTACTCCAGTCTGTCCCCGACTATCGGCGCGACGCAATCTTTGCATTGTTTCCGTGTCACAGGCCTGTGTATTGTAGTTCGGTGTTTGTTTAATGTGCGTATGTGTAAACTTTGTATGTGTTATTTATTTATTTATTTTTTAACCAAGATGACAAAGCCTAACAGCCGAAGAATTTCACGTTTTCGTCAGCTGAAGATGATGTACTGACATCGAAACATGTCCTGACCATGTTTATAAATTAACATTGAGCTGTTTTTGACGGAATCTGTAAGTAATTTAGTCTTACGTTAATTCTCACAGCTCAGGGGCTATAACCATGAATTATTAAAAAACAATAGCAAAATTCGACATAAAACGAAAAAATAACAAGGGACCTCAAAGAACTGTGAAACTATTTATGACTAGTGCATAGGATGGCTGCCTGATGACGTAATCCAGAAATACTATAACATCATATCAGAAACATATTTCAATGTAAAAAATGTTTACTTAATGCCTCAATCAGTAACCTTAACTATAAAACACTTGGAGAAGCCAAGACCTATAGGGCGCACCGAAACTGCGATCCAAAACCCAGGTAGACGCCGAAACTGCGATCCTTACCCTAAGGGTGACCCCAGGCAGACGCCGAAACTGCGATCCTGGCACGGAGGCCGCCCCCGGGACGATACTGACGATACTGTACGTAAGACGACACTGCTGCTCTTGCTCTCAAACTGAGAATGACTGATATATTTGTGGGGGAAAATAAAGAAGGAATGTACACCCTGAAAGTCTTCGTTTATTGGTCCAGGTTAAGAGTCATCTTCACCCTTTTGCCGGTAGCCCATTGTTGCGCAGTGGGCAATTTTAACTATACGGCTTTTAATGCAAAACATGGTATTTGATTCCCCTGTTTTGGACGCAGTTTTTCAACCGATTTTCTTTAAACTTTGTTAAGTGTTTAGTTGAATAGTTATATTAGGTCCCTTATACCTCGAAATTTTGAAAATTTAACAAATATTACTCTCTGTAGTAAAGTAACTCGATTTTCCTTAGTAATATTTGTCAAATTTTCAAAATTTCACGGTATGAGGGACTTAATATAACTATTCAACTAAACACTTATCAAGTTTAAAGAAAATCTGTTGAAAAAAGGCGTCCGAAAAAGGGGAATCAAATACCATGTTTTGCATTAAAAGCCGTATAGTTAACATTGCCGACTGCGCAACAATGGGCTACTGGCCCAGGGGTGAAGATGACTCTTAAGGGGGTGGTATGCGCGAGTTAAGTACAACTTGGAAGTCCTAGTTACTTGGCATTAGTTGAAAAGTGACTTGAGCGACACGTCGGACGGCGAAAGATTCCAGAGCCATTAGCCTACACCGGACGCTGGAATCCCCGCTGGACCCTCCGCTACCTGCTGATGGGCCGCTGTGCCAGGATCGCAGTTTCGGTGCACCGGACCTATACTGGAACCATTGGGGATAGAATGTTTATATACCGGTCAATGATGCTCCAGCGGTGCTAAGTGAAACTTGAAGTCACTGGAGCTCAATGTTCTATTCTAGTTTGGAGAGAAAGTTCTTCTATTTTGATTCAATAAACAATTATAAATACAAACACGCCAAATGTATAGCAAGAAATATGTCAATTTGTTTAGGATCAAGTAATCTACCAGTACAAAAATGTGAAGTCCTCAACAAAGTTACATGGATGATTGTGGAGTATACCTTATTTTAATGACAGATTATCTTTTCAGTCGGATGATTTTATTACAGAGTAAATTACATATATATGATTTAATAATACCAACATTCAAGCAAGAACAAATTGTCATTAAAAGATCGTTATTGGCCTTTTTACTATACAAAACTCAATTTCCTTGGTAAAGCTAATACATCCAAGGAATCAAACCTTGGAACTTTTACGATATCAATATAATATGCACCATTGAAGCTTGGAAGGGTGGGGGTGTATAATTCAACCACTTCAAACCCCCCGGGTCATTGCCAGCGAGGTGTCAATGCTGAGGTGTCAATGATCGAGATCAAGCTGTTATCTGATGTAAGGGTCGCGGTCGGCGGTGGTGGGGGGTAGGGGTGCCCTCCCCTCCCCTCCCCTCACGGTATCCTAGCAACCGACCACGCTCAGACGCGCCGAGACATCAGTCAGTCGTTCGCGAGACATCGTCGCGTGCGGTTGTGTCTGTGACTCGTGTAGTTGGTATTGTGATTTCGGTGAGTAAATATGTGTTTAACAATAATTAAATTATTTTGACGCCTATGTTGTTTTAAAGATTTTTAACGAAGAAGGTCTAATGTGATCAAGAGTTTTAAGACTATGCAAAGACAGAGATTTTTAATACTTGAAAATGGAATATTTTTATTTCAAATCAGACGGATACACCATTTATACATTATCAGAACACGCTTATGACATACATACAATTTTGCAGTTTACAGTTCATAGCAAACAATTCACCAGCTATGGAAAAAATTCATGGATCTTCATGCTCACAATTCAATGTTGATTATGCATATAAAGCAACAGATTCCATACTCTCTAAACTACGACACTTACAATATACATGCATACAAACAATGACTACACAAGAAACAAAAAAGGAATCTATACTTATTTAATACGCTAAGGGTTTTTTTTGTCTTGAGAACTCCTCCTACAATTTTCAACCGATTTTCAAGTTTTTGGTGTCGTTGGATAGGGCTTGGTCTGTAGTTGTTTCCGCCAAAAACTGATGAGAATCTGACGGAAAATAAAGACGTTATCCACCATTGAAATATAAAAATTCCCCATTTAAATAACATTGGGATTGAATAAAGCATTTTAAACATCTGTTACTAATCAGCTGTAAATACATGTAGTTTTGATGATTAAAGATATTCACAATATTGGATTGGTCGGATGTTATTGATTTAGATCTAAAAGTAACATTTGTATTGTATTAAAATAAATTGCTCGATTTCGAGCAACACGTATACTAGTAATACTCAATGTGCTATGGAATAATATTTTCAGTATATAAAATGTTTACTCTTATAAATTGTTAACACACAGAAGTCGTCCGTTGTTTTCATGAATGCAACTCCCAATTATTATTCATACGTCGAAAATCGTTATTCATTTACTAGCAACGTCGTAACCTTGAAATGTCAATGTTTGTGTTGGAAGGGGGAGGGAGGTTGGTAAATCGACCGAATTGTGGATTGGCACCTCTTCTTTAAGTGTACTTTAAAATCAATGAAAAAATAAGAATTGTCTTGAGCTCCAACTTTTAACGTATTCAGTCCTGAAAAGCCGGGTTTGTAGCAGATTCTCCAAAACACAATATTTTTCAAATCGTAAAATTGGCTATGTCTTTTGAACACTCAAAGCCATTAATTTAATCAATCAAAGTGGAATTATGATGTTTATTTTGTATCAATGTCAATATTAAGGCACTGAAACATCCCTAATGCCATCGGAAAAACATGAAGATTGTATAGATTTTTACTAGACTAACGCAGAAATTGAAGTTGGACAAATTCATTAGTGATATAACTGTTAACCTTCCCTTCTGTCTTACACCCTCTGCAAATTTAAGTTTCTTAGTAAAATTTGTATTTAAAATAATCTCCACGATTGAGAGAGGCACACTGTTAACTTTAACAAGCCCAGAAGGATACGTTGTACTTTCTTGGTCACTCTTTGTTACTTTGATAAAACAGTTTACTTTAAATACCAATAAAACACCACAATAATTACAAGCCACTTATGGTAGGAAAACTAATACAGATAACACGGAATATCTTGGCCTGTGATGATCGTTTACAGTTCAAACAATTGGAGTAGTGCGACGAAGTTTCAGATTGTCGCAGACTGTTTTTAGTGCCATATGTTTACCAATTTGAATCCAGAAGTGGAATATGTCAGAGGCCAAGATATTCTGCGATATCTGTAACACATTTCCGATGATTATAATAAATTTACAGATAATTTTAATGGATGCAATTATATACACTTTTTTAAATTATATATATGTTTTAACTGGATACAGGTTTTTATGTAGAGTGTTAAAACATATGTATTTTGTTGAATAATAAGCAAAATTAATATTTATGTAGATAGCAATACGTATGCCAATCACAGCAACAGTGTTACATTTAATTTACTAATGAGGCGCTCTTTAAATTCAACACGCGATTTTGTGATTAAACTTAATGTTGGCCTTGAGTCAAAGTAAATATTCATTAAGAATGTTCAGAGTCTCAATTTGATATAACACCATATTTTACAGTTCGAGTTTTCATTCTGTAAGGGTTTAAAGAAATAAAAATAAGTATGAAAATCATGTTCATGTAAAGGATGATGAAGCAAAGGTGTTACTGTAATTTGTTAAAGACCTTTATTGGTTTTGGAATGACATAAATTTATTAAAATTTTATTTAAATCACCTTAATTAATCGAAACTGTTTTGTTTATTATGACATTTTGCTTTGTTAATACTTCCCCTAATTGTTTGTGTTAAGCGATCGGAAATATCCCAACATTTCCACACACACCTCACGTACAACTTGTTGTAGAGCCCCAGGGGTAAAGCCAGTGCACGCTCTTTATTCAATTCACCTCGCGCCATTATTAGATTTCACACTGTTGCACTGCTGTTATTGTGCTGCTGAATCTTTATCTTTGAACTAATTCTTTACCATCGGCGTTAGCTATAATTTAATGATATGTAACTGTGATAAATTTTATTTTATTTATATATATTTTAGAGTCGAAATGAGTTTGTTAAATTGTAAACTAAAAGTGATTCCTCACGTCTAAAATAGTTATATAATATGGAAGTTCATAATTATGTATTACCATCAAACATGTTCTTAACAGGATATAAACGATTTTATGAGTTTATTTGAAACGTATGTTATTCATTCAACATTCCAGACACCCTGGATTTTCAAATAAAACCTAAGTTACTGCAGCCTAACATTTTAGATATTATTAATCAAAACAATAACCAAACTAGGAAACCCACGATATTATTTCTTTTTCTACTTAACCTTCATTAGATTTTTTATTTTACATTTTACAACAAAATTTTCTACAACGTTACTTATTTATGAACAACTTTTATTATGAATGTTAAAAAATATGCGTTAAATAAACTATATGGGTCAAAATGTATGAGATAAATTATTTTTTCTAGCCCCAAAGTTTTATATTGATCGGGCCAAATACGTAATGAATACGAATGGTTGACCGCTGAAGAGTGACAACTCATTGGCGCCAGTGGCCTCTCCATCTTTCACTTCAGAACATTTTCAACTCTTCTTTTATGTTTTGAGTTGCCCCCAAGATTTATCAATATTAAATTAGTACCAATATACTTTCTTAGTTAAGGAGTTCAACAAATTCTTACTCTTGTAATTAGTCCATTAAAAATTGAAATGAGGTTTCGTTACTTCAACACTTGTTGCATGTGAAACTTCGTAAAGGTAGCCTATTATTGTTTCTACCTCTTCTCGTAAAATGTAATTTCAAATCGGTAACAGACTAAATAGAAAACCGTTTTTCGATATTCAAATTCAAGTAGCTAACTTTCAGTCCGTGTGATAAACAACATTATGTGTTATCACTTTATAAAAATATAAAAGTAATAACTAAGGTAGAAATTAATTAATCAAAATTTTAATTGCTTACATTCATTAGTTGACTTCCATCTTTGTTTAATTATTCCTTAGTATCAGCTGATGTATAAGAAGAATGAATAAAATGTCAGCATCTTGCACTAAAAACACAGTCAGCAAGATGTTTTTTTGTTTACATTGGCCTTATTTGTTTTTTATAAGTACCTTATAACATTTGCGTAAGAAAATCCACTTTTAAGACTAGCACGAAAACAAAGTGAAACAGTAAACTGTAAAAGATAAATCTAACTTTTAAGTTTAGTTGTCTCTGATGGTCGGGTTAGAAGAGATGTGGCACATTAATAAAGATCACCTACTTCTGAAACTGCCGAGAACCTTGCCGACTTATACATTTTGATGACACATTATAAGAATGTGTTAAAAAGACCGACAAAACTTCTGATAGACCGAAAAACTGATTAGCCAAACTGATGTAATCTTATTTATAATGGATACCGTGCAAGTACTCGTAAAGCAAGGTTTTTGTTCCTTTAGCAATCAAAAGAATATTAATGTTTACTTTGAACAAGTGTCAAAAATTGTATTAAATAGATTAGAAAAGCTGCGTTATAATTTTCTTCCACCCTGATATTAATAAAATTCTAAAATGGTTGTGAAACTTGTATATAATTGTTTTGCAAAGTTTTTATATTTATACCGGATACTGGAGAATGGGTGGACAGCAAAATACAGAACAGTCGATAACATTACAGTTTAAGAGCCTCAGGAGCTTGTCATCATAATATTACACGGATTTAGTTCGTAATATTATACTCCGTTTGTTATGAGTTTTCAATATACAGGGTGTCCAGCTTCCACCTTTACAAACTTTTCCAGGTTATTAAGCATGCCAAAACAAACAGAAAAATCATACAAACATATGTCCGGAAATGCTTCGTTAAGCCGCAAGCCGCCATTTTGTTTTTTACACTTAAGAATTTTTCTTTCCGTAACGGGTTGTTGTATGGAGTTCATATTTGGCATGTACCTTAATCACACCAATGCTCATTTTTAGAAAAAATATTATTTTTTTCCTATCAATATTTTAAAAATGGCGACCATTTTAAATTTTTAAACTCAAATATCTTAAAAACCGTAAATTTTATAAAAATTTTACTAGTCACAAAAAAATTGACAAATTAAATTATCTAAACATTGATACCAAGTTTGTAAGGATCCGACAACAAATAACGGAATTATTGAGATTTTTCTCTTAAAATAACCTAAATCGGCATTAATCATAGTGCAAAATCAGTGTTTTTTTTACAGGAAAACCACCATAACTCCGTTATTTGTTGCCTAATCCTTACAAACTTGGTATCACTGTTTAGATAATTTAATTTGTCAACTTTTTTGTGTCTAGTAAAATTTTTATAAAATTTACGGTTTTTTAGATATTTGAGTTTAAAAATTTAAAATGGCCGCCATTTTGAAAATATTGATCGGAAAAAAATAATATTTTTTCTAAAAATGAGCATTGGTGTGATTAAGGTACATGCCAAATATGAACTTCATACAACAACCCGTTACGGAAAGAAAAATTCTTAAGTGTAAAAAACAAAATGGCGGCTAGCGGCATAACGAAGCATTTCCGGACATATGTTTATATGATTTTTCTGTTTGTTTTGGCATGCTTAATAACCTGGAAAAGTTTGTAAAGGTGGAAGCTGGACACCCTGTATTTCCTTTATACAGGGTGTTTCAGAACTTCCTACCAATATTTTAGGGCATTGTTCCTGGGTTAAAAACATATATAAATATCATATTTAAATTGTCCGAAAGTCTTAAGTTACTCACACAGCCGCCATTTTGTTTTTTACACATAATAATTTTTATTTCCGTAACGGATAGTTGTATTCAGATCATATTTGGTATAAATCTTTATCATACCAATGTACATTCCCAAGAAAAAAATTAATTTTTTCCATTGTATATTTTCAAAATGGCGGCCATTTTAAATTTTCAAACTAAAATATCTCAAAATTGGTAAATTTTATAAAAATTTTACTGGACACAAAAAAGTTGCCAAATTAAATTACCTAACCAATGGTGCCAAGTTTGTAAGGATCCGGCAACAAATAACGGAGTTATTGCGATTTTTCTTCATAAAAACATTGATTTTGCTGTAACTTCCGCAATAACTCCGTTATTTGTTGTCAGATCCTTACAAACTTGGCACCATTGGTTAGGTAATTTAATTTGGCAACTTTTTTGTGTCCTGTAAAATTTTTATAAAATTTACCGATTTTGAGATATTTGAGTTTGAAAATTTAAAATGGCCACCATTTTGAAAATAAACAATGGAAAAATTAATTTTTTTCTTAGGAATGTACATTGGTATGATAAAGATTTATACCAAATATGATCTGAATACAACCATCCGTTACGGAAATAAAAATTATTATGTGTAAAAAACAAAATGGCGGCTGTGTGAGTAACTTAAGACTTCCGGACAATTTAAATATGATATTTAGATATGTTTTTAACCCAGGAACAATGCCCTAAGATATTGGTAGGGAGTTCTGAAACACCCAGTATAATATTTTTATACAAAATTAATCATTTACTAGTCCCTGAATACCGTTGTATTTATTTAAATATTAATATAAGTAATTAACGGTGAAACTAATTAAGATAAAATTAGTTTAAATTATTCTTAAATGAGTTTTAACTAATTAATAAATAATGAAACATACAAAATTAAGCTTGTTTAGGCCTAGCAACAGACATATCTTAATGTAAAAGTGGTACATTTATACAGTAAATGAAAGAGAAAAGGGGAAAAACATAAAAGTAAACAACAATATTTTAATGCAAACTTGAAAAAGTAGTTGTAATAAAATATAACATTTGTATGTAACGGTTGTAAGGTTAAAATTTGCTAACTTTATGCTTCCCTTTGGCTATAAGATTTGTTGTAAACTCATCAGAAAGCAAATAACCGATGCCAACGTTATTTGCTTGTTAATTACTTTGCAATCCATATTAGAAACTTGGGTTTGACTTTTGATGACCGCAAGTTTGTTTAGTTCATTGTAAATTAACAGGTAGTAGAATTTCGAGCTTTCATGCGAGAAATTGGGTTATATCTAATAATCTGTTCGTGATTAAATATCAACTGTTACACCTCTTCTAGAAAAATTGTAGTTTCTGACTTTGAGTTTTAACTTAAATTGGAATTTTGTGATGACATCGATTATACCCTTGTCAAGAGTCAAGCTTTGAACGTGAAACGAGAGGGTTTTAGAGAGACTTGTAAAATATTCATAAGATATATTTTTACTAACGAGTCTCCATCGGAATGGTTACTGACGAATTCAGATACAATTTTCCGGAAGTAGACAAAGTTGCCATTTTTCTATTAATTAATTAATGATACTACCTACTAACAAGTCGAAAATGATAGGAACAATGCCGGGATTTGGGCCGTTCTTTACCACTGGCATAAAATATACACATTGTTAAAGAAATAGACAAAAATGAGCGGTCCTGTTATAAGTTACCTTTGAAATTTTTCTTTGCTTAGTTAACAAGATCTTATGATCTTAGGTATTAGAACTGCGCTTAAGCTTAAGAAGTTAAATCAACTAGGAATTTAAATTTTTTACAGGATGTTTTTTCTACTTGTTGTTTACTTTTAATGTTCTACTAATTAATTTATAGTTTTTTTGTGTGTTCAAAAGGACTGCCTTAGATACATAACAGAACTTATAGTATAATTATAAATAATAACCATAAGTACCCTGAATAACAGAACGTGATTCCTTCGCAGCCCCCTCTTATTGCACTTGTGGATGATCCAGGTTTCGGTCTTTATTATACCATAGCCACATCCTGTTCAATTGAGGAACCCGTTGTTAAAACATATCTGTCTTGCGACTTAGTTGTGGCAAAAAAATAAACATAATTTAAAATTGACACAGCACTCGATGTAAACCACGACAGATATGGTAAAAACTAATTTTTAAAAGAAGAATCACAGAGTGAAAAGGTCATTATATTGAAATACTTCAGTTTTCCTTTAGTTACCATTAATATAGATAAAACATAAACAAAAGTGGATTCAATTTCAGGTTTTGACAACTTCAAAGTGTTTGTTACCTTCTTGAGTACCCATTTATTTGAATCACATCAATATAATCCGTTCTTGACCAGAGCAGCAGCTTTACTTTTTATTTTTTTTAATTTTGGATTAACTTTAGCAATACGATTAGACTCACAAGTGTGAATTTCACTCATAAAACACTGGTTGTATACGGTAATCTGTTAAACCGATTTAGATGTTTTTACTGGTGATTACGATTGTTGATAAACTTATAATAACAACTAGGTCCATTTTTCTACCTAATCCTCTCGTTACTGTGGTTAAGTAACAAGTCAATATAGTACTGTCAAAATGTGGAAAAGAGCTGAATATAGATACTTTTGGAATAATGAATATATTCTAAAACGATTCCTAAGTAGCATGAATAAAAATTTGGCTATTTAATCAATATTTGCCTGTTTATACTGTAACGAATGAATTTTTAAAAAGTAAACAAGGAAATTTTTTCTGGAGATGAGTTTGGGATGAATACAGACCCCAACTCGACATTTCCATTGACAGTGTAGAGTGCTCCAACATCAATGGACACTAACCGGACTCTGTGAACCAAAAGGTTGGTTTACTCTATGTAACCCAAACATGTAAACTTTCCTTTGTGTTTTGGTACTATGATGAACAACTTGCTGTTTCATACAGGAAACCTATTTTGATCGTTAAAACAATAATTTCATTAGACTTTTAATATACTGGGTACCCACATAGTCTTGCACTTATAAAGAAACCAAAAAGTATGTACACAAACTATGGTAGGATTTTGTTTTACAGCTATATGTACAAACTCGATACACCTTTATGTGTGCTCCTCGGGTTATTTATATTCTACGTAACTGTTCAGTTTGTTCCAGGTTTGGTTAACATTTTCTAAGTGGCATAAACTGCCTCTTACACAAAAATGTGTATGATAGACTTACACTATATGGATGCATTTATAGAATAGGAGGCTGTTCCTCTTGATAATTTTTATTAGGTGCACATCTTCAAAATGTTCACATGAAAAGTCTGTCTTTGGGCAGTAATAGAGGAGTGAGTTTTTTATCCATTGGACACACTGTCACTTCTCTTTCTGATTCTTATCATTCCTGATTTTTTCGTAAACTTCATTGCAGTGTTTCTTTTTTGCAGTTCTTCATTCTAAGTAAACTGCATTTTTGTCAATTATAGCTGGGCTTAGATATTACGAACCTAATGAAAATTGAAATAAAACAAACTAAATTAAATTCGCTTGAAAACATGAATTGCAAGATGCTTGTGGCTCTAAAGGTTTCCGTACAGCAATCAGGGCAAGACTTTACAGACAACCGGTATATTTTAATTTAAAAATATATACCAGAGGTTATAAAACTCATGACTTCCGTCATCACACATCAATATGATTGTCAAAGACCGATTTTTTCAATCATTATTAGTTATTGATCATTATCCACTATTATCAATAGTTGCTGAAGAATCCAACCACTTTTTTTCAGTGAACGTAAATGTTTATAAATTATGCATTATAACTCTTTGGCTGTTAAAGGTTACACAAATATTTTTGGCATATACATATTTGTTATTTTCCAGTATAGTTATTATGTAAAATGCAATTTTATATTGACGATTCATTATTGAAAGATGAACGATACTCGAATCATTCACGATAAAGATTCCAAGTGCCGTGACGAGATTGACATCTGAATGTATTTACATTTAAGTTTCTCATGATGAATATTTACTTTGACCTGTGATTGCGATCACCTACTCGCGTGTGTAAAGGGCCGCCCATTGGTGAATTGATTATATGAGGTGGACGGCTATGCTGCCATTTAAGAGGAGGGAGTGTTATACCTACCTTTAATTAATCATAAAAACCCTTATCTTATTATTCCCATAATGCATTACTCTTCCGGGATGCAAGGAATTCCTCCCAGGAAGAGTCCTCTTCGTCCGGCATTCGAGATGCAAATGCTTCGGCAGCAGCAGGACGATGCCAACGAGGAGGAAGACTCATGTCTGAAGAAAATGAACGATCTTTTGAAGGAGATGGCCAAGGCTCTCCTTATTCAGAAGAACGTCAACAAGGCGATTAAGGACGGAATTCCAAAACTCGAGGATTTCCTTGGCGAAATCGAGGAATGCCGGAAGATCAGGCTGAAGGCAGTGAAGCAGGAGCGCGACGTTATGAACCGAGTTATGTCTGCTTCGCCTCAAGCTCATCTGGCTGAGTCCCAGACTCAAGCCAGAAAGCGAAAGAAGAGGCAGAGCGGTTCTTCGCCGGAAAGCCCTGAGCTTGTTGAGGTGGACTCAGTGCCGAGACCGGTTTTTGTCACTGCGGCATCGCAGACATCTCCTGTCCAGGCTACTCAATCCGCCCCGGGCGCTGTCGCGATTCCAGCGGCTACTCCTGCAGAGGTTCCTGCTCCGGCGGCTAATCCTGCCTTGGCAGCAAACTCTGCCTCAACACCTTTGGGGGGCTGGAAGACGCGCCTGTCTAAGAAAGAAAGGAGGAGGCAGAAGCAAGTGGAGGCAGCTTCGAAAAGTGCGTCGAGGGTGGAGCGGACGCAAGTCTCAAACCCGGTGGGGGAGGCCTCTGGCAAGTCTGTCAGAAAGCCTAAACAACCCAGGCCTAAGAAGCCCAGGACGGAGGCAATCTTGATCAAGCCCTTAGGGGGGCGATCTTTTGCTGATGTTCTGGGTCAGATTAGATCGCAGGCCAAACCGGAAGAGACCGACACCGTTATCAAGTCTATTCGGCGAACCCAGAACGGGGATGTCCTCCTCGAACTGGGGAAGTCGAGTGACAAGATCGGTTTTGCCGCTTCCCTCAAGACTGCACTTGGGGACAAAGGCTCCATCAAGGCCCTAGAACCGAAATGTTCGGTCGAGATTCGGGACCTTGATGCCCTCTCCACCGAAGATGAGGTGACCCGTGCGATCCAGGTGGCACTCCCGGAGATACCGGCTGATGGAGTGAGGGTATGGCTGACAAAGCCTAACCGAAGTCAACTCAGGATGGCTGTTGCTGAGATGGGCGAAAAGCACGCCAATAAGCTGCTTAGCCTTCAGCACCTCAGAGTCGGTTGGGTCAGTTGCAGGCTCAAACGGAGGGTGGTAGTTTCGAGATGCTTCCGCTGTCTCGGTTTCGGCCACTCCTCCCGAAACTGTAACGGGCCCGACAGGAGTGCCAACTGCTTCCAGTGTGGAGGCCAGGGCCACAAACGCAAGGAATGTTCCTCGAGCCCATCCTGCTTCCTCTGCAAGGATTCAGGCTCCAGTGCCCTCGGTCACTTACCCGGGTCTGGTCAGTGCGGTGCCTTCAGAGCCGCACTTGAACAGGCAAAAGGCAGCGGCCGGTAATTCGCATCCTCCAGGCCAATCTTCATAGATCCTGGGGAGCTGATAACCTTCTAGATCAGCTCGCCCGAGAACTTGGTGCTGACGCGCTCCTTATCAGCGAACAGTATCGGGACAGAGACCCAAACATTTGGATCTCCGACAGCCTCGGTACTGCTGCATTTTGGGCGCGTAATACACAGGATGTCTTGGTGCGGAGTCACGGGCGCGGCCGAGGATTCGTCTGGGTTCGGTGTAGGGACGTGACTATCTTCAGTTGCTACCTCACACCCAACGAGGCCGTCCAGGACTTTCGCGACAAGATAGATAGCCTAGAGGAGTGCGTTCTCGGCACCACCGGGCATGTCGTCGTTGGTGGCGATTTCAACGCCAGGGCCGTCGAGTGGGGAATGCCCTCTACCAGCTCCCGGGGGAAATACATCCTGGATTTCATCGCCAGGGCCGGTCTTGTCGTCCTCAACCAGGGCGACACACCTACTTTTCGGCGCCCCGGGCAGAGAGGCACGATCCCTGACGTCACCTTTGCGTCTGAGTCGCTCCTTCCGAGGATCTCTGGCTGGAGGGTTGTCGAGGACTACACGGGTAGCGACCACCAATACATCGTGTTTGACCTGCATGATCAGGCAAATCGTCGAGTTTCCGCATCTCGGGAAGGGCCACGCCGGTGGAACACCAACAAACTGGACGTGGTCAAGTTCACCGAAGTCATCTCTCGGGGAGCGCAGGGGAATCCTGGTGAGGCTGGAGCCGAGGCACTAGTAACATCCACGATGGAACTTATCGTCTCGGCCTGCGACCAGTCTATGCCGCGAAGGAAACCCCGACGCGACAAACAACCCGTTTACTGGTGGACTGAAGAGATTGCGGAACTCAGAAGAACATGTTTAAGAACTAGACGAGCCGCCACTAGAGCGAGAATTCCCGCAGACAGAGTTCGTAAGTCGGAGGCCTATAAAGCTGCGAGAAAATCTCTCCGCCAGGCGATCAACAGGAGCAAGGCGAATAGCTGGAGGAGACTTCGTGACGACGTTGATTCCGACCCGTGGGGCCTGGGTTACAAACTTGTAACACAGAAACTCGGCGCCCGCTCTCCACCTTCCATCATGGAGGGCGCCACCATGGGGAGGATCGTCGCTGCGTTGTTTCCTGAACATCCACAGCGACCGCCGGTTGACTTCGGACGGGTAGAGGACGTTCCACTTTTCACTTTCGAGGAGCTGGAAACCTCCGTTCTCTCCCTGAAGAGCAACAAGGCTCCTGGCCCGGATGGGATTCCCAGTGAGGCTTTAAAGAAAGTATTTTTAATCAACGCTGACTTGTTGTTGAGAATGTACAATGCCTGTTTGGTAGAAGGGGTGTTTCCGGCTCCCTGGAAAACAGCCAGGCTTGTACTGATCAGCAAGGGCAAAGGTGATCCCGAGCTGCCGTCGTCCCACAGGCCTCTCTGCATGTTGGACACGGCTGGGAAGCTGTTCGAGAAGCTGATCCGTTCCCGCCTGACTTCTGCCGTGGAAGCTGCCGGGGACTTATGCCCCCGTCAGTACGGCTTCAGAAAGGGACGGTCAACGATCGACGCTGTCACCGAAGTTCAGAGAGCTGTGGAGAGAGCCGAGAGCCACAACCATTTCTCCCGCCGAGTAGTGCTTCTTGTTACGCTTGATGTCAAGAATGCCTTCAACTCGGCGAGGTGGGTCGATATGTTGGATGCGCTTCGCAACACCTTTCGTATTCCTGCATATCTGTTGCGGCTCGTCGAGGATTATCTACGCTCTCGAAGCCTGATTTATGACACGAGGGACGGAACGCGGACGATGGAAGTCACTTCTGGTGCCGCACAAGGTTCAATACTCGGCCCGGATCTCTGGAACGTTGCCTATGACAGCCTCCTGAGGTCCGAGATGCCTGAGGAAACCACTTTGGTTGGGTACGCCGATGACGTCGCAGCTCTCATTGCTGCACGCAACGTTGAGCTGGCCCAACTGAAGTTGAACCGAGTTATGCGGGTGGTCAACAACTGGATGTCCGATCACGGTCTCTCACTTGCTCTCAGTAAGACGGAGATCGTGATTCTTACGAAGAAGAGGATCGACACCGTCGTCCCGTTTCGAGTGGGAAGGGAGGTGGTCACATCAACTCGTGCCGCCAAATACCTCGGGGTTATGGTGGACACCAAGTTAAGCTGGAGGGATCAGATCTTCCGTACGGCGGACAAGGCCGCTAAGGTAGTGACTTACCTTAGTAGGCTGATGGCCAATGTCGGGGGTCCCCGATCCAGCAGAAGACGTCTGTTGATGTCCGCGGTCCAGTCCGTGCTTCTTTACGGGGCAGAGGTGTGGGCAGGCGCTCTAGATAAGGAGTGCTACAGGTTGCGACTCGCCCGGGTTCAGCGTCAAGCTGCGCTCCGGGTGTGTTCCGCCTACCGGACAGTGTCCGAGCCTGCCGTCCTGGTGGTCGCCGGAGTCATCCCTGTCAAGCTCTTGGCAGGGGAGAGGAAAGCGATTTATCAGAGACAAGGCGAGATCGGCAAGGACACGGCAAGAACAGAAGAGCGCTCCCGAACCTACCAGCAGTGGCAACACAGCTGGGAGCACGACACCCGAGGACGATGGACTGCGCGACTTATCAAGCAGGTCCAACCATGGGTGGAACGGCGGCATGGGGAGGTGGACTACTACCTGACCCAATTTTTGACAGGTCACGGCTATTTTCGGTCGTACCTGAACCGTATGGGAAAGACCGGTTCACCGGACTGCATTTATTGCCCGGGTGTTCCCGACGATGCGGAACACACATTCTTCCGCTGTCCCCGTTGGGAAGGGCCCCGCCTGGAGGCCACACAAATCTTTGGTGCATTTTCGGTGGACTCGGTCTGCCAAACGATTTTGGAGGATGAGGGCAACTGGGATTGTTTGTCACAGTTCGTCCGGGGCATCCTCCTGGAAAAGAAAACCGATCTGGACCGTGAAGTGGCCCAGATCCCTTGATCGAGCGGCTGGATAAGGAGCGAGCCCCACGGGCGTAAGCCAAATTTAGGCCTAGCCTGACGTAATGTGACAAACAATTCCAGGTTAGATTCCTAAAGAGTAGAGGAGGTTTTTTAGTGGGTAAACTCGTTTTTAGGGGAGCCCCACACTACAGGCTGGCCACCTGTGTGCGTAATGCATTTTTCCGCCTCTCCCTCAAAAAAAAAAAAAAAAAAAAAAAAAAAAAAAAATTATTCCCATAATGTTTTGTAATCATATGCAAAATTTATGTGTAGGCTAAATGGGGATTTATATTATACAATTTCATGGGTTATGGGTTTTATATGAATTAATTCAGGATTAAGCTCCTATTGGAATTTGTTCACTTTGTCGTTATGAGTAATAGAGATTATTTTGTAAATCATTACTGTAAAATTTCCTTTCACATTAGTTTTTTTATAAGTAAGTTGTAATAAATAATAAAATGGTTCTAATAATGTATATTTGGGTAAATTATCTTTAAAGTATTATTTTGTTATTCAATAGCTGTCTCAAAGAATAGTTTTGATACAAATTTCTTTTCTCCAATGCAATTTAAGTCATTAACATTCACTCAGTTTATTAATTTTTATTCGTCTTAAGGCAAAATCTGAAATATGATCCAAATTTTTTTAAAATTGTTATTGTCTAATCAGTGATTACAGATTTATCGTGGTTCTGTTCTGTTTAATTTATATTGAGCATTATTAAATGCTTAATGCCAGAGAGCATTAATTAACTGCTGCGAGACAATAAGACCACATCATTATCTCAAATTAGCGTTGATAAAAACATTCTCGAAGACATACGGTGTTGGGAAATTTAATTGAAGCATCATATATTAATACTACCTAGATTTGCATTAAAATATTTTTCTACACCATACTACCATTTTAATTTATGTTTAAACTTATTTTCATGTCTATATCAATGGAATTTTGATTTAAGAGTTTTTACTGAACAATAATAAGCAACATTCATTAAGCAATAATTTAATGATATAACCAAAGTTATTTTAATTGCTTCATTGGTTATAATTTATTTTTATTTAAATCAACTATTTAGAACGCAGCGTTTAAAAAGTTCGTGTTAATAGTAAAAAATATCTATATTTATTTCCTTTCATTAATAGTTCTTAGGATATTGATACAATTTACTAATTGAACACAACCAATTACATTGAAGCTTCCAAAAACCTAAGTAGAACCTAAAAAAAGTTGAAGTAGAAACCTAATGGTTTTATATTCCCTTGTTATATTTCCAAAGCAATGCAGTTTTCGACGTAAACTGTGAATCTCGATTTCCAAAATAATATGTAATCGATATTTTTGTTTGGTATTTGTATTCGAGCATTTAAATAGCTGTTAAAGATCAAAATATTGAAATCACAAAAATATTGGTCGTGTAACTCAATTACCAGTCTAATATTTTGTGCAAGAAGAGACACTCAATATTTATGTCACTACCTGGTTGGATTGTAGTGAGATCCACTTACAGTTACAGAGCTCCGATCGGTCATTCATTATCATTATACCATAGCTGATTAATGACCCCAGTTGTAATGACTCCCGCAGAACTCTTCGCATTCATCGTCAAGTTGTAGCATTTCCCCCTGGCTACTGATATCAGATAATTATTGATGAACATTATAGAAGTCAAATGTATTTTAGTCAAATGAGATTGGGGGGGGGGGTATTTGATTATTATGAAAATTATTTCTATAAGATTAGTGATAATATTTTATAATTTAGGCCTAATTTTGATTAACTGGTGAGAATTAAGGTTTTTCCTTAATTTGTTGTGCGTTGATGATAAATTTATTAGCTTTTACTACTAAAGAGTTTACTCATACGTAGTTTTCATCGTTATAACTGATTTTTTAAAGTCAAATTAGCAGACGATTTATATTTTTCAAAGCCATTATGGTAACGTAGACCAAAGCCAAATAAAAACTCAATTGTCTCACCATGTAAGACGAACGATAACGTCTAATCCGCCTGGAACATTTAACCGGAGAGTTTATGCGTTATCAAACCTTGCGTGTGCCTCACAGCCATTATCAAGGCATTAGACTACGTTTGTTCACAATCATATGTACAGAAGCTAACTTCAGTCACATTATAAAACGAAGATTCCCACTTCATAATTATTTAATTATATCCAACCGTATGTTTTTCAATTATTTAATTCTTAAAAGGGAGTTTTTCTTCATTTCTTCTTGGTTACTATAATTACATCTTCTTTCTGTGTCAATCACGAATTTGATTTGAAATAGACATTTGCTTTATCTACTCTTTTAAAGAAGTGTTTTCCATTATATAAACAGATGAAATAAGAAACAATTTTATGTACACTAGTATACTTGTTGCTTGAAATAGAGCAGTTTAATTTAGACTATTCGCTAAACATGTTACTTTTAGTCCTAACACAATTATTCCCGTCTAATTCAATATTATGACTACCAAAAAACTACCCTTATTTACAACTGTGCATTAAAAGATGTTTAAATGCTCAACTCATTACAATGTTATTGCAACGGGACGGTTTTAAAAATTCAATCGTGGATAGCATCTTTATTTTGAGCCCGATTTTCACAAATTTTTGAGGGAACAACTGAAGATCAAGCCCTATCTAATGTCACAAAAAAAATTGAAAATCGGTTGAAAATTGTAATAGGAGTTATCATAACAAAAGCCTTAGAAAGTATAGATTTATTTAACATATTGATCATATGCTGATCATATTGGGGATTGCTAAATATATCTAGAAATCGAATGGATTATTAACTTTTTTTCATTTACCGATCATGAAGACTATGTTCACTAGGCTATAACTATGTTTTATGAGTTCACTTTCTTTTCAATAAAGTGTAATGCCCGATCAAGCAATTGTTCATTGATATGATTCTTATATTCCAGTGATTTACAACGAGATTTTTTTTTATTTCAGGAGTTCTATAATTTCCTTGGAATATAGTGGTGAGTACAAAACTTTGTTTACAGTAAACATTCCACTAAAATTTTTTAATAAAGTTCATTCACTAACGAATTTAAGAAATCATCAGATGAATGGTGATATGTGTTAACTTCAAAACATGTTCTTCAAGGAGTTAGGCTTGTTGTACCGTTTTTTATACGAAAATAGCGTTTTAAAGTAAATAAGGAAAGCTGCCGTCATTAATTGATTTGGTTGTCAACATATAAAGAGAGGAAATTAAGTTTTCTATCGTGAAAACTGGACCTTTGTTGAAATACAAGAAAATATATCGACAATTTCAGCACACTTCTCACGGGACCAAGTTGTTGTGGACCCCCAGGGATAAAGCCAGTCCACAAGTTGATTCCGTCCATCTTGAGCAATTATTGTGGCAATGTTATTGTTTTTGGGAGGAAAATATTTTCCTTCATTTGATATTTTATGACAGTTAACAACTAAAATTAAAATTGTATTACTCCTACCAAAATTTTTTTTATTTGATTTCTGCATTTATCACTTAACTTGTTTTTTTCTGAAGTATGTGCGTCCTATTTATTATTGGAATACTAAACACGATTTAAAGAACTAAGTTATACTTAAATTATAAATAATTGACGACGAATATAGATTATGCTTTATAACTAATTGTTGAAGTAGTTGAAGTGTTCTTAAAACTAATAAGCTGTAATTTAAACTAACATTTCCGCATGAGCTAAATTTCATTTTATAATCCGTGGACCAAAATGTCCATAATATAGTAAAATTATGTAGGAACCATCTTAATACTGTTGTACCTGTATTAATCCACGAGTTTTTTTATTTATTTTTATTTATTTATTTCAGTAATTGTGGTAAATCTACGAGTTTTACTAAATTCAACTATGGAATAGACTCTCAGAGGCAAAAAAATGAATCTTTTAAAAATGTAAAAAATAGTTTCAATTGAAATGTATTTCTTTTAATGAAGGCGAAATTCTTTTAACGAATATTTGATTCACAAAACTGATATTTTACAGTATATGAATTTGTACTTATCAGTTTCATACAGACTGAAAAATTGTTGTGGTTTATCAGTTTTGTCCCCTCATATATATCTAAAAGCAAATCTGTATTCAAATCTAAACGACTCTAGTATACTGTAATTGAGAATACATTAGAATAGAAACAAACATACACTCAATATGTGTCATTATCAATTCGAATATTTAATGTCATTCAAGTGATCTTATAAACAAATTCAGAGTACTCGCTTTTAATGGCAAGTTTTATGCAGAGAGAGAAGCAACAAATTCTCGTGATGGCTGCATTACCACTAGCAATAAGCCCAAGTGATAAATGAGTCTGGAGGGTTGAAGCGGTGGTGGAAAAATCTTATTTAAGAGAATTTTTTGTTTGTATCTAGCCTTTAATGGATGTGTAGCCTTAAATTAATGTGTTGCAGAAAACATTTTTTATTTTAGAAGTTTGAAATATTTGTAACGACATTCACATTACATTGAGTGAACCTAACATTTTATTTACGTATGAAGGAGTCGGCTCAACATATTTTAAATAAGACCCAAATAGTGCATACCCTACACCTCTATATCTTTATATTTTTAAAAATAGAAAAATTTAACTTAGTTGAAATATATTTTATAAAATATAATAAGTTCATTAATCTTATTTATTGCTTCGTTTTTTTATTTCATAAAAGAATTATAACTGTGGTAGTGATTTTATTCACACAAATTAAAGAAATTTGTATTACATATAATTCAAACCATGTTGTTAAAAAAATTAACCAATAAGAGGTTATATTTCGTCAGAGACGTTTCCACGGATGTGTTATCGCAGAGTTTATTTGGCCAGTAAAAACATCATATCCATTGTTGTGCGACCCACTCTGCTGATATGGCTCTTAGCGTTTAACGATCAAACTATCTTGTGGATATATTCTCAGAGGGAAAGTTAAGCATGGAAAATGTTATAACCACATATGTCAGTACATTCTTATTTAGTTGATGTCTTTACGGTATAATTTTGTAATAAAATATTCATGTAAAATAATTAAACATAATGTTCTAACAACACCCAATGGCAGCAAACTTTCATAATCGATCCTATGGTGTTTTAATGGGGAAGTAAATAATCTGTAATTCCATTGGAAATTCCCTGAGTACGCAGGTCTGCTGCGACGGGGATATTTTCTAAGTATTGTAAGCAATTTCATGGGTGTGGCAAAACAATCTTGAAAATGTGGAAATGCGAAATTACTAAATCATTTTCAGTTTAATTTTAAAAAGTATAGCAAATTTATCAATTGGTTTATGTTTTTAATATTTTTTATATACCTATATAAAACGTTCTCCGTAATAGTTTTTATTTTTATATCTTAGATGATTGTAAATTGAACGTTACAGAGAAGTTTATCTAATAATTATATATACTTAAAACAATAAAGAAATAATTATTATTATAACAAAAATAAATAAACAAAGAAATATCATCATTAATGATAAAGTTATGATAGTTAACGCTACGTTTTTATAATAATTTGACATAGTTGATTGAATGTTATTGGATTTGCACACATGCCACTAACAGTTATGTTCTTAATACAGGGTTCCCTAACGTCCCGGATTTTAAGGGACGGTCCCTTATTTAATAAAGTACTCCCGCATCCTGTATGCAAATCATCCGGGACGGTAAATGTCCCGTATTTGGACAAAAATAAAAAATTTACTCAGGACAAATTTAGTTACAATGCAACTAAGATATAAGCTCATAATTACAAAACTGTTGCTGATCATGCATACAAACAATACCGACCGCCATGGCAAGTGTCTGCCGTCGTTATCATTGTATGTATTGAAAGATAATAAACTATTTTAGCGGCAGGAATTGTGCGTTTGCTGATGCGAGCAGTTTCAAACTTTTGGAATAAATAGGCATTTTGAGTTAACAATGTTTTTGTTATATATAGTATAGTTCCGATACCCAATGATATACTTCAAAAACAATAATATTTGTCTTGACCAATACCAAGATAAAAAATCCTGTGACTTCCTAGTAATACCTAAAATTGCATGGTAGCCCCGTTGCAAGGAACTAAGAAATACGATAAGAGGCCCAATAGGGCACGCAAAAATTTCTCACCGAACTTAATAAAATTCGATAAGATCTCCAAAGCCAAAGCAAATATTTGTAAGAACTGGATTAAGGTGATGGGGTTGGGGTTTAATAAGTTACAGTTTGAACTCACGCCAACGAGAACTTATTGTTTAAGTGGGGCAGAACTAGGTTTAGCCTACCGTGTGTCATTAAAAATTGGTTCTAATATTATATATTAATTTTTAGACACGCATTTATAATCATTTGTGTTCGGTTGATATTGGTAAACAAATTTAATTTAATAAAATTGTTTAATTTACTTCATGAGTCAAAATAGACTGCACTGCTCCCTGACGGAATTATTAACAATCAACTCTCAAGTAGTTCAGCAAATCGCCGCCAGATGGGTTTATAAGTGTTCAGTGTCGGCAATGTAGTTTAAGTTGCTGGGCTGGTTGCGGCGTAACATTGATGTTCAATCATTACCTACAATGTGGTTAAATATATCACAAATTTATTTTGATATATTTGATTAATCTTCATTTTTACTTTTACAGTTAATAAAGTGTATTATTGAATAAAGTTCGTCTGACCAACAAAGAAGCATTGTTCAGTTTAATTAGATGGAATTAAATACCATTTTATTAGTTTTATTAGGAACTGTGAATTGCATTGGTTGTGTTGTGTAAGTATTTTTAGACATATGCTGTACATATACGAGTTTATAGTAAATATTGTGGAACACACGACGTGTAGAAGTGAACACTGTTCAAAAATCAAGATTTTTTCAGCTGTTGTTTCTTCAACACCATACAAAAAACGGATTAGGAAGGTTTTTATACATATTTTTTACTAACACTGTTGTCTATACTTATATATACTAGTGACTTGTAAGAGGAAATAAGGCCCCTACAAATCAAAAGGGTGATTTTTTTAAAACTAAATTAGTAAAATTCACAAACTTAATGCTACATGCAAATCCAAATCCAAGTTCATATTCATTATCGCGTTTCAATGCTAATTCTTCTCTAGGTTATTAAACTATTTACAATCTTATCAATGCCTTACTCTTATTGGTGATGTAAACTCGTAAACAATAAAATATTATATGTTCATTTTAGTCCGTATCTGAAAAAGAAAAAAATCAATTACACTGTTATATTGACGAATGCATTTAATTTGCAACCATTATATCTTGGACTCAGGAGTAAGTGTATGCTCGATTACAAAACCCTGTCTCCCTTATTTTCGGATGCAATATTTGGAAACCCTGGTTAAGGCAATTTACGTGACAGATTATTCAGTGGCTAATCAGTATTGTATGTGCGATCCTGTAATAGTAAAACTGATATTATATAATTTACTTGGACTCTCGCACAATTAATAAGAAAATGAATTATGTAATAGACATACCGTTTAAGCTTTTTTTAGTCATTCTTTACTTACAGATTCATCCTAAGCATGGCAGATTCTATTTCCTTATATTAGGCTTTTCACAAAAATATTCTTCTGTTAGAACGTCATCTAGCTTTCCTGACTGTTCAGTGAATTGCAGAAAACAATAACAATTTGGACAATGACATTTGTCGTTACAATAAATTACAAATGGATACGATTTTGTAAGCAGGCTTTAAAGTTGTAAAATAATTTTTTTTTATGTGTAAAGTTAATAGTTCACCTCGTTGGACTGAAAATCGGGCGATAGTAAAAATAGTTTAAAACAATATACCCAGTCTGATTTTTTTCAAAGAGCAGAACGACTCTGAACATTCTGCCAACTAATAAATAACAAAACATCTGGAAAAGTTAATGCTCATTTTTGAATACAAAGGTCGCCGGTTCGATCCTGAACCCAGTACCAAGACACTTCAGAGCCGTTTCTAATCAAAACTTAAAACATAAATTGTTGAAATACTAAAAGTAAAAATAAACAAATATACAGGGTGAGTTTTTAATGTCCCCCCCCCCGCCAAATTTTTTCCGCATTTCTTAAGATATTGACTCCCAACCACCACCAAACATCATTGATTAGTCTATACTATTTTTTGATATGGTTCACTTTTTTGGCCGCCATCTTGAATCCGCTATATTGGAATGAACTTATTTTTTTTTATGTAAAGGTAGGGTTGTGACCCATCATTTCAAAGTGATTTTTTGCGTAGAACAAGACGCCGCAATCCGTTTTTGATTATCTGTTTTGGTTCTCGAGATATTGCAGGTTTTTAAAAACTAAATTCCAAAATAGAAAAATTCAAAAATCTCCGGTTTTATCCAATTTCTTTCTAAAGAATATAAACTTTTTATAACCAGATATCCCATAACTAAAAAGTACTTCATTTTGATGGGACTTAAATTTTTGGCCGCCATCTTGGATCCGCCATCTTTGAATGAAATTAAATTTTTTTAATGTGAAGGTAGGGTTGTGACCCATCATTTTAAAGTATTTTTTGCGTTGAGTACGTTGCTGCAATCTGTTTCTCATTATCTGGTTTTGTTCTCAAAATATTAAGTTTTTTTGTAACTTTATTTTACAAAATCGCTAATATTTTGAAAACGAAAACAGATAATGAAAAACAAATTGCGGCACCGTACTCAACGCAAAAAAATACTTTAAAATGATGGGTCACAACCCTACCTTCACATTAAAAAAATTTAATTTCATTCCAAGATGGCGGATCCAAGATGGCGGCCAAAAATTTAAGTCCCATCAAAATGAAGTACTTTTTAGTTATGGGATATCTGGTGATAAAAAGTTGATATTCATTGGAAAAAAAATTGAATAAAACCAGAGATTTTTTAATTTTTTAATTTTGAAATTTAGTTTTTAAAAACCTGTAATATCTCGAGAACCAAAACAGATAATCAAAAACGGATTGCGGCGTCTTGTTCTACGCAAAAAATCACTTTGAAATGATGGGTCACAATCCTACCTTTAGATTTAAAAAAATTTAATTCATTCCAATATGGTGGATTCAAGATGGCGGCCAAAAAAGTGAACCATATCAAAAAATAGTATAAACTAATCAATGGTGTTTGGTGGTGGTTGGGAGTCAATATCTTAAGAAATGCGGAAAAAATTAGGGGGGGGGGCATTAAAAACTCACCCTGTATAAAGAAAAATATAAAATATAAATAAACATTCCTTTGTTCGGGAGGTAAAGACATGGATTTTTCTGCATTGAAATATTCTCTTCCTCGGACAGGGATCGAAGCATTGTCTTTAAAAAAGTTTCTTTATAAGGGACTTAATCCAAAGCTTTGCTTCCCAGCAATGACAAATCCTAACTATTACTGTATAATGAAAACGGAATAATTTAAATAAGCAGGTTATTTTAAATATCCATTGGTTTTGCTTTCTAAGGTATTGTACTGCAGATGATAGATCTACCTACTGGTGAATTAAACAACTAATACGGATCAGATTGTAAGGTACAGCAATCTTCGTTATCGATTGACTGATGGTATGTGTTATTCTCCATGGTGCTTTACGTAATTAAGTTAATTATAGCTACTCGTGAATTATTTTGAAACAAATTTTCTTAAAATTATAAACATATGTATGTATAAAAATTCATAATTATAAATAAAATTAAAGTATGGAAATTAACTAATTATATATTTTTCATCACACTACATCGATATCACCTGTTTTTGACCCTCGTTTCTACCGTCGAAACACCTGTTTTGCCGGCCTAGGCCGGCAAAATCAGCTGGCCTAGAAATTACATAAAAACATTCACAACACGTTGTATCACAAAAACATGTGACTGCAACAATGAAATGAATTGGTTGCCTAGCAACCAAAAACTCAAGCAGTACATCTCGCTAGGTTAGTTGATGTTATGTTTTGTTTGTTATGAACGAAAAAGTAATGTTTTCACTTGTTTAGAATTTATTGAATTGTGTAGTGTGATGAAAAATATCGTTCGTAACTCTGGCCGAAAGCGTTTTGCCAACCCTCGATCGTTTCAAGTTCTCGACTTCGTCTCGAACTTAAAACACGATCTCGGGGCCGGCAAAACGCCACTTTCGGCCCTTGTGACGAAATATACTATTACTTAAACAAAAAGAAGTCAAGGCTGATCGTTTGATGGTCTCAGTCGTATTCACTGTAATTCGATCACAAAAGATATGTTCTTTTGACGATGAGCTTATTAGCTCCTCTCCAAACTTTCAAATCAAGTTGGTTATAATGCAAGATATTTAAAAAACAAAGTCGCAAAAAAACTTTGCTTCTGTATCGTGAACTAAAACGAATGTCTAAGTTGTTTTGATGACTAACACTAAACCGCTAATCAAATGACTACCCCATAATAAGAGACGTTATTTAATTTTTACATGTCAGTTATCAGCTTATAGAGGACGTTCCGAATGTTGCCTTTGTTAGACAACACTACAAAATTGAGATAAATTGCATTTTAATTAAATGTTATTGTGCCTGACCTTTAGATTGGTCTCTCTATTCTTGTTGCTGCACAAAGTCACCACCACGTCACCTGACTGAGGTCCATGCGATTGTTTTGTTGTGGAGGTACGACGTTGTTTTACAATAGGATTCTAAACCTACATTGCCTAAGGCAGCGAATACCAGAAGCAGTGCAACCATTACACAAAATTGTTGAACAGTGAGGGAGCGAAGTTGCAGCGTGACAAATGTACGAGTAGCTCATACTGAATACGTATAATGCATGTTAGATGCTTTTAGAGTATATTAAAAAGTCACAAAAAAACTGTTTTATGCAGTAGTTCAGTGAGCCGCAGATTCAAACAAGTGGTCACGTGTTTCAACTTTGTAAGAGCCGTTTGTGAAACGGCCAACATGTATTAGACGATGCGGGTATATTGTTTACCAGGGAATAACCCTACAATATCATGAATGTAAAACGTTTACACAACTTATAGGCCTATATCAACTTATCACCTGTAACGAGTAACCATTTAATATAATTAAACAGTGTAACTACACTAATTATTAAGTAAGACAAATATTTCTAAGCAAAAGTGCAACGTTTACAACACTGAGATTGTAAAATAAATAATATTAATATATTGGATAAAATTATCTCGTGTCTTTTAGGCTACAATTTTCTTTTGACGGGAATCAGAAAATTATTATCATCTGATAAAAACAAAAATAAACAAAAATAATATACGCAAGCTTTTTAAATGTACATTGGTTATGTAACTGTAGGTAAATTAAACAAATATAATATTGTGGAGACTGGTAAGTAAAAATCTTCTTTACCGACTTTAGTTTAATATTTGTCCGCGAGGTTGTACTGCAATCGGAAAACCCAATTATATTATCATTCATGTATTTAGTGAATTAAAATAAGTAAAAGTGATTGTTTCACAAATTTTTCTAATGAAACATCTTTTATAAAATTATTTTCTATAGGTCGATCAAAAATAACTAACATTTAGCAAAATTTTGAAGTGTATTTATAATTAAAATAATTCAGTTCTCGCATTGAAGATCTTGAATTGTGTAGTATATTTTACAGGTATAGTATTCAGTTCATAAATAAATATCGATTTTAATTTCAGCCCTAGCTACCTAAGCTGGCGGGCAAGTAAAACTCTACTTCCATATAATGTGTATGCTGACAATCGGCTGACTGTCGGCGGATAATAATGTGGCTAATTTACCAAGGAAGAGGCGATGGTGGACTCGTAAGTTCCTGGAAGAAAGTTGCTATTATGGGCACAATGTACTAAGTGACCTTCAATTAGAATATGGTGCAGGTTTTCAGGCCTCTTGATTCCACGTAGTCATTTTAACTAATAAAAATGCACTGTAAATACTACAAAAACGTAGTATACTATACTACTAAGGAACGACGGGTGTCCTCATTAAACCCAGGGGATACTCCCTATATTACAATTTATCAATTACTTCTAATTAATACTACTTCTAGGTAAGGTAATATTTCAAAATATCACGGAAAAAGTCTAGAAATATAATACACGACATAGCTAAGGATTAAAATTTTACTGGTAAAGCTTTTTTACATGTGTTTATAATAAAAAATATTAATGTTACCATGTTAAAACCCTTTTTATGTTACACTTAATACCAAAATTAATTCAAGGATCAATAAATTGTTTTAACTACGTTTTTTCTATAGTGTAGCTAGGTAAAAATCCGGGAATCTGCGTTTAATAAATGTCGCCCAGAGCGAAGGATTTGAACAAGCTCGCCATTAGAGATATGATTTACGTCCAACAAGCGGGCCAATTTGCAGGCGTTCGTTCCAATGGCTTTATTTATTGACAAGAAGCTGATTAAGTATTTTTCTTTGCTATAAATCTGTTTCTTATCTAAGTTCCGACATTTGTTTCTGCTAATAAGTCATTTGCGAAACGGCCAACATGTGTTAGACGATGCAGGTATATTGTTTACCTGGGGATAGCCCAACAATATTATGAATATGAAACGTTTACACAACTTATAGGCCTATATCAACTTATCACCTGTAACGAGTGACCATTTAATATAATTAAACAGTGTAACTACACTAATTATTAAGTAAGACAAATATTTCTAAGCCAAAGTGCAACGTTTACAACACTGAGATTGTAAAATATATAATATTAATATATTGGATAAAATTATCTCGTGTCTTTTAGGCCACAAGTAAGCTTTTTTTCTTTTAACGGGAACCAGAAAATTATCATCAACTGATAAAAACAAAAATAAACGAAAATAATATACGCGAGCTTTTTCAATTTACATTGGTTATGTAACTGTAGGTAAATTAAACAACTATAATATTGTGGAGACTGGTAGGTAAAAAATCTTCTTTACCGACTTTAGTTTAATATTTGTCCGCGTGGTTGAACTGCCATCGGAAAACCCAATTATATTATCATTTATTTAGTGAATTAAAATAAGCAAAATTGATTGTTTCACAACTTTTTCTAATTTATCATCTTTTATAAAATTATTTTTGATAGGTCAAACAAAAATAACTTACATTTAGCACAAAGTTGAAGTATAATTATAATTAAAGTAATTCACTTCTCGCATTGAAGAACTTGAACTGTTTAGTATTTGTTACAGGAAAAGCTGTTCGTGACTGACTACCATCCGCACCTACCACAACATTATATATCACTATTTATATCACTATTTGAAGCCCTAGCTTTGTAAGTAGGCGGGCAATATAAAATCCTCACTATTCCTTTACATTCATGCGCGGGTGTTCTCATTTTAACCAGAGGACATTCCCCAAATCACTAATTATCAATTTCTTCTCTATGAATACTAATATCTCTTTCTATAATAGTAGCGCCCAGCTCCGCGTGCGTAATATTGATACCTGGAAAAGCCTAAATCTACGTTATTTAGTAATATAAAAATAAGTGGAATGGGCTATAAAATGTAAGAGCCATAGACAAACGTCATCGACAGGCATAGTGTTTTACAAAATTCTCCCGCCTACGACTCCGCCCCCTTACCCCCTTACAGGTGGTCCTAAATTCGTAAATTAATGTAAAGTCAAGTATTAAACAGGTTACTTCCACGGAAGAACGAGACAGCCAAGACAGTAACAAACCCGTCTAATACAAACAATTCACAATCGATGGTAAATTTAGCTTTGTAAATCGCCTAAAACTCGGACAGCTTTATATCCGAACCACTTTGTAAAACCACTTTGTATTTAAAATTCGTTAAAGTGTAGAGGTGTGAAATAATATTAATGTATGTAAATATTCAAGATATTTTGCTGGATGGAGGCACCACCCCGTAATTGATTGCCCAATCTACTGTAAAATTACTGTTGTTAATTACTGTAAATATCCCATGCACTGGACAGGCTTGTTAAGGGCTCCATGCTCCATACCCCCTTGTTGTGTTCGCTGAATTAGTTTGTAGCTTACCAAGTCTAAAACGATTAAGATCATCATAACCCCTACGAGAATGGCCCGAATTCAAAAATTAATAAAAAGTCTATTATTAAACAGGTTAGTTCCACCGAAGAACTGGACAGGAAAGAGTAATAAAACTGACTAATATTACTAAGAGTCAGTTGTTCCTGACTACTAATATTACTGTTAATATTACTTATAAAGTTGTTCAGTTACTAATATTACTAAGAGTAATAACTGACACACTACTTATAATTAATAATAATTTTTAAAAACTAAAAAATTGCCTGCGATTTTTTTTTTTTTAATTCCCATTTCTAATTCCCGTTAATTAGTCGAAATCATAAAATTGAGAGCTGTGAAATAATAATTAACTATGTAAATATTCTTTGTCTTACTCAATATTGGTTAAGTTCAAATTTTGGGGATACGATTATGATTACTTAGGATTGAAGTTATTGGTGTAGTCCAAAAAGAATAAAAGTGGAAAATATCAATTCGATAGAAGTAGGTTATACTACAAATAAGGAAGGCAAAATATAGTTTTAGTGTAAAAAAATATGCTTTAGATTAAGATGATTGTATTTAAGTTGATGTGTTAATTGAAAAGAAGTTTCAATTCAAAGAGTTATAGTAGTGATTGTTGTTACAGTTACTAGTATAGTAGTTCTCAAAACAAATGTCTCTGGGTTAGTTATCCAGCTCTTAGAGTTGCAATCTGGCCTATCCAGTTACCCCACGGTGAGGCTGGGAAACGCAGGAACCCTATATATGTACATATTGACAAATCCCTATTACAAATACACACGGGACAGTTTGAAACATAGTTACCCAAGACTCCGTTTCCACACTTGGTCTAGAGCGTCAAAATGTTGAGATACTGTATAGAAAAAATATAAGGGGCCAAACTTTCAATCCAACTTTCAGTCTCACTAACAATCTCATTTAATGGAATCATTAAATCACATTTTTATAGATTACAAAAAATATTGTGTTATATAAGTGAGGAGCAGACCGGGACCTGGCATGAGTATTAGTCGAGATTCCGAGACGACAACATCCCCGAGCAAGACGAAGAAGACGATCTATAACTCGACCATGGCATCTCACCAGTTCCTGCAAACCTTGGTTGAGCATGCTCACTCCAAGTCTACCATACTACCAATTCCGTTTGAATCCTTTGAAATTACATGAGCAAATTGCCCTTGCGTGTGGCCTAAGTACCTTACAGCCATTATCAAGGCATTAGACTACGTTTGTTCACAGCCATATCTACAGAAGCTAGTTTTAGTTACCTTATAAAACTAAGTTTGTCCACTACGGCATTTTTAGTAATATCCTTACAGAGTTAAATACAAGATTTCTATCTTAATAAATGCATTGAAAGTGTATATACAATTTTATGTACAATAATTTTATTTTATGTTGTTTTTTGTATTTTATATCTCAAAATTTCGTTTAAACTCTTTGAAGACCATCTTGGTAAATAGGCGGGCTATTAAAACCCACACTCCTAATTCTGTTTTTTTTTTTTTTTTTTTTTTTTTTATACATATCAGAACTTTCTAGACAAAGCTTAACTGCTTCAATTCCTCTATTTTGAACGAATTGAATCTGCCAAATCTGAATTGTGCTTAGAAATATTTTTGATTGTCAATATGGCATTTGTTTTGTAATCGATGTTTTTTTTGTCTAAATTTGTTAAAATCATTCTTAGAGCCCCACATTCAATTACAGCACTTGCCATTCCGTCGTTTCGACTGGAAATTCTAGCAAAATTTGCTACTGCATTGTTTTGAATGGTATCATCTATGTCTAATAACAGGGGCTTAGTAATCTCTATAATATTCTCTTCTAATAGAAAGTCATCGTCCTCAGAAACACTTATAAATTCTTCCACCGTTTTCATCAATTTATTTTTTACTTCACAGTGTTCTGTTTTTATTTTAATTAGCCGTCTTTTTAAAGGTGTTGCCATTATTTAAAAATGTTTATATAGGCCTACCGGTACTTTTTTCCAATTTTCTGGTTAATTTCTGATCTGGTCCAATTTTCTGAGTTAATATTGAGTCTGATAAAAGTAGAATGGGTTGTAAATAAAAGTTAAAGATTCAGGTTATTTAATGTTGTTTCTATTTTTTTTTATCCATATCAAGCTATAATGGATAAAAGTTTGTTTTTATTATACATTTTATTCCACGATTTGTCAAATCTCTAAAACGTGATTTCGGGTACTGATATGTTGTCATGATATACAAACGTTTACAGTAGTCCTACTGAGCTTTATGTGTGTGAAATATTTTGCAGTTAAATATTAACAATTCCTTCATGAACAATGAGTGTTTTCTATTTAATGGCTTCAACCAAAAATTAACTTAGCGTTGAAACTTGTTATAAACATAATACACGTTTGATTTACGAATTTCAGTATATCATTTAGGTTAGACCTCAGAGAGTGCATATACAAAGCACTTCACCTACTAACAAAGCATCCATAAGCTGAACAAAGCAGTTATATTGCATCACCACCACTGTTGTTGCTCTGATCAAATGCAATGGAGGGGCATAACTCTGGACGACCCAGATCCGGCGATGGTTGGCTAGTCCTCGTACAATACAGGTCCATCAATAGTTTAGCTTTGTATCCGTTAACTATTGGAATTACCTTTTAAAGAACGGACGATTTAGGGAATTGCTAAATATTTGTGGAAGATGAATGGATTATTAACTTTTTTTTACAATCGTCGATCCAGAGCTCAATGATATGTTTTTTTATGGTTTGACTTGCTTTTATACAACATATAATGCGCGATCAAATAATTGTTCATTTAAATGATTCTTATATTTTAGTGATTTAAAACGATCTTTTTCATTTGTTTCAGGAGTTCTATCATTACCTTGGAATATAGTGGTTAGTACAAACATTTGTTTACTTGCAATATTCAACAAAATTTTGTCAATGAAGTCAATTGACTTGCGACTTAAAAAATATTTAGATGAATGGTGATATTTATTAAGTGGATTAACTTCAAACCATATTCTTCAAGAAGTTAGGCCTGTTGTACTTTTTTATATAGAGCTTAATATTGTTCTGAATTCATGTGGAAGGATTTTGTCATCAATCGTTGGGGTTGTCAACGTATAAAGAAATGAAGTTAATTTTTCTATAATGAAAACACTCGAAAACATCTAGACATTTCACCACACTTCTCACGGGACCAAGTTGTTGTGGACCCCCAGGGGTAAAGCCAGTCCAACTGTTGATTCCGTCTACCTAGCGCAATTATCGTGGTGGTGTTATTAATTTTGAGGGAATAAATCCTTTCCTTCATTTAATATTTTATGATAGTTAACAAATCAAATTAACATTGTACTACTCATACAAAAGTTTTTTTTATTACTGCATATATCACTTAAATGCGAAATTGTTTGTCTAAACTAGTAGTTATGTCATATATTATTGGAATACATGACATTAACAGAATACATGTTCTAACAGAACCCAATGGCAGCAAACTTTCATAATCGATCCTATGGTGTTTTATAGGAAAAAGTAGTCTGTAATTTTATTGGAAATTGCCTGAGTACGCAGGTCTGCTGTGATGGGGATATTTTCTAAGTATTGTTAGCAATTTCATGGGTGTGGCAAAAAATCTTGAAATTGTGAAAATGTGAAATTACTAAAACATTTTTAAATTAATTTTAAAAAGTATAGCATATTTGTTAATTGGTTTATGTTTTTTATATTTTTTATATACCTATATAACACGTTCTCTGTAATAGTTTTTATTTTTAAATCATAGACGATTGTAAATTTAACGTTACAGAGAAGTTTATATAATACTTATATATACTCAAAACAATATAGAAATAATTATTATTATAACAAAAATAAATATACAAAGAAATATCATCTTTAATGATAAAGTTATGATAGTTAACGCTACGTTTTTATAATAATTTGACATAGGTAATGGAATGCTATTGGAATTGCACACATGCCACTAACAGTTATGTTCTTAATATATAGTTCCCTAACGTCCCAGATTTTAAGGGACGGTCCCTTATTTAATAAAGTACTCCCGCATTCTGTATGCAAATCATCCGGGACGGTAAATGTCCCGTATTTGGACAAAAATAAAAAATTACTCAGGGCAAATTTAGTTACAGTGCAACTCACAATATAAGCTCATAATTACAAAACTGTTGCTGATCATGCATACAAACAATACCGACCGCCATGGCAAGTGTCTGCCGTCGTTATCATTGTATGTATTGAAAGATAATAAACTATTTTAGCGGCAGGAATTGTGCGTTTGCTGATGCGAGCAGTTTCAAACTTTTGGAATAAATAGGCATTTTGAGTTAACAATGTTTTTGTTATATATAGTATAGTTCCGATACCCAATGATATACTTCAAAAACAATAATATTTGTCTTGACCAATACCAAGATAAAAAATCCTGTGACTTCCTAGTAATACCTAAAATTGCATGGTAGCCCCGTTGCAAGGAACTAAGAAATACGATAAGAGGCCCAATAGGGCACGCAAAAATTTCTCACCGAACTTAATAAAATTCGATAAGATCTCCAAAGCCAAAGCAAATATTTGTAAGAACTGGATTAAGGTGATGGGGTTGGGGTTTAATAAGTTACAATTTGAACTCACGCTAACGAGAACTTCCTGTTAAAGTGGGGCAGAACTAGGTTTAGCCTACCGTGTGTCATTAAAAATTGTTTATAATATTGTATATTAATTGTTAGACACGCATTTATAATCACTTTTGTTCGGTTGATATTGGTAATCAAATTTAATTTAATAAAATTGTTTAATTTACTTCAGGAGTCAAAATAGACTGCACTGCTCCCTGACGGAATTATTAACAATCAACTCTCAAGTAGTTCAGCAAATCGCCGCCAGATGGGTTTATAAGTGTTCAGTGTCGGCAATGTAGTTTAAGTTGCTGGGCTGGTTGCGGCGTAACATTGATGTTCAATCATTACCTACAATGTGGTTAAATATATCACAAATTTATTTTGATATATTTGATTAATCTTCATTTTTACTTTTACAGTTAATAAAGTGTATTATTGAATAAAGTTCGTCTGACCAACAAAGAAGCATTGTTCAGTTTAATTAGATGGAATTAAATACCATTTTATTAGTTTTATTAGGAAATGTGAATTGCATTGGTTGTGTTGTGTAAGTATTTTTAGTCATATGCTGTACATATACGAGTTTATAGTAAATATTGCGAAACACACGACGTGTAGAAGTGAACACTGTTTAAAAAATCAAGATTTTTCAGCTGTTGTTTCTTCAACACCATACAAAAAAAACTTATTAGGAAGGTTTTTATACATATTTTTTATTAACACTGTTGTCTATACTTAAATATACAAGTGACTTGTAAGAGGAAATAAGGCTCCTACAAATCAAAAGGGTGATTTTTAAAAAGTAAATAAGTAAAATTCACAAACTTAATGCTACATGCAAATCCAAATCCAAGCTCATATTCACTATCGCGTTTCATTGCTACTTCTTTTCCAGGTTATCAAATTATTTACAATCTTATCAATGCCTTACTCTTATTGGTGATGTAAAATCGTAAATAATAAAATATTATATGTCCATTTTAGTCCGTATCTGAAAAAGAAGAAAATCAACTACACTGTTATATTGACGAATGCATTTAATTTGCAACCATTATAACTCAGGAGTAAGTATATGCTCGATTACAAAACCCTGTCTCCCTTATTTTCGGGTGCAATATTTGGAAACCCTGGTTATTAAAGGCAATGTACCGGACAGATTATTCAGTGGCTAATCAGCATTGGACGTGCGTTCTTGTAATAGTAAAACTGATATTATATAATTTACTTGGACTCTCGCACAATTAATAAGCAAATGAATTATGTAATAGGTATACCGTTTAAGCTTTTTTCAGTCATTCTTTACTTACAGATTCATCCAAGGCATGGAAGATTCTATTTCCTTATATATTTATATTAGGGTTTTCACAAAAATATTCTTCTGTTAGAACGTCATGTAACTTTCCTGACTGTCCCGTGAATTGCAGAAAACAATAACAATTTGGACAGTGACATTTGTCATTACAATAAATTACAAATGGATATGGTTTTGTAAGCAGGCTTTAGAGTTGTAAACATTTTCAAAAAATTTGTAAAGGTAAATAGTTCAACTCGTTGGACTAAAAAATCGGGCGATAGTAAAAATAGTTTAAAACAATATACCCAGTCTGAACTTTTCAAAGGGCAAAACGACTTTGAAAATTCTGTTAAATAACAAACAACAAATCCGGCTGGGAAGGTTAATGCTCATTTATTAATCCAAAGGTTGCCGGTTCAATCCTGAGAGAATCAAAAATATTTTTTAAAGTTCGATCCTGAACCCAATACCAAGACACTTCAGAACCGTTTCTAATCAAAACTCAAAACATATGGTGTTGAAATACTAAAAGTAAAAATAAACAAATATATAATGAAAAATATAAAATATAAATAAACCTTCCTTTGTTAGTGTGGTAAAGACATGGATTTTTCTGCATCGAAATATTCTCATCCTCGGACAGGGATCGAAGCATTGTCTTTAAAAAAGTTTTTTTATAAGGGACTTAATCCAAAGCTTTGCTTCCCAGCAATGACAAATACTAACTATTACTGTCCAATGAAAACGGAATAATTTAAATAAGCAGGTTATTTTAAATTTCCATTGGTTTTGCTTTCTAAGGTATTGTACTGCAGATGCTACATCTACCTACTGGTGAATTAAACAACTAATACGGATCAGATTGTAAGGTACAGCAATCTTCGTTATCGATTGACTGATGGTATGTGTTATTCTCCATGGTGCTTTACGTAATTAAGTTAATTATAGCTACTCGTGAATTATTTTGAAACAAATTTTCTTAAAATTATAAACATATGTATGTATAAAAATTCATAATTATAAATAAAATTAAAGTATGGAAATTAACTAATTATATATTTTTCATCACACTACATCGATATCACCTGTTTTTGACCCTCGTTTCTACCGTCGAAACACCTGTTTTGCCGGCCTAGGCCGGCAAAATCAGCTGGCCTAGACCTTACATAAAAACATTCACAACACGTTGTATCACAAAAACATGTGACTGCAACAATGAAATGAATTGGTTGCCTAGCAACCAAAAACTCAAGCAGTACATCTCGCTAGGTTAGTTGATGTTATGTTTTGTTTGTTATAAACGAAAATAGCTATTTGTGTATTAAGAGCGCAAATAACGTCATTGCCACTCGAGAATGTAGTTGGCCACTACTACACACTTGCATAGATGTGTAACCGGAAGTTAGTTTTATCAAAATACTGACCATGAAATCAGCTGATTCAGAGCAAAGCAACTACAATTAATTTGTAATAATTATGGTGATTGTCATGTGGTTTCTGACCAATAGAAACTAGTCTGTGTTGTGACGTCACCTTCTTTACCGTTCTAACCTATTGTAGATTTAAAATAACCTTGATTTAGCGTGCGCCAATGTTCCATTACCGCTCTAGAGCGGAAAAGGACCGGAAAACGGAAATGAACTGTTTTGCGTAGGATTACAGCTGTGGCAATGTGATTATTTCCATGCAGTGGTAGGAAAAGTAATGTTTTCACTTGTTTAGAATTTATTGAATTGTGTAGTGTGATGAAAAATATCGTTCGTAACTCGGGCCGAAAGCGTTTTGCCAACCCTCGATCGTTTCAAGTTCTCGACTTCGTCTCGAACTTGAAACACGATCTCGGGGCCGGCAAAACGCCACTTTCGGCCCTTGTGACGAAATATACTATTACTTAAACAAAAAGAAGTCAAGGCTGATCGTTTGATGGTCTCAGTCGTATTCACTATAATTCGATCGCAAAAGATTTATTCTTTTAAAGATGAGCTTATTAGCTCCTCTCCAAACTTTCAAATCAAGTTGGTTATAATGCAAGATATTTCAAAAACAAAGTCGCAAAACAAACGTTGCTTTTGTATCGTGAACTAACCAATGTCTAAGTTGTTTTGATGACTAACACTAAACCGCTAATCAAATGACTACCCCATAATAAGAAACGTTATTTAATTTTTACATATCAGTTATCAGCTTATAGAAGACGTTCCGAATGTTGTCTTTGTTAGACAACACTACAAAATTGAGATAAATTGCATTTTAATTAAATGTTATTGCCTGACCTTTAGATTGGTCTCTCTATTCTTGTTGCTGCACAAAGTCACCACCACGTCACCTGACTGAGGTCCATGCGATTGTTTTGTTGTGGAGGTACGACGTTGTTTTACAATAGGATTCTAAACCTACATTGCCTAAGGCAGCGAAATTCAAAAGCAGAGCAACCATAACACAAAAATGTTAAACAGCGAGGGAGCGAAGTTGCAGCGTGACAAATGTAGCTCATACTGAATACTTATAATGCATATTAGATCCGTTTAGAGTAAATTGAAAAGTTGTTATATAAAAAACTGTTTGATGCAGTAGTTCAGTGAGCCGCAGATTCACGTGTTCCAACTTTGTAAGAGTCATTTGTGAAACGGCCAACATGTATTAGACTATGCTGGTACTGTATATTGTTTACCAGGGAATAACCCTACAATATTATGAATAAGAAACGTTTAGACAACTTATAGGCCTATATCAACTTATCACCTGTAACGAGTAACCATTTAAGATAATTAAACAGTGTAACTACACTAATTATTAAGTAAGACAAATGTTTCTAAGCCAAAGTGCAACGTTTACAACACAGAGATTGTAAAATAAATAATATTAATATATTGGATACAATTATCTCGTGTCTTTTAGGGTACAAGTAAGAATTTTCTTTTGACGGGAATCAGAAAATTATCATAATTTGATAAAAACAAAAATAAACGAAAACAATATACGCAAGCTTTTTTAATTTACATTGGTTATGTAACTGTAGGTAAATTAAACAACTATAATATTGTGTAGAGTGGTAGGTAAAAAGTCTTCTTTACCGACTTTAGTTTAATATTTGTCCGCGCGGTTGAACTGCAATCGGAAAACCCAATTAAATTATCATTCTGGTATTTAGTGAATTAAAATATGTAAAAGTAATTGTTTCACAATATTTTCTAATGAAAAGTCTTTCATAAAATTATTTTAGATACGCCACACAAAATAACTTATATTTAGCAAAAAGTTGTAGTATATTCATAATTAAAGCAATTCACTTCTCGCATTTAAGAATTTGAACGGTTCAGTATATTATACAGGAAAATTCAGGTAATTGTAATACACTTTCGTGCATCCAAATAAATATATAGCAATCATTTTCAGCCCTAGCTTCGTAAGTAGGCGGGCCATTACATTCTCTCTGTATCACGTCGGTGCGACGTGCGTCCTCTCTGAAGTAGGGGCATTCTTGAAATCACAATTATTTATCAGATTCTTCTTCATGAATACAAATCTCTCCCTAAGCTGTAAAAATAAACATTATTGACAGGGATAGTGTTTAACTCAATTTACTTGCCTACGGCTTGATGGGGGTTCGCCCATTGCCCCCTTACAGATTGACCTAAATTCGTAAATTAATAAAAAGTCAAGTATTAACGAGATTGTCGAGACCTAAGATTCTCGAGACCATATCGCATTGCCCGGAGCACTCTTGAGGAAAGGAGTGGGGGAATGTGTCGACAGTGTTACCAACACAGAAACTGCTACGTGTTTGTATTCAAATTGCCTCTGTCGTAGTTTAAACTTTAGTTGTCGAAGTTTAAACCCGTGACCATTTTTTATACTGTACTATAATATGAAAATCTACCGACTATAATTGAAAATCTTACTAGACAGTTAAAACAAACAAAAAAATAAGTTAGTTAACCTTTTATTAACTATTTATAACCACCAGTAACAACTGGTTTGTAACCAATTATAGGCCTAAATGGTTAATATTAGTTTGTTATACATTTTCAAAACAAAATGATTAAATTGCATGAATATATATTTTTGCGATTAATGATTTTATAATTTAACCCATTCGAAATTAAGAAATGATGGCGAGAACCTCTTTAATCAAGGACATCTAGAACAAATAATTCCAATAGCATGTAGAAATCCTATATCGTTGAAAAATAATTAACTCATTTACATTTTTTTTTAGATATTGAGAGAGAAAATTAAATGTTCATCACATGCACCAAGAACTTACGGCTTCCCGATCCCGAATTGTTTCCGTTTATCTCAAATCCTAAATCTTTAACTCCTTTAACTTTTCTTATGTACTTGCAGTTTTGATTTGTGATGGAGCTGTGAATGTGATGAATGGTTTGAGATGGTGAAAATCATATTTGTACAATTTGTACACTTTTAGAATAATCTTAGGCGTATCTTTTGGGAAGAATAATATAATAATAATAATAAAATCTTTATTGGTTCAGATAACCTTCTATCTAGTAAATAAACATTCAATTGAAAAGATAAGTTTGCTTTGTTTAAGATAAAATTTTTTCTTTAAAATTGTTTTTTAAGTTTCAAAAACTGTTGGCAGGGTTGTATGGTATACATTAAAAGATAACCATTTATGATTACATATTTGTTTAAGATAGCGAAAAAGTCACTTATAAATATATAAAAACATGCAAAAGCGATAAGAAGGTGGTGTACAAATATGTTGGTGACAGTTCCATTCTGTGAGTTTTTTTTGTTTTTTTTTTGTCGTGGCTCTGGAGTGCTCTAATATCCGCCAAATATTCCCGATAAAGATATATTATTTTTTCTCATTCCTAACAAAACCATTTTATGTCAAAATCTTTAAATATAAATCGTTAGTGTCTTGAAAAAATATAATGTAAATTACGAATGAAAATTTCTATTTCACTGTTAAATATTGTACAGTATGTTGACTTTCACAGTTACAGTTAACAATTTTTTCATCATTACGTTCCATCGCGATTTAGTTAATAAATTAAAATAGAAAGGATATTTAAATGGAATAGACGCAGATGGAGATCAGGATTCGGTATATCACCACAACGCTGTCACCATCCAGCCGTATTTTGAGGAAAATATCCATGAGTAATGAGGGTAGAAGGGGTTCTACATCCTTGGTAGTGATTTTCGTGTAAAAGTAAATGTAAGTTATAGAGCTGTTAGTGTTTAAGTAGTCCAAAACAATCTTTAGAAATAAAAAGCAGTCATTGGTGGTTTTAATGTATCCTTGGAAATGTTGGATTCCAAGAAACGTTTCATGTTCAGAGTTGGTGTTGATTTAAGTTTTTAATTATTTAAAGGATAGAAAATTAACAAGTCTTTAAATTTACGGTTATATCAATGTTCGTTTGTTCTCCATAAAATTAATATAAAACACATTTTGTGTTACATCCGTCACAGGTTGAGCTAAGTTAACGATTACACTAGTTTTTTTTTTATGTTTATTAATCGTCTTGCAAAATTTTGTATTTAAACCATTTACGGATAAACATCCCGGGCTAAGGATTTTGTGTGATAGAAAGAGAAAAATAAATTTTTTGAGTTCATCATTTTGTTTATTTTTAATTCATTAAATAAATAAAAATAAGAACGGGGTATTTGATCGCAGCTCAACCGCGCGGATAAATGTAAAACTACAGTCGGTAAAGAAGATTGCTTTGCCTAACAGTCTTATCGGTATGTTTAATTCACCAACAGGTCGATCTAGCATTTGCAACATAATATCTTTGAAAGAAAAACCCATTTAAATATAAAAAAGCATGAGTATTTTATTGTAATTGTTTTAGGGAATTTCCCAGAAGGGAATATGCTGTTACGGTAGTAGTCAAGGTTTGACCTAAGCACGGGACAGTGATACACTGATCAAATAATTGTTAATGTATATGATTCTTATATTTTAGTGATTTATAACGATCTTTTTTTTGTTTCAGGAGTTCTATCATTACCTTGGAATATAGTGGTAAGTACAAACATTTGTTTACTGGCAATATTTAATAAAAATTTGTCAATAAAGTCAATTGACTTACGACTTAAAAAATATTTAGAGGAATGGTGATATGTATTACGTGGATTAACTTGAAACCATATTTCTCAAGGAGTTAGGCCTGTTGTACCATTTTTATATACACGTTAATAGCGTTCTGAATTTTTAAGGAAAGTTTTGTCTTTAATTGTTTAGGTTGTCAACATATTTTGAAGAAATTAAGTTAAGTTTGCTATCGTGAAAACTGGGCCGTGAAAGTCTGTTGAAACAATCGAAAACATCTCGACATTTCGGCACACTTTTCACAGGACCAAGTTGTTGTGGACCCCCAGGGATAAATCCAGTCCAACCGTTGATTCCGTCCACCTTAGTTCCACGTTTGCTTCATTTAATATTTTATGATAGTTAACAAATCAAATTAACATCGTACTACTCCTACCAAAATGTTTTATTTTATTACTGCATTTATTACTTAAATGCGAAATTGTTTTGTCTAAACTACGGTAGTAGTTGTGTTATATATTTAATGGGAATACTTGACATTAACTATAGAACTACTAGCTTTCTCCCGCGGCTTCGCTCGCCAAATTCTAAATCCGCACAAAATCCTGTTTCATTAGTTTCCATCTTCTAAAACACGACTTATCAACAGCACCAGCGTTTTGTTAATCATAACATGACGCTTGCTAAAATGTACCAGTTGTATATTTTTACGAAAGAAAACATATTTACTTATTAATTATTATGATTTAATTATTAAAAATTAAATGCACAGATTATTTTTAATTTTCATTGGTTTTGATTTCTAAGGTACAGTGCCAAGATACTGCAGATGCTAGATCTACCTGAACAACTAACACTGTTAGTTGATAATTAACTAACCCTGTTTAGACTATTAGGTAAATCAATCTTCTTTACCGACTGTAGTTTTATATTAGTCCGCCCAATTGAGCTGCTATCTAAACGTTAGTTTAAATTATTATTCGAGTATTTAGTGAATTAAAATAAGTGTTTCACAACTTTTTCAATTGGAATTTTTTATTAAATTTTTTTCTTAATTGCTAAATAAAAATAACTTATAATTAGTAAAAAATCATAGTATAGTAATTATTAAAACAAATCACGTCTCGCACTGAAGAACATAATGTATGTAGTATATAATAGAGGATATCACAATTCACAGTTAGCCGTTCAGGTACAGATGTCAATCATTTGTTTGAAGGCCATGCTTTGTAAGTAGGCGGGCCAACTATTTTCATATCCGTAGTCATCATACTTAAAGTACCCAAACATTTGGATCTCGGACAGCCTCGGTACTGCTGCATTTTGGGCACGTAATACACGAGATGATTTGGTGCGGAGTCACGGGCGCGGCCGAGGATTCGTCTGGGTTCGGTGTAGGGACGTGACTATCTTCAGTTGCTACCTCACACCCAACGAGGCCGTCCAGGACTTCCGCGACAAGATAGATAGCCTAGAGGAGTGCGTTCTTGGCACCACCGGGCATGTCGTCGTTGGTGGCGATTTCAACGCCAGGGCCGTCGAGTGGGGAATGCCCTCTACCAGCTCCCGGGGGAAATACATCCTGGATTTCATCGCCAGGGCCGGTCTTGTCGTCCTCAACCAGGGCGACACACCTACTTTTCGGCGCCCCGGGCAGAGAGGCACGATCCCCGACGTCACCTTTGCGTCTGAGTCGCTCCTTCCGAGGATCTCAGGCTGGAGGGTTGTGGAGGACTACACGGGTAGCGACCACCAATACATCGTTTTTGACCTGCATGATCAGGCAAATCGTCGAGTTTCCGCATTTCGGGAAGGGCCACGCCGGTGGAACACCAACAAACTGGACGTGGTCAAGTTCACCGAAGTCATCTCTCGGGGAGCACAGGGGAATCCTGGTGAGGCTGGGGCCGAGGCACTAGTAACATCCACGATGGAACTGATCGTCTCGGCCTGCGACCAGTCTATGCCGCGAAGGAAACCCCGACGCGACAAACAACCCGTTTACTGGTGGACTGAAGAGATTGCGGAACTCAGAAGAACATGTTTAAGAACTAGACGAGCCGCCACAAGAGCGAGAATTCCCGCAGACAGAGTTCGTAAGTCGGAGGCCTATAAAGCTGCGAGAAAATCTCTCCGCCAGGCGATAAACAGGAGCAAGGCGAATAGCTGGAGGGGACTTCGTGACGACGTTGACTCCGACCCGTGGGGCCTGGGTTACAAACTTGTAACACGGAAACTCGGCGCCCGCTCTCCACCTTCCATCATGGAGGGCGCCACCATGGGGAGGATCGTCGCTGCGTTGTTTCCTGAACATCCACAGCGACCGCTGGTTGACTTCGGACGGGTAGAGGACGTTCCACTCTTCACTTTCGAGGAGCTGGAAACCTCCGTTCTCTCCCTGAAGAGCAACAAGGCTCCTGGCCCGGACGGGATTCCCAGTGAGGCTTTAAAGAAAGTATTTTCAATTAACGCTGACTTGTTGTTGAGAATGTACAATGCCTGTTTGGTAGAAGGGGTGTTTCCGGCTCCCTGGAAAACAGCCAGGCTTGTACTGATCAGCAAGGGCAAAGGTGATCCCGAACTGCCGTCGTCCCACAGGCCTCTCTGCATGTTGGACACGGCTGGGAAGCTGTTCGAGAAGCTGATCCGTTCCCGCCTGACTTCTGCCGTGGAAGCTGCCGGGGACTTATGCCCCCGTCAGTACGGCTTCAGAAAGGGACGGTCAACGATCGACGCTGTCACCGAAGTTCAGAGAGCTGTGGAGAGAGCCGAGAGCCACAACCATTTCTCCCGCCGAGTAGTGCTTCTTGTTACGCTTGATGTCAAGAATGCCTTCAACTCGGCGAGGTGGGTCGATATGTTGGATGCGCTTCGCAACACCTTTCGTATTCCTGCATATCTGTTGCGGCTCATCGAGGATTATCTACGCTCTCGAAGCCTGATCTATGACACAAGGGACGGAACGCGGACGATGGAAGTCACTTCTGGTGCCGCACAAGGTTCAATACTCGGCCCGGATCTCTGGAACGTTGCCTATGACAGCCTCCTGAGGTCCGAGATGCCTGAGGAAACCACTTTGGTTGGGTACGCCGATGACGTCGCAGCTCTCATTGCTGCACGCAACGTTGAGCTGGCCCAACTAAAGTTGAACCGAGTTATGCGGGTTGTCAACAACTGGATGTCCGATCACGGTCTCTCGCTTGCTCTTAGTAAGACGGAGATCGTGATTCTCACGAAGAAGAGGATCGACACCGTCGTCCCGTTTAGAGTGGGAAGGGAGGTGGTCACATCAACTCGTGCCGCCAAATACCTTGGGGTTATGGTGGACACCAAGTTAAGCTGGAGGGATCAGATCTTCCGTACGGCGGACAAGGCCGCTAAGGTAGTTACTCACCTTAGTAGGCTGATGGCCAATGTCGGGGGTCCCCGATCCAGCAGAAGACGTCTGTTGATGTCCGCGGTCCAGTCCGTGCTCCTTTACGGGGCAGAGGTGTGGGCAGGCGCTCTAGATAAGGAGTGCTACAGGCTGCGACTCGCCCGGGTTCAGCGTCAAGCCGCGCTCAGGGTGTGTTCCGCCTACCGGACAGTGTCCGAGCCTGCCGTCCTGGTGGTCGCCGGAGTCATCCCTGTCAAGCTCTTGGCAGGGGAGAGGAAAGCGATTTATCAGAGACAAGGCGAGATCGGCAAGGACACGGCAAGAACAGAAGAGCGCCCCCGAACCTTCCAGCAGTGGCAACACAGCTGGGAGCACGACACCCGAGGACGATGGACTGCGCGACTTATCAAGCAGGTCCAACCATGGGTGGAACGGCGGCATGGGGAGGTGGACTACTACCTGACCCAATTTTTGACAGGTCACGGCTATTTTCGGTCGTACCTGAACCGGATGGGAAAGACCGGTTCACCGGACTGCATTTATTGCCCGGGTGTTCCCGACGATGCGGAACACACATTCTTCCGATGTCCCCGTTGGGAAGGGCCCCGCCTGGAGGCCACACAAATATTTGGTGCATTTTCGGTGGACTCGGTCTGCCAAAAGATTTTGGAGGATGAGGGCAACTGGGATTGTTTGTCACAGTTCGTCCGGGGCATCCTCCTGGAAAAGAAAACCGATCTGGACCGCGAAGTGGCCCAGATCCCTTGATAGAGCGGCTGGATAAGGAGCGAGCCCGACGGGCGTAAGCCAAATTTAGGCCTAGCCTGACGTAATGTGATAAACAATTCCAGGTTAGATTCCTAAAAGAGTAGAGGAGGTTTTTTAGTGGGTAAACCCGTTTTTTAGGGGAGCCCCACACTACAGGCTGGCCACCTGTGTGCGTAATGCATTTTTCGGCCTCTCCCTCAAAAAAAAAAAAAAAAAAAAAAAAAAAAAAAAAAAAAAAATACTTAAAGTAATGAGCCTTAATATATCAACAACAGCTATACATGTGTCTACTCTTTTAAGCTATTATCACTTTTTTAACCCTTAAGGAGGACGGCCCACCAGGAGTAAGACAAAATTCTTAAATAGCAGCATAGGTGGAGTTTGCTATTAAATTCATTAAAGTTATTCATGTTTATAGCCCCGGAACTGTACTTAGACATATTAGGTTAAAATATAAATACCTTCCGTCAACAGTTCCAAAATTAAATCCATGTTGTTACATGTTTCGGCTTAACGCCATCTTCAGACTAGTACAGGAGATGTATCCACAATTAAGCTTCGTCAGTTATTAAAAAACAACACAAAACACATACAGTTTACAAAGACGACACCGACACGGACACATTTTACGAATAAATTTACACGATAGGCCTATCACTTTTTGCGGCGACATTCCGCGGTCACGGGCAGGAACGGACTGTCGGACAGCTCAAGTCGATGTTATCTTTTCCTGGCGTTATCAGCGCACAGCTGATCGAAGTGTTTTCCTCCTGGGAGAAGGGCATTGAATATAAAATTCGACTTGAATTGGAGTTTGTCGTTTAATAAAAGGTTGCTTAAATCATTGTTCTTGAGTGATTTATAAATTTCAAACTCCTCCAACACGTCCATTTTGCTTCCTTTTCGACAACAATGAAGTACATCGAGACCATTGTTAATGTCATACATATTGTGATTGTTGTCGACCAGGTGCTGTGCGAATGTCGACTTCTGGTTGTCCATTCTTGGGCCAGGGCGATGCTCTTTATACCTTGTTTTAAATGCCCGACCGGTCTGCCCAATGTAAAAACTAGGACATTCTGCACATTTTAGACGGTATACACCTGTCATAGCGGATTTGTCACCTTGTTTGTTTTTATTAGCATTCAAAATATTGCGGATTTTGTTTGTTGTCCTAAAAGCTAACTCAACGTTGTTATTCTTTAGCTGTTTCTTTAAACCATATTGGATGGAGTCGTTAAATTCTACACAAACATACTTTTTATCACACCCATTGTCTCCAGAATTTGTATTTTTATTATCTTTAGATCTCTTCTGTTTGGCTACTATCTGATCGATGAGGTTACTTGAATAACCATTAGATACCGCAATGAATTTAATTAAGTTCAGTTCTTTATTATAGTTACTAGGACTTAACGGCACATTTAATAGCCTGTAAACTAAGCTGTTATAAGCTGCCATTTTCTGAGTATTGGGATGGTAAGAGGTGGCATGAATGGTCTGTGATGAGGTAGTGGGTTTCCGATAAATGCTAAAGTTAAACTTTCCTTTATCTTTTTCTAAAGTTAAATCTAAAAAAATTATCTTATTTTCTTTTTCAGTTTCAAGTGTGAACTTAAGTTTTGGGGCAATACTATTCAAGTAATTCTGGAGTAATTCTAACTGTCTAACGTTTCCATTGAATATTAAAAACGTGTCATCTACATATCTGAAGTAAGAAGATATTTTATCTTTATACTTATTACGTTCCGAGAATATGTATTCTGTTTCGATAAAATTCAAGTATATATCAGCAAGAATTCCCGATAGTGGCGAGCCCATTGCCAGTCCATCTGTTTGGGAGTAATATTTCCCTTCAAAGCTAAAGTAGTTCTGATTTAATATTTCTTTCAGTAGAGTCAGTATTTCATCTATTGCCTCAGGTAAAAGGTTACTCTTTGTTAAGTTATTTTTTAAAACATCCATGACAACCTCTACAGGGACGTTTGTGTAAAGATTAACCACATCGAACGATGCCAAAGTGTGATGCATTTTTATACTTAGGTCTTTAGTCTTATCAATCAGTTCGTAAGAATTTTGCTTCGATCAGCTGTGCGCTGATAACGCCAGGAAAAGATAACATCGACTTGAGCTGTCCGACAGTCCGTTCCTGCCCGTGACCGCGGAATGTCGCCGCAAAAAGTGATAGGCCTATCGTGTAAATTTATTCGTAAAATGTGTCCGTGTCGGTGTCGTCTTTGTAAACTGTATGTGTTTTGTGTTGTTTTTTAATAACTGACGAAGCTTAATTGTGGATACATCTCCTGTACTAGTCTGAAGATGGCGTTAAGCCGAAACATGTAACAACATGGATTTAATTTTGGAACTGTTGACGGAAGGTATTTATATTTTAACCTAATATATTAAATTCAGGCCTCACTTAGCAGAGTACAATGCAGCAAACTAGACTTCAAACGGATGACCGATACGGTAATGGTAGGTAAACGAAGTTACCATTACAATCATATGGGTTAAACTTTAAAATGCATCAACTTTCTTAATCCTCAACGTCGGGTTCGTAGCTTATTGCTCCAAAAGCAAAGGCGTTTAATATTATGTATAATGTGACAAGGGCCAAAGTAGATTTCTGTAAGAGGGACACCTTTAATGGGTGTGTAAATTGAAACTTCTTTGGCCCTCGTCATAGCATACACCATTTTAAACTTCTTTGCATTTGGAGTAATAAAACACAAACCCGATGTCAAAAGGTTGAGTATTAGGAAAGTTATTGCGTTTTAAAGTTTTACCCATATGATTATAATGGAAACTTTGTTTGCCTGTCATTTCCGTCTCGGTCATCCGTTTGAAGTTTAGTTTGAGTAGTTCAAAATAGTTAGACTATATCAAAATATCGGTATGTCCAAGAAGCTATTAGAAAATTATAAATAACGTGACACGTCCTCTTTAAAAAAAGTATGGAGATAAAGAACACCATATTAACATCACACCGTGTGTTTTAGTTTGATATTAAAACGATAAACAGATAGCGCCAATGATCGAAGAATAACTCTTAATTACTTACAGCCTGCTATATAAAATTTTGGTGTCGCTATTGATAAAAAAAACCTGCTAGAAGCACCACTGTTTCTTCAACTTATAATTAATCATTTATATCAATGATTGGCTAATCAAGAAAATTGAATAATAATTATATAATCCTTATAGTGTTAACGGAGCTAAACTTTATTGAAGAGAGTTAAATTGTGACATTGGTGCTGGTTGCCGGACACGTTATTTATCTCATTTCCATTATAGTGTCTATACAGTATAAATAAATTATTCCTACTTCAATTATGATTTGATGGTTTTTACTTTTTTAAACTTACGCTTTCACTTCGAGCAACATGTACACTAGAATTCAATAAATATCTGGTCGTAGGAGACCTAAGTGCTAAGCAAATTTCAAGGAATTTATTCTTCTATTTTCTCATAAGATTATTAACGTATTCTTAAAAGAGGCTACTTCAGACAAATATTAAGAACTCATCACCTAGTTAGGGTTATCTAAATAATTTGTAAATCAATTTTAAAATAACAATTTTATAAATTTTTATTAGGTATGGTATCCTTTAAAATCGAATTAACCTCGTACCCTGCTCGTACCTATAAACCAATGAATGCGGTTTTCAAACTCTCAAGCCACTCAGAATACAAAGAAACATAAAAATAAGATTTAAGTATGAAACTTGGACGTATGGTAGAATAAATACAAATATCACAACCAATTCAAATTCTTATTAGTCACTTTTTCATTGAGATGAACTTGTTGGTGTCGACAGTACTCTAGGAGTGTGTGAATTAAAATTTGTCTTCTGGAACTTCGTTGGCAGTAGCTCGATGTCTGTATGAGGTCAGATTGTCCTGCTTAAACATTTGCCAAAAGCATTCTAGCATAAGTGGAAGGGAATGGATACAAACTTAATTTGTATCGAAATTCACTATAGGGAATACGCTTTTACGGTAGTAGTCAAATAAATTATACCATAAATTGATAAAATTTGGTTTGTACATTCACTAGGCAGAGTGTTGCTTATATTTGCTTACAACATCCCCATGGTGCCAAAACATACATACTCACCCCCATGGGGTTTATGGGGTAAATAAAACAATGTAAGAATTTGTTACAATTTAGCATTACCTGGACTGATTTTATATGGGAAAAAATTCCATTGGAACTGCGCTGAGTACGCAGGTCTGCTGCGATAGGGGTATTATTAATTATAAACAGATTAAATCAGTTCAAATACAAGATAACCATATAACAACGTAAGAAGTGATATGTAAGTAAATATTTATGAACTGTATAAATATACAGTTTGGATCAAAGGATTGATCCAAACTCACTAAATTATGTCAAAATTATGTCTTTAGTAAGAAAAGGACATAATGGGTTTTGGATTAAAGGTGGTATGATGAAAAGTACCGTCCGAAAGTGATGTACCTTCGCTCGATCTAAATCGAGTACGAGGCAAAGCCTCAATTCAATGTAAGTAATGTGGTCTAAAATATATTCAAGCGACAATGCAATTTATGAAAATAAATCAAATAAAAAACCAGAATGGTAGAAAAAGAATTCCCCTTCCTAAATATGTTCCTATATATAATATTTTAGGTAATAGTATCTGGATCTTGTAAGTCACGAACATACTATTTTTTTAACATTAGACGATGGTGTATATTATTATCGTCTATTAAAACTGAAAATATATTTAAAATACGCGGGATAACTTTAATTTAGATTTGCTTTCCAAGGTATTATACTTCAGATGCTGTTGGTAAATCAAACAACTAATACTGTTAAGACAACTAGGTATAACAATCTTCATTACTGACTATAGTTCTATATTTGTCCGCGCGGTTGAGCTACGATCGAACAACCTGTTTATATTATTTTTCTAGTATTTAGTGTTTTAAAATAAGCAAAAATAATTGTTTCACAACATTTTCTTATGAAACATTTTTCATCAATTTATCCGTAATATGTAAAACAAAATTTAACCATATTTAGCATAAAGTTGTGATATAGTTAAAATTAGAGCAATTTAATTCTCGCACTTAAGAAACCTATATTTTCAGTATATCAACCAGGGAAACTAAATTATTATTGCACTTGGGTCATTATATGGCGTTTGTTTATTTGAAGGCCAAGCTTTGTAAGTAGGCGGGCCAGTCATCTTGTATGTACACTGCTGATTTGGGTGCCTGACATTCCTTTGTTGATATCATTACACCTTCTGCCCCGCGACTGTAAGTTAGATTAATAACACCGTAGACGCCCAGCTCCGCGTGCATGATAATGATACACTGGGAAATTCCAAACTCAAAGCTTAATTTTTCTTACTAGTCCAAAGCGCGGAATGGGCCAAAAAATAATATTTCAAATACATAGTCCGAAGCGTGGAACGGGCAACTAAATGTAAGTGTTAATGCTATCTAACAAATGTAAGTGTTAAATCTAATCTAAATGTAAGTGTAATCTAATCCAAATCTAACTAATGTAAGTGTTAGATGCTATTTAACAAAGGATATATATTGACAAAAAAACCGGCGTTCGAATCGTTCCCAATTTAAATCCAAACAATGCCATAGGTGTTGAAATACGAAAAATTAAGACTAACTTGTCAAAGACATGGATGTATCTGCATCGGAATGTCCCCATCGCTGATTGTCAGGGTTGGTAGCATTTTGGTAAAATAACCTTTTTCGTCGTGGATCTTGATCCAAAGCTTGGTTTCCCATGAAAAATCCTAAAAATTATTTAGTTTGCCGATTATAAAACTCTTTGTGCCAGAAATTCTTCCACCCCAGAACTAGAAGTCCACACCTTTGTTGGAATCAACTCATGTATTTCAATTATATTGTGACCTTAACCTCAAAACAAACTGCACAAAATCCTGTTTCATTAGTTTCCATCTTCTTAAACACGACTCACCAACAGCACCACGCTCGTTGTTGACGGTAATTTTCTCAGAAGAGGTGGATTTTACCAAGAGTTCACGGCCCATCACGTTGAGGTAAAACTAAGAATGTTTGTCCATATATTATTCTGTTTTGATAAATAGTCGTCACCTTGGTGCGTTTTCTCAGAAGAGGTGGATTTTACCAAGAGTTCACGGCCCATCACGTTGAGGTAAAACTAAGAATGTTTGTCCATATATTATTCTGTTTTGATAAATAGTCGTCACCTTGGTGCGTTTTCTCAGAAGAGGTGGATTTTACCAAGAGTTCACGGCCCATCACGTTGAGGTAAAACTAAGAATGTTTGTCCATATATTATTCTGTTTTGATAAATAGTCGTCACTTTGGTGTGTTTTCTCAGAAGAGGTGGATTTTACCAAGAGTTCACGGCCTGACGCGTTGAGGTAAAACTAAGAATGTTTGTCCATATATTATTCTGTTTTGATAAATAGTCGTCACTTTGGTGTGTTTTCTCAGAAGAGGTGGATTTTACCAAGAGTTCACGGCCCATCACGTTGAGGTAAAACTAAGAATGTTTGTCCATATATTATTCTGTTTTGATAAATAGTCGTCACCTTGGTGTGTTTTCTCAGAAGAGGTGGATTTTACCAAGAGTTCACGGCCTGACGCGTTGAGGTAAACTAAGAATGTTTGTCCATATATTATTCTGTTTTGATAAATAGTCGTCACCTTGGTGTGTTTTCTCAGAAGAGGTGGATTTTACCAAGAGTTCACGGCCTGACGCGTTGAGGTAAACTAAGAATGTTTGTCCATATATTATTCTGTTTTGATAAATAGTCGTCACCTTGGTGTGTTTTCTTAGAAGAGGTGGATTTTACCAAGAGTTCACGGCCCATCACGTTGAGGTAAAACTAAGAATGTTTGTCCATATATTATTCTGTTTTGATAAATAGTCGTCACCTTGGTGTGTTTTCTCAGAAGAGGTGGATTTTACCAAGAGTTCACGGCCCGACGCGTTGAGGTAAACTAAGAATGTTTGTCCATATATTATTCTGTTTTGATAAATAGTCGTCACCTTGGTGTGTTTTCTCAGAAGAGGTGGATTTTACCAAGAGTTCACGGCCTGACGCGTTGAGGTAAAACTAAGAATGTTTGTCCATATATTATTCTGTTTTGATAAATAGTCGTCACCTTGGTGTGTTTTCTCAGAAGAGGTGGATTTTACCAAGAGTTCACGGCCCGACGCGTTGAGGTAAACTAAGAATGTTTGTCCATATATTATTCTGTTTTGATAAATAGTCGTCACCTTGGTGTGTTTTCTCAGAAGAGGTGGATTTTACCAAGAGTTCACGGCCCGACGCGTTGAGGTAAACTAAGAATGTTTGTCCATATATTATTCTGTTTTGATAAATAGTCGTCACCTTGGTGTGTTTTCTCAGAAGAGGTGGATTTTACCAAGAGTTCACGGCCCATCACGTTGAGGTAAAACTAAGAATGTTTGTCCATATATTATTCTGTTTTGATAAATAGTCGTCACCTTGGTGCGTTTTCTCAGAAGAGGTGGATTTTACCAAGAGTTCACGGCCCATCACGTTGAGGTAAAACTAAGAATGTTTGTCCATATATTATTCTGTTTTGATAAATAGTCGTCACCTTGGTGCGTTTTCTCAGAAGAGGTGGATTTTACCAAGAGTTCACGGCCCATCACGTTGAGGTAAAACTAAGAATGTTTGTCCATATATTATTCTGTTTTGATAAATAGTCGTCACCTTGGTGCGTTTTCTCAGAAGAGGTGGATTTTACCAAGAGTTCACGGCCCATCACGTTGAGGTAAAACTAAGAATGTTTGTCCATATATTATTCTGTTTTGATAAATAGTCGTCACCTTGGTGTGTTTTCTCAGAAGAGGTGGATTTTACCAAGAGTTCACGGCCTGACGCGTTGAGGTAAAACTAAGAATGTTTGTCCATATATTATTCTGTTTTGATAAATAGTCGTCACCTTGGTGTGTTTTCTCAGAAGAGGTGGATTTTACCAAGAGTTCACGGCCCGACGCGTTGAGGTAAACTAAGAATGTTTGTCCATATATTATTCTGTTTTGATAAATAGTCGTCACCTTGGTGTGTTTTCTCAGAAGAGGTGGATTTTACCAAGAGTTCACGGCCCGACGCGTTGAGGTAAACTAAGAATGTTTGTCCATATATTATTCTGTTTTGATAAATAGTCGTCACCTTGGTGTGTTTTCTCAGAAGAGGTGGATTTTACCAAGAGTTCACGGCCCATCACGTTGAGGTAAAACTAAGAATGTTTGTCCATATATTATTCTGTTTTGATAAATAGTCGTCACCTTGGTGCGTTTTCTCAGAAGAGGTGGATTTTACCAAGAGTTCACGGCCCATCACGTTGAGGTAAAACTAAGAATGTTTGTCCATATATTATTCTGTTTTGATAAATAGTCGTCACCTTGGTGCGTTTTCTCAGAAGAGGTGGATTTTACCAAGAGTTCACGGCCCATCACGTTGAGGTAAAACTAAGAATGTTTGTCCATATATTATTCTGTTTTGATAAATAGTCGTCACCTTGGTGCGTTTTCTCAGAAGAGGTGGATTTTACCAAGAGTTCACGGCCCATCACGTTGAGGTAAAACTAAGAATGTTTGTCCATATATTATTCTGTTTTGATAAATAGTCGTCACCTTGGTGTGTTTTCTCAGAAGAGGTGGATTTTACCAAGAGTTCACGGCCTGACGCGTTGAGGTAAAACTAAGAATGTTTGTCCATATATTATTCTGTTTTGATAAATAGTCGTCATCTTGGTGTGTTTTCTCAGAAGAGGTGGATTTTACCAAGAGTTCACGGCCTGACGCGTTGAGGTAAAACTAAGAATGTTTGTCCATATATTATTCTGTTTTGATAAATAGTCGTCACCTTGGTGTGTTTTCTCAGAAGAGGTGGATTTTACCAAGAGTTCACGGCCTGACGCGTTGAGGTAAAACTAAGAATGTTTGTCCATATATTATTCTGTTTTGATAAATAGTCGTCATCTTGGTGTGTTTTCTCAGAAGAGGTGGATTTTACCAAGAGTTCACGGCCTGACGCGTTGAGGTAAAACTAAGAATGTTTGTCCATATATTATTCTGTTTTGATAAATAGTCGTCACCTTGGTGTGTTTTCTCAGAAGAGGTGGATTTTACCAAGAGTTCACGGCCTGACGCGTTGAGGTAAAACTAAGAATGTTTGTCCATATATTATTCTGTTTTGATAAATAGTCGTCATCTTGGTGTGTTTTCTTAGAAGAGGTGGATTTTACCAAGAGTTCACGGCCTGACGCGTTGAGGTAAAACTAAGAATGTTTGTCCATATATTATTCTGTTTTGATAAATAGTCGTCATCTTGGTGTGTTTTTCTTGTTAAATATATTATCACTGTGTTAAATATAGTATCAGCCTTTATATTTGTAAATCTGTGCTAGTTTATTGTTACTCCTAACTTGATGCTTGCTACACAATGTACCAATTGTAGACTATATTTTTATGGCATTAATATTTTTAATTATTAATAATTATTGTTTTTACTATCGTCTATTAAAAATTTAAATAAATTTATATATAATCCACCTATTATTTTTTTTTTTTTAATTTTCATTGGTTTTGCTTTTTAAGTGACCAAGACTGCAGATGCTAGATCCACCTGTTAATGAATTTAACAACTAACGCTGTAAAGACAATTAGATAAATCAATCTTCTTTACCGACTGTAGTTTTATATTTGTCCGCGCAGTTGAGCAGCGATCGAAAAATTAGTATACATTTTATTCCTTTATTTAGTGAATTAAAATAAGAAAAATCATTATTTCATAACTTTTTTCAATTTAAATGTATTAATAAAACTTTTTTAAATAAGTTTAATAAAAATAACTTAAATTTTGAAAAAAAGTTGTAGTAAAATAAAAACTCGGATTGAAGAACATGATGTGTGTAATATATTAATAGGAAATAAATAACAATTTTCTGAATCCATTGTTGAACGTTGAAAATCCTTCTTCTTTAATTGAAGGCCATGCTTTGTGAGTAGACTGGCCAATCATTCACGTGAACGCGTTAAGTAACGGATTATGGATTCTCTGCCCTGTGCCTCATGCCGTCTTTTCAATCCCGATTTCTTAATTGAACAATTCTGCCTTATGAATGTACAACTGGCTCTCAGCTCCACGTACTTGACAGTGATACCCTGGAAAACCCTAGTAGCTCTTTTAAATGATGTCTGTATGAGGTCAGATTGTCCTGCTTAAACATTAAGAGCATTCTAGCATAAGTGGAAGGGAATGGATACAAACTTAATTTGTAGCGAATTTTCCTATAGGGAATACGCTTTTACGATAGTAGTCAAATGAATTATACCATAAATTGATAAAATTTGGTTTGTACATCCACTAGGTAGAGGGTTGCTTATATTTGCTTACAACATCCCCATGGTGCCAAAACCTACATACTCACCCCCATGGGTTTTATGGGGTAAATAAAACAATACAAGAATTTACAATTTGGTATTACGTGCACTGGAAAGAAATTATAGTATATTTGCTTACAACACCCCCATGCTGCTTAAACCTCCGTACTAATTTCCATGTTGTAGCCTACATGGGGGAAAAATACCAAATTCATTGGAACTTCGCTGAGTACGCAGATCTGCTACGATGGGGGTATTATAATTTCTAAACATATTACATCAATTCAAATACAAGATAAACATATAACAACGTAAGAAGTGGTATCTAGGTAAAAACTGTATCTTTATTAAAGGTGGTACGGTATGATGAAAAGTACTATCCGAAAGTGGTATTCCTTCTCTCGATCTAATTTGAGTACGAGGCAACGCCTCAATTCAATGTAAATAATGTGATCTAAAATATATTTAAGCGATAATGCAACTTATAAGAATTTAAAATCCCCAGCATGGTAGTAAAAGAAACCCACTTCCTAAATATGTTCCAATATAATATTTTAGTTAAAAGTATCTGGATCTTGTAAGTCACGAACAACTCTATTGTTTTTAACATTAGACGATAGTGTATATTATTATCATCTATTAAAAATTAAAATATATTTAAAATACGCAGGCTAACTTTAATTTACATTTGCTTTCCAAGGTATTATACTTCAGATGATGTCGGTAAATCAAACAACTAATACAATTAAAACCACAAAGTAAAACAATCTTCATTACCGACTATAGTTCTATATTAGTCCGCGCGGTTGAGCTGCGATCAAATAACCTGTTTATATTATTTTTCGAGTATTTTGTGTTTTAAAAAAAATTAATAACTGTTTCATAACATTTTCAGATGAAACATTTTTCATTATTTTATTTGTGAAATGTAAAACAAAAATAAATTATATTTAGAAAATAGTTGTAATATAATTAAAATTAGAGCAATTTACTTCTCGCACTTGAGATATTTATATTTTCAGTATATCATCCAGAGAATTTCACTAACTCGTGATTCTACAACACCTGTCCACTGTAAATTACTTAATATGAAGGTTCGCTATGTATGTAGGCGGGCCTCTTAATCTCGGATTACTGATTGCTGTACTGGGTGTCTGCCTTCCCAGGTACGTTATAATCTCGGCCCCATGACTTGAAAGTTTGATTAACAACTACCACACCGTAGACGCCCAGCTCCGCGTGCATGATAATGATATACTGGGAAAACCCAAGCTCATATCTCAATTTTTCACACTAGTCCGAAGCGTGGAATGGGGCAAAAAATAATATTTCAAATACATAGTCCGAAGCGTGGAACGGGAAACTAAATTTAAGTGTTAATCAAAAACATCGCAGACAGGCATGGATTTTATTCAATTCACCTGTAAAAAAGGTGCGAGTCAAAATTATGCACATTAAATATTATGTGAGAATTACTGACACTTTCATAATGTTATGTCCCATCTGTGAGGCTGTCTCACTTTTTTCAGTGTGCCTGCTTTTTTCACTTTTAGTACGATTATTATTTTCCCTGTAAATTAATTTATAATACAGGGTGTCCCGTACTTAAGTACAAAACCTTTGGCATAGCTTATATGGGTCTAAATAAAAATAAAATCAAGCATTCATTTTTGTAAACGCCTTGTTACTGTGATATTCGCTATTTTGTAATTTTCAATAAACAATTATATCTAAAAAAAATTGAACGAAACTTTTTGAAATTTGGTATAGTGATAAAGGTTAAAATGAAACGATTGCAATTAAAAAAAAAATCCGTTTCAAAATGGCGATAATTTTAATTTGACAAACTAATATCTCTCATAAACGGAAAATGTTATTAAAATTTTAGAATCGACATTAAAGTTGACAAATAAAATTGGTTAACCAATTAATCACTGTTTGATATATAGCAGAGAGCAGCTGGTAGAAGCACTCCAACCTTTTACGCGTCATTGTATTGGGCCCCGGAAATGTGAGGGTTGCTTTTACATTCGTAACTTTGACTGAGTAAATAAATATTCATAACTTTAGACATGGTAGTGAGAAAAAAGGCAGGCAGTATATTTAAGTTATTAAATTTATTCATGGTAATTACGGAAACCAATAATAAATACGAATTGACTGGGGGAACTCAAAGTCAAAATATATTAACATTCCAGAACCATTCAATCATAAAATAAATTAAAAGTGTTTCGGGCATTTGTCAGCAGATGATACACTTTAATTTGTTTTGTGATTGAATAGTTCAAACAACAACCTTAACATTGTCACTATATATAACGTTAGTAACGTTTAAGATGACATTACTTGTCAGCAGACCATTAGTAGAGTATCATTAATGTCAGGATCATATGTGGGAATAGAACTGACATTTTTAGGCTCAAGGTTTAAGGACTCAAGCGAATTAGTTCGTGTAAGCAATACTAAAAACTTCAGGGATAAATCTTTTTTAGTAGGGTCAATGTTTTGCCTTATTGGTGTTTGTTAATGTTGCCAGTAGATGCTTTGGCATTAGCCCACTAATTTGTGATTTAATGTTTCATTCGGAACTACTCAAGTTTTTAAATTAAAACTAGAAAAACGTAATTAAATTTTTAAATTTTCTAAAAGTTTTTGCTCTAAGAAGATGCATTTGCTTGTCATATAAAAACCCCAGAATATTTTCCAAAAGGTGTGTAATTTTTTCATGTTGCACTGATACTAATCCTTCAAAGACCCGTTTATCCCATGTCTAGAATCTATTATACTGTCTTTACAATTTACATGTTTGACGATAGTTTAGTTAACACCAAAAAGTAAAATATTCATGTACTTTAACAGTTAATATTCAAGATTAAACAATAGTTTAAAACGTCCGTTTTACCCAATAATGTTGACAACACCAACATACTTAAAAGGTGAAATATTACTGACACATGAAAGATAAGATGTTTTGTTTCCTAAAAACAAATATATTCAAAGTACTAAGATACAAGGTTAAAATATACTTTGACTAGGTTATATAAATTGATATATCTTTTAAAGTAAGCTTGAAGTAAAAGGCAATTACAAAATTTAAATATGGTTTCGAATTTGCCTTTCCCCGAATTATTTACTAGTAAAGTTTCGTGTTTACCTTTCTCTTTGTGTGATCGTGGTATCTATTAGATTATTTATTCTCCTGTGAAAGTAAGCTTATCGTATAAGCTTAAGGTGAGCTATACGAGTAGGACCTACATACGTAACTTTGTTGAAAATCACAATTACTGGGTTTTATCAAACAGTTTCCTCGACCAGTTTCAATACATTTATGAATTTTAAACTCATGAAAGGAAGTTAAATGTAAGCCACAGAGATAACTTTAGCATTCAATTAATATAAATTTAGAACTGCAAATGACAAACATCTTTCATTTTCAACAAATCAAATAACAACGTAGAGTGATTTGGATTTAATATCACTATAGTAAAATCATAAACTAATAATAAAAGACTATTGCATTATGTATTTTATGCAATTTATTAATCTATAATTGAATAATTTTTTGTGACCTAAGCCTTCTTGGTGACATTAAATTTGAATTTTTTTATTTAGTGCATTTAAGTTGTAATAAAACAAACAATTAATGATATGTTTGAATTAGGATTCATTTTTTACGAATCAAAATAAAGACAAACATTTTCCTAGGTTTCAGTTGAATTTAGGTTTAAAAGCAAACCAAACGAATTTTTTTTATACAGATCAAAACTAAGTAAAGTAATACATCCGAGGAATCAAACCTTGGAACTTGTACAACATCAATATAATATGCACCATTAAAGCTCGGAAGGGTGGGGGTGTATAATTCAACCACTTCAAACCCCCCGGGTCATTGCCAGCGAGGTGTAAATGTATCCATAGCTGAGGTGTCAATGATCGAGATCAAGCTGTTATCTGATGTAAGGGTCGCGGTCGGCGGTGGTGGGGGGTAGGGGTGGCCTCCCCTCCCCTCCCCTCCCGGTATCCTAGCAACCGACCACGCTCAGACGCGCCGAGACATCAGTCAGTCGTTCGCGAGACATCGTCGCGTGCGGTTGTGTCTGTGACTCGTGTAGTTGGTATTGTGATTTCGGTGAGTTTCGTAGTATAATATGTGTGAAAAAATATTTTCCAATTATTATTTTGACGCCTATGTTTTTTTAAAGCTTTGCAATGAGGAAAGGTTATGCGAGTCTTAAGATTGTACAAAAGCTGATTTTTAATACTTGCAAAATATTTATTGAAAAAGAAGTATTTTTAACACATAAAATGTTCCATTATTGTAAATTATTAATACAGAAAGTAGTCCGTTATTAGTAACGTCGTAATCTAAAAAATATAAATTTTTGTGTCGTGAAGGGAGGTGGTACTTAATGTAAATCAATAAAAAAAATAACACGAATTGTTATGAGCTCCAACTTTTGACGTATTCAATCATTAAAAGCCTGGTTTGCAGCAGATTCTCCCAATCGCAATGTTTTTTTAATTCGTAAAATTAACTATGTCTTTGACTTACCCATTAAATCAAAGACGAAGTGTCCAATAAAGTGTCATGACGTTGTTTATTTAGTATCTATGCCAATATGATGGCACTGAAACCACCCTAACGCTTTGGGAAAACATCTAGACTGTATATATTTTTATTGAATTAGTATAAAAATTTAAGTTTGACTAATAATTAATGAGTGGTATAATCGTTTACCTATCATACACCCTCAAAAAATTTTAATTTTTAGTAAAATTTTTATTTAAAGTATAAAAAACTTTCTTACGCATACACTATCACAGGATATTTGTTTGAATTTAAATATCAGTCAGTTCCATGTATTTAAAACTAATTGTAAACATATATTTTGTACACTATAGAAAAGTCAAAGATTGCCATCGATAATGAATTTAAATAAAGTGTATTTATTGATGAACGAGTATTTTGTGTTAAAGATGATATTTTTTATGTAAACTAACTTCTTTAGGAACACATCATCTTTAGTACTTGAAAATATGTTTATTTATCTGCAATTAAAAATTACCAATACAAATACAAGCATAAATGTATAATCCACCCACCACAGTCATGTGATTATCACGTATTATTTAAAGTATAAGGACTATAATGTTCAAAGTAAAAGCTGTAGCCACTTAAAATGTATATAAATTTATTTGGAGCCTTATACAGTGCATTTTAAATGTTCCACTTATCCTGTTAACTCTTAGTACACTATGTTCTTTAAATTTAATTTTTTAATATTTATTTTCAACAAAAATTTAGTAAAAAATATCTTTAAGTATTCCATTTGAAAACAAAGTACTTTGTTTGTTTAACCTGTGATTGTTTTACACTAATACCAAGGTACAATAGTTTTATTACATTCCGTTTATGTTGATAAAGTATTGAATAATCCCAACGAAAATAGCATAAAGTATAGCTAAACACAACCTCATATAACAACGTTGCCGTCGCGCTCGTTTTGTTAACACGTGTAATTTACTTAATGTAAGTAAACACCATCGCCATTTCTGTACTTAAAATTGACTGTAATAATATCCCTTTTGAATGATTTGCTTCTAACTGGACATGTTTTACGATAATGCTTGTACAGGGAGTACTAAAAGACATGCACGAGCTTAATATTTTCTGAATACAGTGGATAAGGAAATAAAACGTATGCATAATTTGCATAATTTTTACACATAAAATTATTCTTTTAAAACACGATATCAGTTTTTTGTCACGTCAGGTTGGTAAAACCAGGAGTTTTACCACTATGAATTGTTTTGATGGAAACATACTTTAATAAATAGCTACGATGGTAGATCGTAGCCAAGTACAATAATGCAAACGGGGCTTCAAATAGATGACGGAAATGGAAGTGGACCCTATATGACGAATTGTAGTAAGTGTCTTGACAACAATTAACATTACTTATTGGTTAAGATAATGGATAACTATATCGAAAAAAAATATTGACACTTAGCAGACAATATTTAAGATGTATTTCTTCCATCTTTGATTATCCTCTATAGTGTGAGCAATATTGGATAAATTTATATGAATGAAATTAATCTTGATTTACTGTATAAGAGGAATGGTTTCCTGAAAAGCCTAAAAAATATCTTGCAGTAAAAGCGGAATGAAAGCGTCAGTTAAAATAATGACTAGTCAAATGGATCGGCTGAGAGAGCTACTAGCATGCTAAATGTGTAAATTGATAAATTTACACTTTGGAAATTACTCTGGTTGTAATAAAAACATTCCTACAGTCTGGTAACGGATATAATACGCTGGGCAAACAACATCAATGCATAAGTTAAAATGACACAAATACATTCCCATTGATATTTTACATTCTAAAACGTTTCGTTGAAAAGAATCATAAAATATTATGACGTGATACATATTTAAAAATGATATTTCATGTATTCTAAGAACTGAAAGCTCCAAAACTACTGATGATTCTAGCTGCTACGGATCACATTACAAAGCTTGTTGCATTTTTCAAATAAGCTGTTACGTTTTGCAATTTACTTTAATACATATATTTTCATCTGTTTAATATGTGCTTCAAATAAATTACATCCCAAGTTAATCTTTTATAAAAATAGTAAAACGAATAGGAATAAAAATATATAACCATGGGTTTGTTAAGCAACAAAAAAGAATATAAATAAATAAAACTACATCAACAATTTGTGTTGACGTTAATGTACAGAAATGGAATGTGAAGGACATTAAAACCTTTTCCAATTTGCATAATCATTTTACCACAACGAAATGTATCCCGCTTCAAACCGTATCATAATTTATCTGCTGTAAAATATTTCGTATCCTCGGTAATTCAAACAAACAGATGAATATAAATTTCAGTTATGCGTATTAATCCAAATCATAAGATTATTTTGAAAAGTTAGAAAACGTCTACTTGACTTGTGAAAAATAGTTACAAAGCTTATTATTAACGACTATTCTATTCGAAGGTGTGAAAATAATCTCCACAATTGAGAGAGGCATACTGTTAACTTTAACAAACCCAGAAAGATACATTGTGTGTTCTTAGTTACCTAGATTAAACCGTTTACTTTAAATACTAATAAAATACAACAATTACAGTCCACTTAATCACAGGATAACTAATAACCCATTTTCCGATGTTTATACTAAATTTACAAAGAATTTTAATAGATTTGACTATATACACTTGTTAAGTTTAAAATTCTATAAATATTTTTAATTAGATACAGTTTTTTATGTAGAGGTATTAAATCATTTAATTTTAGTTTAATAATAAAAAAAAATTAATACGTAAGTAGGAAGCAGTACGTATGCCAATCACAGCAACATTGTGATATTCAATTTACTAATGAGGCGCTCTTTAAATTCAACACGCGATTTTGTGATCACACTTGATGTTGGCCTTGAGTCAAAGTAAAATATTCATTAAGAATGTCCAGGGTCATTCATAGCATTTAAACGTCGTTTCACGTGTTTATAATAATATTCAAGTTTTTTTTATTTAACTTTGTGTATTCATATCTCAATTTTAAATTTATTGTAATTTATCATTTACTTTTAAATTAAGTGGCAAAATAACTTTATGTTATCGTTTGATTATATTTTACTATTTTTTTAACTATCCATTGCAACGAATTTTTAAATAGTTATATACGTATATATTTCTTTCATTGTTTTAAATTCTTGAATTTCATATGTTATCCACAGTATTTAATATGTTTAATCAGTATACGACTATTCTAACATTTTCAAGATTTGACAATGGAGATACATATTCTTTAACTAGTAATATCTGGGTATAATGAAAACCATCGACCCTAAGAAAGTAATTTTGTTCAGTATCCATAATACATTTATATGGTTCATTAAATAACACGGTAATAATAAAATTGCTATTAATTCATCCTCTAATACTCAAACTATTTCATATATAATTCTTCAAAATAGTACGAAGAGCAAATATTTCAATTTGATATCAAAATAAAGATTTGTTTTCATACGCAGTGTTCCTTTTGATACAATGATTAAATTTTCACTCATTTGAAATACGGTTTCACCATCTCTTACAATTTGAGTTTTCATTCTTCAAGAGTTTTTACTATGAAAATCATGTTCATGTAAAGGATGATGACGCAAATGTGTTAGTAACAAAACAATTTTATTCCTTTCGTTCTACTCGAAACATTGAAGATACTAAAACTCTTTCTAAACTCATCAAATATCTTGTGTGGAAGTCAAGACATCCCAAAATAACATCTTGAAGAGGACAAGATTGTCTCGAGTTTCATCTCAGTTACGACAAAACACCCTTTACTCGACAATATTCCACAATGTTAGTGTATCACCAGTCAAAATAATTCCCCCAACTGATAGTCCCCAACTGTGGTCGGCTGTTATATCTCCACAACCCTTCAATCCCTCACACAAAACTGCGACCTATCGATCAATCATTTCTATGATTGCATCTCTTTACAGTTTGATTAATAGGGTTTGCTTTACTTGTTTAGTACTATTTTTTTTTTAGATTCTTCAACACGAAATAATAATGAATGAAAAATTTCTAACTAATAAAAATTTAGAACTCTTTTCCGATTTTTTTAAGAACTCAAATTTATCTCCTAGGCTAATTTTTATGAATCGTAATGATTTTTTTTTAATTTAATTTTATGCTGAATGTAGATAATTGTTATTGATGAAAATGTGAACGTTGTGGTTCTAAAATGTGCGTGACGTCTGGCCTCTTATAACATTACCTAGTACAACATTAACTTATTAGTATGACTTTTAAGGTAAGTTTAATGTAATAAATTTATGACGTATTTATTTTTTCAATATTAAGTAACTTTTAATGTAAAATAACTTAACAGAAGAATTCGTACTTATTTTTATAAGAATTCGTTTTTAAACGCAAACGCCGGGTTTTGAATTTGTTGTGTATAATATGTAAATAAAACGGTTTCACCACACTACGCTGAAATCATCTGTTTTCGGTACCTCATTCCAATGCCGAATATAGCGCTTTACAGCCCTGGGGCTGATACATAAAATGAGCCCTGGGGGAAAGACATTGTTATATCGATATTTTGTTTACTGCATTAGACCCGATTGCAATAGGACGCAGTTAAATGTACTAGTAATAAATCGAGTAAATTATGAACAATACTGTTTAAAGGGGTCTTAAACTTTGACATCATACATTTTATTACCTCGACTGACCTCGCCTTGGTCATACAACACGATTTCGGCCCTTGTTGCAAAATATAATTTTACTGAAAATGTAGTTCGGATGAAAAGAGCATTAAACTAATTCACAATCAATTTATAATCCTCAAAAATGTATTGGACATAGTACTAACCTATGAACGGATGGTTTTGTGTAGGAAGAAAATACAAAGTAGACATTCGCCTCTGTCCATCTCATATGCTAAGCACAATAGTACTATTTTCGTAAAATCATCAGTGCAATATTCATTCCTCTTGGATGACTCGTTCCTTTTGCCTTCATATAATCATATCTTTATAATCCACCAGGCGGAAAAATATTTTGATCGCAGTTGACTGTTATTTTGTTAAAGTCTTATCTGATAGGATTGATCTAATTGCTTTTAGCAATATAGTTGCAATGACGTCACGAACTCGTCAGGTGTGTTCGGCATATCGCAGCTGTTTGTCTGGTACTCCGTGTATTCCTCAACAAGTGAAGCACCTCTCTCATCTACCAACCCATCCATCATATGAGATTGGTACTTGGTTTGGATGCAGGAAAACAACCGTGCATGATCAGAATATAAGTGCAGAACATGGCATCTTGCTTTTGATTATTATTAGTCGTTTACACGCCCTTTGAACGGTTTTATTGCAATTTAACAAACTAGGCATTCATTTACAAAATGATAATAGGGTACGAAACTTGATCAGTTGTTATACAGTTATTTATCAGTTATAAACTAAACTATAGTTAACCCATGTAAAAAAAATTGAATAACATATTCCCATAAGATTAACATTGGAAATTTCTTGGACTCTGGCCCTATCGTCAAATATTTTAAATAGCTATTTTCCTTCTCATAGAATCATAGTAATAACATAAATTTTGGTATATCCGTTTTCGTCTGAAAAAAAACACACAACGATTGGCATTTTAGTGAACCTTGACTAATATGAGAAAAGCAACTGTATTTTGTTGGGCAAACCCGAAAGCCCTCTAAGTTTCTATGAACCTTTTAACACCCTCGTCCGTAACAGAAAAAAAGTTTCCATAATCCAATAAAGCATCTCGAGGAACGCTGAAAATGTATTATAAGCGTCGCCGACGAAAATATAGTCAGACCAAAAGATAGACAGAAATTGAGACAAGACCGTTTGGGATCTTTAAAAAACGCTTAAAAATAGTTAATTAGTTAAAAATAGTTTAAGCTTAAAACAGAACACTTCATGATTCCAAGCAATGTACAGACAAAATTGTAATTTTATAAAAAAACGTGTTGGTTTTATGTTTATGAGTTGAACATGTTTATACAAACATTTTAATAAAAAAGTAACTCAGTTCTTTGTTGTTTCCGTTAAACAATAACCGCGCATTGTTAGAAAGTCAAATTCCAACACAGTCGCTGCCTGAGAGGCTGTTAGCGGAATTACACGGTGAACGTTTCCTTGAATAGGCGATCCTAATGTGGCTTTTCCTCTCAACGCTGGGTTCTGCTGTTGTTCAGTAAGTTTATTAGATATCACCTTGGAGGAAAAGTTACGCTTAGAGTTTGATAAATTGATGTATCTTCCTTTAGTTAGGGCCTTAGGTTTGGTTTTCCCCGTGAACTGGAAGTTCAAGAAATATCTTATTTGGATGAGTTTCAATATTGGTTATTAAATAATCTTAAAAAATTAAAAATCACAACAAAAATTTGATTAATTTATTTTTGTAATAGCTCGTTAAACAGCGAAACTGTCTTGTTAGTGCGGCCTCAAGTGAAAATATTTGCTGTTAAATTGCCTAGTCCACATATCACAAATAATAGATATTCATATTTTAATATGTAAATTTTGAAATTTATTCGACTTATTTTATACTAACTTTACTATTACAGTCAGGAATTTTGATCTTTTTAAGATAATGAAATGCAAACCTAACAAAGACAAACTTTTTACACTCATCTAAACTTTAACTTTTGTAAAGAATTTGTAACTTTTGTAAAGAATTAATGACTTAAGTAATAACGACTGAGTAAAATCTCCACAAAAATACTTCCCCGGTTATCGTTATCAGATTATTATGACTAATGAGTGCGAATTAAAAATCAAATGAAATATAATGACTATAAAATACCAAAATATACCGACTACTTTTTTTAACATAAAATATACTTTTGGAGTCCAATATTTGTTAGGGTTATAAACATTTGAAAACGACTAAACATTACCTACATAATACATATAGCACCACAGTTACACTTAAGTTTTAACATTTTTTTACTTTTTATTTCAAATTATTTTCTTGAATCGAATCACAAAAAAATCTAAATATGGCTTTTTAATGTTAAACCATACCAGTGGGACACGCATTATATCAACGTATTATTCGTTTGTGTCTGTCAGCCATTCGTATCCAGTTCGTACATAAGTGTTGAACCGATCAATAGCCCGATTCAGATATTATACAACTTTCATTCTGAGTAAAACATTTGTTCCATTACATGTTAAATATCTAGTTGGTCGCGACTAAATATTTTTTGCAGTTGCATATTCGGCATATGTTTAAGCTTAGTTTTTGCAATAAATATCCATTAGCGATTTTCTGCTCGGTTTCAATATAAAAATATAAATTTACAGCAATGTCTTCATCGTCATAATCATAGTAGTTATTATAAGTGTAATTGGTAATAGGACTAATTATTTAATTAATTGGAAGTTCAGAGGTTTTTTTTCTATTTATTATTTCAAGCAAACCTCTGTGACAAGTACTATGCAAGTTTAAAAAAAAAAACAACAATACTGAAAACCTTCAGACTTTTTTATAAAAAATATATTAATATATAATTTTATTTGTGCTAAAGTCCAATACTGAAATATTTCAAATCATTATCTAGTTAGGACATATTATACCAATTTATTTCCTCAACGGATATAATAGATGTGTTGAAAACCGACACCGCATAAATCCAAGCACACAAAACCTTCAGCACCTTCAAAGCATTTGTTCCCGTCTCACGTATCATTTGTTTGAATCACATCAACGAAATTCCCTCATGACCATAGCTGCAGCTGCTGGCCCTCACTGCACCATCGACATTTAATTTTGGATCCAGCCCGAGATCTTAACCACACTTTGGACGTTTTGAAACGCACCGATTCACCATCAACCCCAAAGCATGTTAAGTCCGATGCACGTTAGTTGCATAAGCCTGCATCTCTTTCGTCATATTTATATAATAGATGAGATTGTGTCTAATTTAACCAATGTCTTGGTTCAGTACACCCATTACAATTCTAAATAAAAAATAATTACGACGATATATTATAATTTTACACATATTTTACTGAACTGACTCTTTGCCAACAAGACAATAGATGGCAACGATAGTTCTGATGATTGACAACAATGGTTGGATGAAAGAGGATGTCACAATCGAGACAATGTCATTCACCATACAAAACTGTTACGATCAATCGGACATAAGAGTGTGTAATTTTTTATCCTAACAAACTGTTGTTGATATAAAATTTAATTCCGTACCATTCGACTTGAACGTAGACGTTAAGGCGATAATAAAAATTGAGAATATTTCCAACGATAAACATGGCACATGTAATACGTATTCATATTTTAAATTTTCTTATGGTAAAAGGTTTAGTAAAATATTCTTTAAATGAACTATTTTTAGTGGTTATTTTGATTTAATTTGGGGACTTCACGAAAGAATTACTTAAAGTTTATTCTAACTATTTAAAAATTAAGTCAGAAAGTTGTATGTCCTTTATTAACCTAATGAAAATTTATTAATTTATATTACGTTTAGTCATTAGTTAAAGTAAACGAAAGTAAACCTGAAACGTTTGCAGGACATGAGTTTGGGATGAGTAGAGACCCAAACTCCACAATTTCCATTGACAGTGTAGAGTGCTCCAACATCAATGGACACTAACCGGACTCTGACGTGAACCAAAAGGTTGGTTTTGCTCTGTGTAACCCAAACTCGTGAACATTCCTTTGTGTTTTGGTACCCAGATAAACAGCTTACTGTTTCATACAGTAAACCTTTTATGATGGTTAAAACTAAATAATTTCTTTAGACTTTTAATATATTGTGTATCCACATAGTCTTGCACTAATAAAGAAAAGTATGTAAACAAATTATGGTAGGATATTGTTTTCTTTTGTGATTTAACAAGTAATTTCTACTGTTTTTACAGCTATATGTACAAACTCAATACACCTTCATGTGTGCTCCTCGGGTTATTATATAATACTCATTTTGTTGTAAAACATTATACTGTAAAACTAACTTTCACATGATTTTTTTTTTTATTTTTTTTTAATAAATAGTACTAATTCATAAAATATAGCTAATTATTTATAATCGGGAAAATTTCCTTTAAGGTATTATTTTGTTATTCAGCAGTCAGTTGTCTGATGAAAGAATATTTTAGATACAAATTATACTAATATCTTTGTTCTTATGCAATCTTTAAGTCATAAAAATTCACTCAGCTTCTTAATCTTTATTCATCTGAAGGCAAAATCCAAAATATGATCCAACATTTAAAAAAATTATTATTGTCTAATCAGTGATTACAAATTTATCCTGTTTAACTTATATTAAGCATCATTTTTTTTTTTTTTTTTTTTTTTTTTTTTTGAGGGAGAGGCGGAAAAATGCATTACGCACACAGGTGGCCAGCCTGTAGTGTGGGGCTCCCCTAAAAAACGGGTTTACCCACTAAAAAACCTCCTCTACTCTTTAGGAATCTAACCTGGAATTGTTTATCACATTACGTCAGGCTAGGCCTAAATTTGGCTGACGCCCGTCGGGCTCGCTCCTTATCCAGCCGCTCTATCAAGGGATCTGGGCCACTTCGCGGTCCAGATCGGTTTTCTTTTCCAGGAGGATGCCCCGGACGAACTGTGACAAACAATCCCAGTTGCCCTCATCCTCCAAAATCTTTTGGCAGACCGAGTCCACCGAAAATGCACCAAATATTTGTGTGGCCTCCAGGCGGGGCCCTTCCCAACGGGGACAGCGGAAGAATGTGTGTTCCGCATCGTCGGGAACACCCGGGCAATAAATGCAGTCCGGTGAACCGGTCTTTCCCATCCGGTTCAGGTACGATCGAAAATAGCCGTGACCTGTCAAAAATTGGGTCAGGTAGTAGTCCACCTCCCCATGCCGCCGTTCCACCCATGGTTGGACCTGCTTGATAAGTCGCGCAGTCCATCGTCCTCGGGTGTCGTGCTCCCAGCTGTGTTGCCATTGCTGGAAGGTTCGGGAGCGCTCTTCTGTTCTTGCCGTGTCCTTGCCGATCTCGCCACGTCTCTGATGAATCGCTTTCCTCTCCCCTGCCAAGAGCTTGACAGGGATGACTCCGGCGACCACCAGGACGGCAGGCTCGGACACTGTCCGGTAGGCGGAACACACCCGGAGCGCAGCTTGACGCTGAACCCGGGCGAGTCGCAACCTGTAGCACTCCTTATCTAGAGCGCCTGCCCACACCTCTGCCCCGTAAAGGAGCACGGACTGGACCGCGGACATCAACAGACGTCTTCTGCTGGATCGGGGACCCCCGACATTGGCCATCAGCCTACTAAGGTGAGTAACTACCTTAGCGGCCTTGTCCGCCGTACGGAAGATCTGATCCCTCCAGCTTAACTTGGTGTCCACCATAACCCCAAGGTATTTGGCGGCACGAGTTGATGTGACCACCTCCCTTCCCACTCGAAACGGGACGACGGTGTCGATCCTCTTCTTCGTGAGAATCACGATCTCCGTCTTACTAAGAGCAAGCGAGAGACCGTGATCGGACATCCAGTTGTTGACAATCCGCATAACTCGGTTCAACTTTAGTTGGGCCAGCTCAACGTTGCGTGCAGCAATGAGAGCTGCGACGTCATCAGCGTACCCAACCAAAGTGGTTTCCTCAGGCATCTCGGACCTCAGGAGGCTGTCATAGGCAACGTTCCAGAGATCCGGGCCGAGTATTGAACCTTGTGCGGCACCAGAAGTGACTTCCATCGTCCGCGTTCCGTCCCTCGTGTCATAGATCAGGCTTCGAGAGCGTAGATAATCCTCGATGAGCCGCAACAGATATGCAGGAATACGAAAGGTGTTACGAAGCGCATCCAACATATCGACCCACCTCGCCGAGTTGAAGGCATTCTTGACATCAAGCGTAACAAGAAGCACTACTCGGCGGGAGAAATGGTTGTGGCTCTCGGCTCTCTCCACAGCTCTCTGAACTTCGGTGACAGCGTCGATCGTTGACCGTCCCTTTCTGAAGCCGTACTGACGGGGGCATAAGTCCCCGGCAGCTTCCACGGCAGAAGTCAGGCGGGAACGGATCAGCTTCTCGAACAGCTTCCCAGCCGTGTCTAACATGCAGAGAGGCCTGTGGGACGACGGCAGTTCGGGATCACCTTTGCCCTTGCTGATCAGTACAAGCCTGGCTGTTTTCCAGGGAGCCGGAAACACCCCTTCTACCAAACAGGCATTGTACATTCTCAACAACAAGTCAGCGTTGATTGAAAATACTTTCTTTAAAGCCTCACTGGGAATCCCGTCCGGGCCAGGAGCCTTGTTGCTCTTCAGGGAGAGAACGGAGGTTTCCAG